>QLNU02015003.1:34196108-34220383 GCA_006491805.2 Dysdera silvatica | reverse complement strand
TTGGTAATCATGCTATTTTGGAAAAAATAATACAAAAACACAAAGAAAAAGTCGGCACTGATGAAAATCGGGTATTTTTTTATGTGACATGATGATAATCGATAGTTCGAGATGTCATTTATGTTCACCAATTTGTAATTTGAATAATTTGTGCTATTGTAATGAGTCTCAAATTTTGTCTCGTAAACATGCCAATGGCCCTATTGTGCTGAAAATACTGATTCTTAACAGAGCACTGAAATTTAAGCAGCATTGTGCCCTACTGTGAACATAGTAATAAATTTGTTTTATACCATTAACCAACAGTACCATGTGAGTGTGTCCATTTTTTACCCACCATAGTCTGGGGTTTGGTTCCCTGGATAACAAAGGTCTGGATTCTTCGGAAAACTATGTTCTACCACAGCATGATCTCAGCAGCCTTTATAACATGAAACATAAACAAAAGCAGCATTGGGAATGGTCGAAAACGTGGATAATCCCCCTTCCCTCCCCTCCCTTGAAACTAGTAATTCTGCATGCTGAAATTCATGCATTGGTACGAAAGTAAAGTATTTTCCCGACGTGCAGAATTTTTTTTTTTTATTATCATCCAGTATACTGTAAGACATTGGACTCTTTTCTGTGACCCAATTTGTATGATGTAGGCTGACTGGGGTTCGGACCCTCAGTTCAACTCTGGGTGTGATTCACACCCAGGAAAGAAAGGAAAAACCGGTACTTCCCGTCTATAGCAGCATTGGCGAGAAATAAATGAGTGCCGATATACGCAAGCAATTTATTCACTATCTGTACGGCACAGTTTATTTAATTTATGCCTACAGAAGCAATTTAATATAAATTTTTATTTTTTATTTGATACTACATCTATAATTTATCTATAATCTATATATATATATAAAATATAGTCTATCCATATATCTATACCTTATTTTATATTCACCTGTGCAGACCGTTAACCGTTTGTTTCTTGCCAAAGCGGAAATGTACCAATTCCCCTCCCTCACTATAAAAAGGAAGTACCAAAAAATCAATACCTACACTTATGAAAATTTGAAAAATTAGACCAAGGTTCTGTGTTGACTATAAGTGCCTGTGGATTCTTTTTCTCTTGGCATGTAAATAAAACAGTTTTTTACATTTTGAAATATTGAAATAAGTGCATGATTTGAAATAAATAAATTCTTTTTAGATCCTATATCCCATGGAAGGATCAGGTTCTATGCCCAAGCTCGGTGGCAGCTTGAAAAAGTGAATTTAATTGCATTCTCACCTTCTTTTTCAACTGCTTCTTCAACCATTGAACCGCTTGACCCTTATAAATATTTCTATTTATTAAGTTAACTCTTTTTTTTTTGCTAACTTTAAGTTTAACCTTTCAAGCCATTGTATAAATGCAGTAACAGTCTTAAAAGAACGGACTTCTTTTATACAGTGAATTCGCGATAAGTCGGATATTCGTGTATGTCGAAGTTTTTACTAAGTCCCGGTCCCGTCTATTAAAATTCAACGTAGATTTTTTTTTTCTTTAAGTCGAAGTTCTCTTTGGCTGTGTCGTCACCTGCCGTAAGAATTTTTAGATCAGAACTTTTCCAGCTCCCTGCTTGCATTTCCAAACGTGACTTTGCAAATAATAAAATGTTTGTGGTCGTTTGTTAGAGCGGTTAGTGAATACTGAGAGGTGTTTTGTTGTTTAAGCATAGGGTTTTAAGATATGTAAACGAAAATATCCTTAATTTGAAACAAAAAGTGGATTTAACAAGAGATTTTGAAAAGAATTCAAACTGAAGAAAAACGGATCTAGCAGAAAAATTATGGCATTCTGTCCAACATGCTACCAACCATCTTGACGAGTGAAGAGGAAATAATGAAAAGACGCTAGTGCAATGTTGATCCGAAATATAAGAGACTAAACGCCCATGCTTTTCCTGATGTTGAATCCACTTTTTGAAGTGTTTTAAATCGTACAGGAGCCAGAATGGTAAGATTCCTCTTAGTGGTACGATGCTACATGTAAGAGTTATGGACTTTGAAAGTCTGTTGAAAGTGGAGGGCTTCAACGCAAGTGCAGGATGGCTTGAGAAATTCAAGACAAGACACATTATCTTTGGGACTTTGCACAGTGAAGGAAAAGATGTGTCCAATGAAGAGTGAAAATGTAAAATTTCGCAATGCGGTATCGATCGCTGCCAATATCTTGAAGGTAGAGATAACTTAGTCGAAATTTTGTGTTTTTACAAAAGGTAAATAATTTCATAAAAGGAGAATTTCTGCAAAAACAATCAACGATTTTTTGAGAAAACATAATTAATGTAAGTACCGTTTCCTGCGTTTAAAATATGGCTAGGTAATGCAAAAGTTGCATTTAGCAATAAATAATACAGTACATAAAATGAATAACTTCTAATTCTTAATGTAACGCTCTGCTTTTTGGAAACGAAGTTGCTGTATAAAACGATAAGTCTAACTTACGATAACTAATGTGTTACAAGTCCAATCAACAACAAACGATAAGTCGAACTTCCGATAACTCATCATTTTTTGACAGTCCCCAAGAATTCGACTCATCTCGAATTCACAGTGTATATCCAAATTTTCACGCTTTTCAGTGGCTCATTTTTTATAAAAAGAAATGTTTTTGTAAATAAGAATACATGTATTTTCGCTACAAATGCATGACAGTGCAGGTGCCATTTCAAAACACCTTACGATCATTTTTGATGAATAAACAATCTTTAAAAAGTAAAACAACAAAATTTATCAATTCATCTCTCCTTTCATCTTGCTAAAAGTTTAATTTTAAAAGTACTGTCTGTGAATTCGGTATCCAGATCGACCAAAAAAAATCCTAAGTAGTCTGGATTTTGGGACTGTTACTGTAGATAAGTTCTTACATGAACGTGAGTTTACATTAAGCAGTAGAGCTGCATGTTTTTAAAAAAACAGCAGTGTTGTTAATTTAAAAGCTGGTGTAATAGTTTCGACTTGAAAGGTTAAATGGGGCACCGGAGTTTTGCATGCTTATGCTGAATTAAGTAGTAATTGATAGCTGTACTTTTTCTCCATCTTTCACCCAGTTCAGTGTTTCCCAAAATCGGTATGTAGGTTTGGAATAGCCGCAATGTGAATATGGACCATGATATGACACATAATCTCATGAGAAGGTATGGTGATCAGGGAATCCCTTGAAATGTGCAGAATACTAAAATAGGAGGATGGGGGGGGGGTTGCCCTTTTTAGTCCCATTATGCAATTAAGCTTCCTAACTATATTAACTCCACTCATATGATGATGAACACCTTCTGCCGTAACTATTAGCTTTGCTAGACGTTAATCGGATTATTTACTACATTGCCGATCAAGTGTGCCATCCCAAATCAGAGTTCCCATGCACCTGGAGAATCTGGAATTGTCAGAGAATTTGAAATCGTCCCTACAGATCAGGGAAAAACGAGGTTTTTGTGTCAAACCTAGGGAAGTTGGGTGGGGGGGAGATCGACTTCTATTTTGAATAACTAAATTTCCAATGAAGGAAACCATTTTTCCTACCACCAAAGTTTGATTGAATGTTTGGTTTGTGATTTGTTCGGGGATTTTTGCTGTAGAAGTCGGGAATTTTTTTTCTTCGATGTTAGTGAAGAAACCATGCTAAATGCGAAGAAACAGAGGAATATTGAATAACGTCTCGAACTCACACAAAGAGAGTTCATGTTTAGAGGGATTTATGTCATGAGAAAGAAAACTAGGAAACAATAACAAGACTGGACTGTGCATAACCACAGTTACTTCGACACTTTGTCAAGTGAAAGCATTCTGCCTTCACTTGACAAAGGGAGCAGTTAGCTCTCGCGTTTTAAACCTTACGTTAGTGTTGAAATAACTCCTATCGTGGAATCTCCTGGTGAAATTGTGTATTATTTTGTTGGACCGTACATACTTCACGTTTGTGAAACACTGAACTATTCGCCGTAATCCGATTAAGTAGAATTATAATTACCTGAACTGATTGTGGCTGTGGTGAGTTCATATAATTGAGCACATAATGATAATATTAGGAAGGGTGACTATATGCAGTTACCTTATTTGTTTTCATGACATACGATCCAGTGACCTTCTACATGAAGGATCAGGAGAAATCGAATTCGGCCCTTGTAGTGGATAATTCGCCTATCATGCCCTTAATCCATGTTTGACTGTGGATGGGAGGTGGGGAGCGGGGGCGGAGAAAAGCTTAACATGTAACTGTTTACTATAGCTTGGAGATTTCATTTCATAGGCTTTAAGGTATTTGGATTTCGTGGATTAATTCAAATCCGCTGCCCTATAGCAGAGTAGTAGACATTGGTCTATTATATCATTCATCCAGATTGAACACTGCATTAGCTCTGCAGTGGCACAGTGTAGTAACGTGTTCGCCTAGTGCACCATTAACCCGGGTTTGACTCCCGAAAGTGCAAAGAACACTTACTCAGAGATCTCATAAAGATCGCACTGCTCACTGTAGTCAGGGGTTTGTTCTCTAAGCTTTGAGGTTCGGATTCCTCTGAAAACAGTAGGTTCCAGTGAAACATGACCACTGTAGTCTTTGAGCTATAAAACCAAAAAACAAACAAATCATTTATTCAGATTCAACACTATATTAGTCCTTGGGTAGCTCAGTGTGGTAACGTGTTCTCCTAGTGCGCCGTTAACCCGGGTTCGACTCCCAGCAGTGCAAAGAACGCTTACTCAGAAATCTCATAAAGATCACACTGTAGCCCAGAGTCTCTAGGCCTTAAGCGGTTTGGATCCCTCGGAAAACTGTAGGTCCAAGAGGTTCGGATTCCTCGGAAAACAGTTGGTCCCGGAGCATCGTGACCACTGTAGTCCTTGAGCCATAAAACCACAAACAAATTCAACACTCTGAATGGTATCATAGAATGTATGTCATTTTCTTTTCATTGTAGTCTGGAGTTTAGTTCTCTTGGCAGTAGAGGATCAAATTCTATGGGGGAAAACTGTAGGTCTAGACGCAGCATGACTTTTGCTGTCCTCGCACCGTTGAAGCCCAAACATAGATACAGTTAATTGGATGGATCATCTGGATAATCAGGGTCAGAAAATAGGATGATCTGTGAATAATCGATGTCCGAATAATTAGAATTCTATTGTATTTCATTAGTATTTTTATTATTATATATAGTTATATTAACTATTAAAATTATCTTGCATTAGCCTCCACCCTTTACTAACTACCCACAGTGAAATCTTCTTTAAGATAGGTACAAAAGGAGCATAGGTTTTTGTCCATAAGAAAAAAGTGCCTGTTGTCCAAAGGTTTCACTGTATCACATACTTAAACACGAATGTATGAATTTATATATAACTTTTTTTCTTTTGTTTTTAGTATTCGTCAGTTTAACAGTTTGTGCAGCATGCCATCTAGCAAGCTGCCCCATGCTCATGTTCTTATTTTTCATGACTTCCCTTATGGCATTTTATACGACACATTGGCAAGACCATGTTACACATGTTATGATATTTGGAAAGTAGGTTCTTTGTTTTGTTGTGGCAATAATTATTATGTATATATATTGTTATATATTATTATATAAATATATAATTATTATCTATATATTATACATTAGACTCTCTCTTAACTTGTTCCGTTCAACTTGTCTCATCCATTCAGTTGAAATCTCAAAAATGGTTAAGAAACAAAAATATGTTATTTATTTTTAAATAATAAGCTTTCAGTTGTATACTCATTTAATACCTAGTGATGCACCTACATTCAAAATTTGGTTGATGTGTAAATTTTTCTTAACTTACAATTTTTAATCTTAATTTTTAAAAACTGTGCTGCTACATGTCTTTTTCTTGTTTAAGTAATAATTATACAAATTTAAAATCAATTTGTATGTTTTTATTATATCACCTGAACTTTGCTAGGTTTTTTCCTATGAACAGTTCAGTTTTCAGATTAACTGGCCAAATCAGTAACCGTCCAGGGTCATTGTGCCACTATGGCGTGGTAAAAAAAAGTCATCCAGTTTTGAATAGGTGGTAGACCTCATGCTGTTGGCCCAAAGTCTGAGTTCCTCATTCAATTGCCCTGCCACAATGTGATGAGCTTAAGATCGCTTTCTTTAAGATGCTTTCATCATTTTATGTTTGTGGAAGACACTCGGAGGCTTTTATTGTGTGGTGGATAAATGATGATTTTCGTTAAAGACGACTATCCTACATGGTCTAAATTAGTCCAATCACAACTGCCACTTTGGGTCCATTAGGCCACATTTGACACCAATTTCCAATGTAAAACTTATATAAGAAAAGTCTGAAGTAACGTGAAAACGAATTGCTCCTAATGAAGCAATTTATTTTCGGATCTTGACATATATGGAGGACTTCATTCATTTCATAGCAAAAGACACGGATACGGACCCACAACTGGTTTACCCGAACTAATTTTGGACTAGCAATTTGGCATCGATAGTTTTTCTAGCACGTGTGTCACATTAGTGTAACTAGGGTTCTGAAGAAGGAAGCCTAAACGCGCTTCCGAAATAGCTATAAACCATCGTATTTATTTTAACTGTGTTAATGTGTTTTATTTTATTTAATATATGGAGGAATTAATTTCTGAACAGACCTTGATTCAGCACTGAATTATTATATCTGACTGGATAATTGTTGAATATGATATCGTAATATGTGATATTTTGTAATGTGGGAAATATTTTAAGTAGAATATAGTCATAAAAATACATGGGGCGTTATTCTGTATATCCATGTGTGCATGAGTCAATCCATATCAAGTGAGACAGTAGTGATTGCGTGACCATTTTTAAAAAAAAATTATTATTTTTTGCAGGTGATGACATCACTCTATTGGTAGTGTAAAACCAAGATTGTTTTTAATTTCTATTCACTTGTTTAAAAAATGGCACCGATTTTTGTTTCATACAGTCGACCGCTTTTGGCATTGCTAGAGGTTTCATAACTGAAATATGCAGTTTTCCGCAAACCTCTGTAAACGCAAAAATCAGCTCATGGCTTGAAACAAAAATGGGTGCCATTTTTAAACAAGTGAATTGAAAATAAAAGCAATCTTGGGTTTACTCTACCAACAGATAGGGGTCATCACCTGCAAAAAAATAATTTTTTTAAAAAATGGTCAAGCAACCAATTAAGTTTTTTCTGAACCACTTAGAGATGGAATGACCTGTATGTATATTAATCTCAAATACCCCACTATATGTAAAAGTGACATCATATAATTTTAGAACGTAAAGAAAAAAAAAATACAAAATGTGCTTTTCCCCCATTTTTTAATCGCTCATTATTTTTATAACCTTCATAGAATGCATCAAAATAACGTTTTTTATTTCCTTATAGGGTTGATGTATCCGAAGCCCAATTTACTGTTATCGCCATTCACTTAATAACAGCATACTTTGGTCAGCACATTTGGCATGCAGAGGTATGTAATATATATATATATATATATAATATAGTGCAAAATAGCAAATGCATATATAAGATGAATAGTGCATGTAAAAAAAAGGGGGGAGTGGCGAGTTAGATGGAAAAGGTTGAATAGAATTAAGGTAAGAGAAAAGATTAATATAAATTATATATATACATACACACACGCACATATAAATATGACGTAATATAAGCATACAGCCCCAGAACTGTCGTCAGGGACCTTTTCTAGGACTACATGCTTGGCGCCTTTTCTGGAAGTATGTTGCAAAATACAAGTAAATCAGATAAGCCAGATGTATTTAGCGAGATACCCAAGCATGTGGTCCTAGAAAAGGCACCTGATGACGGTTCTGAGCTACATGCTTATATTATGTCGTATTTATATGTATGTGTGTATATACAGTCGAGTCTCTATTTAACGAAGTGCCATCGTTCCTCTGAAAAACTTCGTTATAAGGAAAATTCGTTAAATAGAAATTAACATAAATGTTGAAACTTAATTTCGATAAAATGAAAAAAGCTAAATTTGGACAGTAAAGACTAAATTCAGTAGACTCTTCTTTTTCAACGAATTTATATATTTTTCGTATACAAGTACGCACAAATTAATAACAAAAGTAAAGACTGAGGATTACTTTATATCTGTATGATCCTCATACAACATATTTGAAACAGAGAAATAATCACTAATTTTGCTTTGTACAGGTTTCTTATAAAAAACATTTCGTTCATAGAAATTCTCACACTTTTGTAAATATCGGAACACGTCATCTATAACATTTTCTTCAACAATGCAACACGTATGTGCGAGAAGCAAATTTCGTGGCTTAGCCACACCTGCAGAGTGATACATCCCCGCTGCTTCGAAGTTCCCAGTTTAGAACAATAGAATTATTTATCACAACTGGCCATATGTCCACAATACAGAAGGCTACCTCAACTCCGTCTTTTTGCTTAAAATCCTCAACTACCCCTTCTACCTAACCATCCCGCTGAAAAATTGTAAAAGGTAAATTAAAAAAATCAAATTCTTTATAAAAAGAACTTCGTTATATAGAAATTGTTTTTCGTAATATGGAGACAAATTTACATGTTAGTGCCATTCAAAGTCAAGGTTCCGCCGAAAATTTCGTTAAATAGAAAACTTTGTTAAATGGAAGTTCGTTATATGGAGACTCTACTGTATATCTTTGTATGTTTATATTTGTATATATATGTCTATGTTTGAATATTGTATTTTCTATTAATCTTTTCTCTTACCTTAATTCTATTCAACCTTTTCATCTAACTCCCCCCACCTTTTTTTTACATGCACTATTCATCTTATATATGTATTTGCTATTTTTCACTATAACTTATCCATTATATAGCAGTGGCTCAATGAGCGCTAGACTTAGATAATTACACAGTTATTTCTTCTTTATATTTTTCTTTATTATTCTTTTCTCCAATTCTAAATTTACTATATTTGAAACCTCTCTCTCTCTCTCTCTCTGTGTGTGTGTGTGTGTGTTTGCCTGTTAAGGGATAAATGAAAAAACACAATTGTGAAAAAATTCCATGGTCAAAAACGGGCAGCATTACATTAACATTATCAAGGAGGGATTTAGTCTTCAAAAGAAAAGCGATCATGCCTTAGAATGAACTTAAACCAGCAATGTTCCAATTTCTAGTCCAATGCCATGATTTCTTAGTTACAGGAGCATTAGCCCTGTGAAGTTATTTCATAATCTGTTGATATTAGAATTTGTCACATATTAGCCCAAATTGAAATACAATATGAGAGATGCAACTGAGCCGAAGGATAATAAATTGTAACTGATATTTTTGAGGATGGAAATAAATTATTTTTTTTTTCTAATGATACCAATATTATGACTAATCTTACTGCATATAAAATTAACATGTCAATCCCATTTTAAGTATGTGAGTTGCCTATGCATCACAATTTCCAAATATGGCATATATGGGTGGCCCATTAACTAACAATGATCCAGAATGACCATTGTTGTCCTTGTGCCATAAAAATTTTACTAACCAGTTAACTAGCAGTAGTTTGAAATTAATTTTTCAGAGCAGGTTTAACATGCACGTTTTGGTATTTCAGGTGTTATTTGGCATCGAACTGCGATATATTGTGGGCATCGTTACAGTTCTGTCATTGGTCAAAATGATTATCGTGAACGTTGGATATGTTCGCGGAAACAAAACTCCATTGGACGAGATCACCTACATTCCTCGTAAAGAAGTAAGAAGCAGTTTATAATCCCTTTCTCGATATGTAAAATTTAACATTCTCAAATTTGTAATGAATATTCAATGGAACATTATATTTAAGGGTTATTAAGCAGGAGTAACTTTAAAACTATCAGGCTTATGTACAAGTAGCGACCTTGTGTTTGCATAGATCTAACATGCTTGGCTACTGTGCAGAAAACACCCAGATCTTAACGGTACCTTTCGGCTTTTTTTTTCTGGAGTTTGATCCCGTAGAAAGTTCAGCTGCAGCATGACCTTGGTTGTCTTTGTATCATAAAATTCAAACAGGTTAAGGTAGTACTGCACTCAGTACATATGTAAACATATTTTTAAGGGAGTTGTGGCAGTGCAGTGTTAATGTGCTTGCCTTATGTGCCGCTATCTCGAGTTTGACACCAAGCGGTGCTGAAAATGTAAAGATTATGGGGTGTTCGGGTATTACGTAAGCAATATTTTGGCTGTCTCAAATGCCCTGGTAAGCAAAAATTAACATTGGCTAACATAGGAAAATAAACACAACGGCAACTCCCACATCCAAGGTGCTTGCGTAATACTTGAACACCCCTTCACTGGCTAACTACTCGTCATAGTCTTGGGGTTGGTTTCCTAGGGCATAAGAGGTTTGAATTCCTTGGAAAACTGCAGGTTCTAGTGCGGCATGATCCTTTCTATCTTTGCATCATAAAATTCATAAACACAGCTTTGAGTTCTGGGCCACCGGGAACATTTTTATCTCCATGTCATGCCTTCTGGAACAATACTGAAATTTAATTTTTTAGCCAACAGATGCGATTAAGCCGTCTGTAAATTCCAGGTTTAGCTTCTTCGTTGTACATCTGTCACAATCATGTTATTACTACTGTCGAAAGAATATTTACTACCGAAAGAAAACCTCAGAGAACTAAACATGTGCTTTTACATATGTTCAGAGGAAATTTCATTAACCCCTCATCTGATAACACTTTTGCCTAACATTCCATTAATCTAAATCCCGATGATATAAAAAAAAGGTAAATCTTATCAATTGACTGCTCATGGTAGTCCGAGGATTACTTCCCTAGTCTTTAAGAAGTTCAAATCTCTCAGAGAAATGTATATTCACTGCCCTCCAGTGGCATAAGGAGAGGGTGTAGTCAGGGCCAGATTATTGCAAGGGCTCGCTGGGCCCACACCCGGAGCCCGCGAAACTGCCCCTAAATATTTATTTGACAATTTTATTTAATGTAAAATACAGCAAATTGATAAAAAAGTTTTTTCCTTTTATGGATTTACCATCCAAAACGAATTAGGGAAGTCAAAGCTGGTATCCAGTTAAAACTACAATGTTGGCATGACAGTGGGATTGAAAAGCACATTCTTACGTACATTTTTAAATGAGAATACAGGTGTGCATATTTCTCAGATTTATATCCAGTCTTTATATGAACGTTATGGCTCCCCAAATGCAAGTTGGGCCCTGGCCCCCAATAGGCATAGTGTGCCCCTGGGCGTGGTGGCAACACATTCATTTATTATGCCATTAAATTCCAGGTTTGACTCATAATTGTATCATGGGACATGTTGTGGTTTTGCCCCCTTTTCGGTCCAGCATTTAGTTCCTTTGGCAGCAGGAGTTTGGATTCCTCGGAAAACTGTAGGCTCTGGCACAATATGACCATTGCTGTCCTTGCGCCATAAAACTAAGAGCAAATTGCTACTAACACTTGGTAGATAGTTCTTAAATATACCGTATACAACTTGAATATGATTCTATATATAAGACTCGACACAGCTGGTTGCTCCTGGTAACTAAATTTTTGCAGCTGGCGAGTATGAAAACATTTCCTATTATGTTCGTAGGTTTTCTTATTGAGGTGAGTACATTTCTCCGAGATTCATTGATCCCTGGTTATACTGTATGTTGCTACTGTATGGTATTTTTTCATTAATGAACACTCTCTAATTTTGTTTCCATAGGGTATTCAAATTTGGAATCCAGTTATCCCCGGCCTGGTCTTAACAGCATTTGCATTCAGAGTGTTCAACGTCGGATTATTTGAGCTCAACCCCTGTATTTGTATGGTGACATTTGGTTTTGCATTTGCCAAAATTACTATGAAGTTGGTTGTAAGTATATAAATGTTCTCTCTCTTTCTTCACTTATCATTTAAAAAGTGCACCTTCTGTTTGTGAAGCAACAGCCAATTTAAATGCTTATTATAAAATCATTATATAGTAGAACCTGTCTAAAGTGACCACCTTTGGGACTGGACTGCAATGTTCACAATAGACAGGTGGTCACTATACATGACAGGCTTCGGTATAGTTAACATAAAGTCCCTGTAAGTTTTTTGGTTTTACGGCTCAAAGACTACAGTGGTCATGCTGCGCCGGGACCTACTGTTTTCCGAGGAATCCGAACCTCTTAAGGCCTAGGGAACCAAACCCCGGACTACAGTGAGCAGTGCGATCTTTATGAGATCTCTGAGTAAGCGTTCTTTTTGCACTGCTGGGAGTCGAACCCGGATTAGCCGCGCAATAGGAGAACGCGTTACCACACTGCGCCACCGCAGGGCCCCTGCAAGTTCTCTCTTATAAAAAACTGGTCACTTCATTCAGGTGGCCACTTTGCCAGGTTCCACTGTATTTAGAAACTTAATCTTATACTTTCTCAAAGCTTAGGTTCACAAGGGAATTAACAAAAGAAATTAATTTAGCACTTGGGTTTTTGTCTATGAATATGGTTCTCGAGTCAGCATAATTACCATGATGTTAATCGCCATAATTACTGTGATGTTAGTCACTGTAATCATCATGTAGCATAATCACCAAATAACAGTTCACCACGAATGATACAACACATGGGGTCTCAATGGGAAGTTTTTAAACTGAGAGTTGAAAAGGCCCCATCGTTGGCTGGGCTTGATCAAGCAATGTCTTGATTGGAGCCCACTTGGGCTCCAACCCTGTGGGTGCTAAAATTAATTTACTTAAAATAATTATAATTAGCATGTAGGTCAAAATTAAGTTATTATAATTGAACTATTGTATGTTATTTTTCAAGATGACCAATGTGACACAAGCAGACATGAGTATTCCAGATAGCAGCCTTGTTGCCCCTCTGCTCCTGTGCCTTAATACGTATGTTGTGGTGTTGCCTCCTTACACAGCACTTCTTTGCGCATTGGTAAGATAGACGTTTTAAAATTATTCTTTAGATTTTTATTCATTTTTTGTTTAATCGGGATGGAGTAGGGAGATGAATCTGCAGCCTTTCAAGGTGTTGGATGTGGCTTTTTTTTTTCCATGGTGGTTTATCAATTGCGTTTTTTCACCATTTACAAATTATTTGTTCTCAAATAGTGTATGGCTCCACTTTAAACCAGTGGTTCCCAACCTTTTTCAAGCCGCAACCTGCTTTTATAATAGCCAAGTAATTTGCGGCCCCCTTTTATAATAACTAAAAGATCTGCGACTCCCCCTTCCTTTTGTCTGCTACCGCCACATTTGCATAACAAAAGCATTTTTAACGAAGTAAAGAAAACACATTAAATATAAAAGTATACCATTAATAGAATATTGCTGTTGTGTATGTAGCCGTATTGAAATATAAAAGCGTTGGAAACATTTGGTATGAAATTCTTTATAAAAATAATTGCAACAAAAAATATTTGTGGCGACCTCCCCCCCCCAAAAAAAAACCTGTTCATGACCCCCAAGTTGGGAACCACTGCCTTAAACAGTTGGTCCCATTCTGGACGACCCATAGTACATTCTTGGGGCCATAAAATACACAAATTTAGTTTTTAGTGTGGTGGTGGGGTTTTTTTTTTCGTAATTTGTTTATAGAGTATTAGAATTTTGATCCCCTCCCATCTGCTTCCAACCACAGATTTTTAAATCCAGATTTATCAAATGACCATAAAAGTATTTGCCATTGTCGTAGACTGAGACAAAGTGCAACACGTATATTGCAGAAAAGCAATTTAGTCATAAAAATAAACTACCATGGACGTCAAAAAGTTTTAACCGCATGTTAACAACTTAACCCCCTGATGTACGAGTGGGGTCAATTTGACCCCAATAGGTCATCAAACCTTAAAATTTCAGAATATTTTCAAAATATGTCGGTATAAGCCCGTGACATCAAGGATTGATCCTTTGTGCCTGTATTTCATCGATTTGTAATTTTTTTTTAACCAATACCAAAATTTTTTATATGCTATTTACAACTTCTACCCCACTAATGCATGACTGAAGTCAATTTGACCCCAATTTAAAATACATGAAAAAATCAATATTTGCCTTTTTGTCTACCCTTTAATGATTGTTTTTGTTTGTTTTTCATTGAAGAAAATAAGTTCACACACGTATTTCAGTCAAGTCACTTTCAAGAAACACATGCTTGAAAAGATGTTTCGTTGTTTGGTTGGCGTATTTTTGTCCATTCGTTTCTAGCTTTCACGTCGTTCATGTTTTCTGTCTGAGTTTTTACAAGTGACAGTGATTCGTATGTTGTAGGCAATTAGGTTTGTTTGTTGGTTGTTTTTTTTTCTGTAATGTTACACCTAAATAGCTTATTCACATCATGTGTTATCTGAAGAAATTATTGCCAATTTATTAGTTCAAGATGACGAAAATTTATTATCCGTAAGTGAAGATGAAGAAATGGATGACACATATGAACCTCAGATGATGAGCAATGATTCAATTTGAGATACATAATTTGATAATGATAGCAAAACTGAAGAACGGGATGATATGACCTAAAGAACTGATCAAAGTTCAAGTATGAGTTCAAAATCAGGAATGTTTCACCTCCATTATCTCAACGTCAACCACTTCATCATAATGTTATTTCATTTCATAGTTGTCTAGCTAGAGGTGTATACATCTAAACTCCAGTAAGCGCTTACTTTCTTTCTTCAGATATTCTTAATGAAATCTGTCTGTATGTACAAACAATGAAGGGAGACAAATTGCTCAAGAAAAGCTGAGAATGTGGAGGGACATGGAAAAAGAATTAAATGCCTTGCTTGCTTTTCTTCTTCTTGCAAGCGTTTCAAAAAATTAGGATGTTCCTGTAAAATAGTTGTTTGGGCAAGAATCAAATCCTAATTATTGAGCTACGTTTTCCAGGGATCGTTTTGAGCATATTCCATGTTTTATATGTTTCGACGATTAACAAACCAGGACATTCCGTCTAGAGAATGATAAACTTGCAACGTTCAAATATATTTGGAATAGTTTTGCTTCAATCTGTAACAAAAAATTATGTTCCAATCGAATGTGTTACAATTGATGAGGAGGAACATTGTGCAAGGGTTTCATTGGGAAGGGTGGCCGCCGGAGGCGGCGCTGTAATCCCAGACAGGATGCTTGAACAGCGTAATCAGCCGCCGACAATTGATGAGAAATTGGTTCGTTTTCGTAGACATGGCCCATTTGCGTAGTACATGCCAAGTAAACCATTGAAGTATGGGATTAAAATTTTTTGGATGGCTGATGCTAAAAATGCATATACCATTGTTAATACGTCAACCTCAAAACGCATGGGTTTTAAAGTAATTGATGATGGATACTTTTTTTATAAGTGTACCATTAGCTGATTATTTGCTGACAAATCGCTTAACATTATTTGGGACACTTCGGAAAAATAAGATGGAAATTCCTGAGTGCCTGAAATTACCGAGAAACAGAAATCTACATTCGAGTATGTTTGGTTTTACTAATCATCTCACCATTGTGAGCTATAAAGCAAAAAAAGTGTGATTTTGTTAAGTTCTAATCATTATACTAATGCAATTCAAGAAGGAATGAAGTCTAAACCTGATATTGTTTTGTACTATAATGCAACCAAGTCACGTGTGGACACACCCCATCATTAACTCGTAATAACAGCTGCAAACGACAAACTAGGTGATAGCCAATGTTTCTTCTTTTTTTTTTTTCCAATATGCTAGGTATTGCTGTAATCAACGCAAAGGTTTTATTTCTATTGCAGCATCCAACATCATAATGATGTAAGTCACACAAAAAGGATATTTTTAAAAGAATTAGTGCAACAACTGATACGGTCTCATCTATTGACAAGAAGCGGTTGTTATGCTTTACGATTGTCAATCAGACAAGCTATTTTTAGATTTAACTTTTTTTTTTATGTAACTTCGTATGCATGTTTATCGTAACATTACAATTGCCGCATGTGTTAAGTTTGCGATTTCGGTTACAGGTATATAATTTGATGGATTTAGCACGCTATTTTACCTACGTCAGCTGGGATATGAAAGAAGCTCTTGATGTCTGGATTTTCACCTTGAAATACGCTCCAGGCCATCCAAAATGCCGAAACGGAAACAGCGGAGTCTACCTTAACGGCTTAAACAATAGTGAAGTAAGGGCAAGCACTAGCAGACTCGAAGATTTTGCCTCAAGCATACTGCGCGAATCAGCAAAGTCTACATACACATTGTAAAAAACATTAGTTTCGTAGAAACTCATTGAATGAGATAAGAGAAATATTGTAATAACGGCTGTTTCGCGAGAATGTTGACAGCTAATATCACATGCATCTGATGTATTAACACTTATCAATAATAAAGATCGTATTATGAGGTTATATATAAACTGCTGATGTTTGCATATATCTAACCTAACAGTATTTGTTAAAACCAAGTCTAGATTGTAAGGTTGATACTGACTACCAATATTAGCATATATATTTAATCTACAAATAATTATCATTAGAAAAAGCTGTATTACAGGGGTGTTTTTAAGGTGCTGAAATATAGCTGTACCCAACCTACCAATAAATATCAATACTATGTGTCACTGAGGAGAAGATCCCTAGTAAAACTGTCAATCAAAACTGATCGATTTTTTGTGGGGAGTTGAGAAAGCTACGAGATGGATAACCGGTTTTTGGCGATTGCATGTTAAATATAATAGCAATGGTAGGTTTTGTACGAACCTGATAAACAAAGGTCCCCGGATCCTACCCTTGCCCTATTTTGGTTAATTGACTGTTCCAAGTTAAACTAGTGTAACAACTTCCAGGGATCTTCTCCTCTACGGTACACAGGTATGACTATATTGTAAGGTTATAGACTGCTAGTATTAACGTATTTCTAACCTATCAATAATTACTATGTGTAAGGCTATATTGTTAGGGTGCTGATCACTGATATTAACACATGCATTTAATCTATATCTGTAGCAAGCTCTTTATTATAAGGCTATAAACTGCTGATAGTAGCACATGTCTAACCTGTCAATAATTACCAATAGCATTATAAAACGCACTATTGTGAGATAATGAACTACTGAGATATTAGCATATGTGTCTTACCGAACAACAGTTATTGGGAAGTAAACTCGTAATTTGATATTGTATTCAGCCATGCTCTGAAAATTGATTTACATTTTTAAAAGGATTCAAAATTTCTGCAGTTGTAATCGCAATAATAACCGCTATCATCTCAGCATGAAATCGTTCATCTGTGATAATAGCTCATTTGTGTAAACAATAATGCTTGTTTTGCTGCTTTTACCTCTAAAGATATTAATCTGAACACATACTTTATGAAACCTCATAATTATGCCTTTAATGGAAGAATGTCAAAAATGTAAAATCTCTATTTTATGCCATTTCAACGTGAAATTATTTCCAAAATAGCAATCTGATTGATAATTGGTAATAACTAAAACAGAATTATTATCAATTGTATTAAAATATATTTAATCACATTTATAATTAATCGAAAATTAATACCATCCACATGGCGAATTTGCACAAAGACACTGATAATTAAATTTCTGTGGTATAGTCCTTCAGAAGCTGAAAGTTGGCTTGCAAATCCATTCCTTTATTGTATCATTCAGACTAGAGATGTGCAAATCATTCTTTGACTAAGTCAGAGAATGGTTTTACACATCAGATGTTGGAAGAATCGTTTAAGCCCTGTGTTGACATAGTAGCAGTACATTCACCTAACGTACTGTTAATCCAGAAACGACTCCATATAGTGCATAAGGAAAATGAACACTTAACCACTCACCATTATCCTGGATTTGGTTTACTAGGCATAAGCAGTTTGAATTCCTCAGAAAAATATAGGGCCACTGCTCTGTAGTGGTAATACAAACATCTATCATGTCACTAACACAGGTTCAACTGTCGATTGTATTGTAGAGTGCATACCGTTTTTTTTTGTTTTTTTTCCCCTCTTAGTTTGGGTTTTGGCCGCAGAGTTTTGGATTTCTCGGAAAACTGTATGTCTTATGTGCAGCATGAGTTTTACTGTACTTTCACCTATGGTATCGTAGAGTGCATACCGTTGTTTTGCCTCTCGTAGTTTGGGACTTGGCCACAAAGTTGTGGATTCCTCAGAAAACTATGTCCGATGTGCAACGCGAGTTTTACTGTTCGTGCACCGATGGTATCATAGAGTGCATACCGTTTTCCTGCTCCTCATAGTTTGAGTTTGGGATTCCTCGGGGAAACTGTATGTCCTATGTGCGACATGAGTTTTACTGTTCTTGCACTCATGATATCACAGAGTGCATACTGTGCATATTCAAAGTGTATTAGTGTCATCTGACCTTCATTTTCCATTATATCTGTTTCAACTGGATGGGTGTTAACATCGTTGAACTTGGAGTAGTATAAGAGAGAGAATATAAAAAAAAAAAAAGAATGTTTTCAACTGAAATTGATCAAATATCTCCATTATACTGGTTACCAACTATTGTTCATTGATGATCCAGTGGCTGTGATCATAGCTCTTTTCAGTTTTGATGACAGCTTATATCTTTTCAAAGCATGGTGTTAGCTGTGCTGTTGTATTTCACCATGTTACATCCGTTTTGCTATGTCGTTTTCAATGGAGCTGATTTGCAGTTTCGATGGTCTCTGGTAGCTGATACCACTATATCCAGGTTAATTGAACTGAACTGGATTCCCAGCGAACATAATTATATACAAGCTTATCATGGCCTAGAGGTCATGTTAAGCCATTAATCCCCCTTTGCAACCATACAGGCTTTTCTGAGATATCATCATCATATTCAACCATTATCTATCCACTGCTGGATGAAGGTCTCTCCAAATGCTTTCCACACAAGTCTATCCTGAGCAATTCGCTTCCACGTCACCCCAACCTGTTTTCTTATTTCATCCACCCATCTAGTTTGAGGACGTTTTCTAGGTCTTCGGTGGTCTCTTGGAATCCAGTTCAGAATTTCTGTTGTCCATCGTTGATCAGTTCTTCTTGCAATATGCCCAGCCCATCGCCATTTCAGCCCTTTTACTTTAACAATGATGTCCTCTACTCTAGTTTGCTCTCTCACCCAAGTGTTTCTTTTTCGATCTCTCCTAGTTATTCCAAGCATGCACCTCTCCATGCTCCTTTGCGTTGTCTGTAACTTTCGTATTGCTCCAACTGTTAGACTCCATGTCTCTGATCCATAAGAGAGGACTGGCAATACACACTGGTTGAAGACCTTTCTTTTTAGACACAAAGGCAATTTCCCCTTCAGGATAAAACTGTTTCTTCCAAATGCACTCCAGCCAAGTTTAATACGTCTGTTGAGTTCTTTCATAATGTTGCCATCCATTGAAATCAGCTGGCCAAGGTAAATATATGAATCAGCAATTTCTAGCTCAATGTTGTCAACTTGTATTTTTGTTTCCTCTACGAAATTATTGAACATGATCTTAGTTTTTTGTAGGTTCATCTTGAGTCCAACTTCTTTACTTCTAGTTGAGAGCTCCTGTACCATGTCTTGGAGTTCTAATGGGTTCGTTGAAAAAATAACAATGTCATCAGCAAACCGCAAATGATTTAAATATTCACCATTTATTTTTATTCCCTTGTTATTCCAATTTATCTGCTGAAAAATCATCTGTAAAGCTGAAGTAAAAAGTTTTGGAGAAATGGTATCTCCCTGCCTCACACCTTTACCAATTTTGATAGTTTTGGTATCTTTATGTAACCGAAATTTTGCA
Organism: Dysdera silvatica; assembly: GCA_006491805.2. Lineage (NCBI taxonomy): Eukaryota > Metazoa > Arthropoda > Arachnida > Araneae > Dysderidae > Dysdera > Dysdera silvatica. Next base: position 34,200,666 of record QLNU02015003.1, on the reverse strand, counting down.
CTTGCATTTTTATACACACGTTTCACCATGTCAATGTACACATCCTCAATGTCTGTTGATCTTAAAGAGTTGATGACTGCTGATGTTTTAATAGAGTCAAAGGCCTTCTCATAGTCAATAAATGCAACATAAAATGCAACTTTTGAAGATTTTATAAATAGCAGGTAACAAGCTAATTGGTCGGTAATTTTTTAAATCCTCTTTATCACCTTTTTTATGCAAAAGAATTACTGTTGCAGAATCCCATTGGTTTGGTATGTTACCGCTGTTAAGACATTTGGTAAAGAATTTTGCAAGTATGTCTTCTACATATTCTCCAGCTTCTTTTAGGATATCTAATGTAATACCATCATCACCAGGGGCTCTTCCTTTCTTCATATTTTTTATTGCAAATGAAACTTCTTCTTTTAAGATTTTAGGAGCTGTTCCTTCGACTATTTCAATGTCTATATATGTATGTGTATATGTATATATATACCATCATGGGGCAAAAGGAGTAACAACCACGAATGTTTCTCCATTATATAATACATGAACAAATGTTTAATATATCGTATTTGTATGACGTGTAAATATTATTTGCATGTACCGATTTCCTCACTTGAACCATATTGGTTCATAGCTGTATATAAGCTGTATTTGAAGCAAAATATCGCCAAATGCATTATTTATTGGAAAGTGAAAACGAATTTGCATCGTTATTGTGAAATAAATGTAAGCTTTTGTTGGTGATTGGATTATAATTACAAGATCATACTTTTTTGTCGAGTGAGAGTGAATTTGCATTTTTGCAATCAATATGTTGTTGCGTTTTTGCTATAGAGTTTTATTTTTATGTGTTGTTGCTTTACACTTATAAGATTTTTTTTTTTTTTAAATTGTATATACATTTTAATGGTGGAGTTTTTTTGTTTTTTTTTAAGTTGCTTAGCAATTGGCATGTTATGTGGCATAAGCTTATTGAATGACAGGGCTGCCCAAAGTCTGGTGTGCGTGCTTTGTCTGGTACACCAGACTTGTTTGCAATGCAGTATGCAGGTAGATAAATAAAAACAGCACATCCTTTGTTCGTAAAACATAAAATGGAAATAGTTTTAATAAGATTTTTATTAATAATCTGAATGTGGCACAACAAAAAGCACTGTAAACGATTAGTGACATTGAAAATAAATTAACGTTCTCAACGTTAATTCATTTTACTAAGTTCGGTGAAGTTTCCCAAGAAAGTTAGAGCATAAAACATGATGTTTTAGATGTAACAGAAAAAAATATTTCAAGAGACCATGATTTTGCAACTATGTTTCATTATACAATTTCAGAAAAAATGCTTTCAGCATTAATGCGAGATGCCGTGTTTTGACATAGCTATCTATAGTTCAGACTTACTCTCTTTTATAAGCACCATAACAGCTTTGTAAATAAGAAAAGGTGTCATGCCCCGGATGGCGTTAGATCACCAGTCTACATCTAAACCAAAATCAGGGGTGATTGTAAGTTTAAACCAGATTCCCTGAATATACCAGAAAATTCCCTGAAAAGTTACATAATATTTTTGGTAAAGACGCTGATTTCCAAAGGAATATAAAAAATTATAAGAATCGAGATTTTTGAAATTTTTGAAAAGGAAATCCCAGAATAATCAAGTTGAAAATCCTGGAATTTATGGAAATCCCTGAACATAATCATGCCCTGCAAAACGTTGTTTCGACTGGACCCCCTAAGCAATGACCTTCATGTTTATGGGTTTCATTTTGTTTTTATATAACTTAGCTTGCATAACGCTAATGTAGCCTTCAGTTTTAAACGCTTGTAAATGGATTTTAAAAATTTAACTAATCCTCAATACGTAACTTAGAGAGAATGGTGAATATGGACAGAAATTAAGACACATTCTAAAAAAAAGAATGGGAAAATGAAGATATTTTGTAAAAAACCCTGCATCTTCCAAAGAGCTAAAAGAAAAACCGTCAATAGACACCTTTAAAAATTATTTTTTAACTTTTGTACTCCATAACGATGACGAAAATTCAATTTTTGGAATTTAAGATTGAACTTTAGATACTTTTAATCTCCGAATCAGGCCTGTAGCTAGGACGAAGGGGCAATTGGGGCAAAGCAAAGAGCATATGGAGCACAGGGCACCCAAGAATCGTTCTATATATATATATACACACACATATATATATTATATACATATATATATATATCATAACAGACAAGACAGTCCCACATAACCGTCCTGACATAACCCTCGTCGATAAATCGAATAAGACCACGTACCTAATCGACATAGCAGTACACAACAATAACATACAGATAACCTACACAACAAAAATCACCAAATACCAAGACCTCAGACATGAAGTATGTGACATATGGGGTATGGAAAAGATCTTCATCATCCCGTTAGTCATCTCAGCAACAGGGATAGTACCAAAAACGCTTGCGACGAATTTGGGAATACTCAACATTGACCCAAACACCTACATTGAAATACAAAAAGCCACAATCCTAAACACGTGTCACATTGTCAGGAAGTTTCTAGACATGGCACATTAAGAAGTGATGTAAAAAGAGGCTTGGGAACATGGCGCTCTGCCCGTCCCAAAGCCTGTTTCCGCCAAGAATGGGCGAGGAAAACCTTATATATATATATATACAGTGCTGGAAAAATGTTCAAGGACACAAAATCACGAGATATGTCCAATGAATTATATGCTTATATGCAAATTAGTAAATAAAGTATCATATACAACAATAACTCAAAGGGCATAATTTTAATGCTGAATAACAAAAAGATAACTAGCATGTTGTTTACATAAATTGTAGTTAATATGGCCTGACAAAAAGTATAAGGACAACCAGGATTTTGGCTAAAAAACCCATTAAAAAGAAAACTACCATGTTTCTCTATTATGCTTTGAATCATTCGTGAAAACATGGAACCACAAAGTTCATTTAAGACAGTTTTTGGTGGCTTTAATTGACTCATCTTGCGTACAGGGTTTGTCCCAGAAGTTCCCGGAATGATTTTTTGTAGTTGGCAACGCTGGCTGACGGGGCGGAGAAGTTGGTGGGGGATCTGAGCTTGGAAACGAGACCGGTATCAGTCGCCTGCGGGCAGTTGTTGAGGCAGGGTCACGCTCCGCGCAGAGGTATCTACTGCACCCTCGTCGATCAAAAAATGGACCAGTTTTTGGAGCAGCGTTATGCAATCAAATTTTGTGTGAAACTGGGTAAAAACGGGGCGGAGACACTCGAAATGCTTCGGAAAGCCTACGGTGACGGGGCGATGAAAAAAAGCCAAACTTTCATGTGGCACAAGCGGTTCCGGGAAGGTCGGGAGTCCGTCAACGACGACGACCGCTCTGGACGCCCGTCGACATCACAAACGGACGACTCGGTGCAAAAAGTGCGTCAAGTTTTGGACAATGACCGACGATTAAGTGTTCGGGTGATTGCAGAGGAGTGTGGAATACCCAAAACAATCGTTCATCGCATTTTAACGGAGGATCTTCAAATGAGGAAAGTCTGCTCGAAAATGGTGCCAAAAGTCCTGACGAGTGAGATGAAGGAGCAGCGTTTGTTGAAGTGCCAGGAATTGCATGAACGCTACGAAACGGACCCAGAATTTTTGGACAGAGTGATCACAGGGGACGAGACGTGGATTTTTCAGTACGATCCCGAATCAAAGCGCCAGAGCAGCGAGTGGCACACCAAGGAGTCTCCTCGCCCGAAAAAAGCAAGGATGAGCAAATCGCGAATCAAGGCAATGCTCATTGTGTTTTTTGACAGAAAAGGTGTAGTTCACAGTGAATTCGTGCCACAAGGACAAACAGTCAACAAGGAGTTTTACTGTGAAGTGCTCAAACGGTTGCGCAACAGGGTTCGACGCGTCCGAAACGAAATTCGCGACAATTGGATCTTGCACCATGACAACGCGTCAACCCACACCGCGCTCATTGTCTCCGAGTTGCTGGCCAAAATGGGTGTGGCAACGCTGCCCCAGCCGCCGTACAGCCCCGATCTGGCACCAGCGGATTTCTTTTTGTTCCCAAGGATCAAAAGAACCCTGAAAGGAACTCGGCATGGGACGCTGGAGGCGGTAAAAGCAGCCGCGACGACCTCACTGAAGGAGATTCCCGTTGACGACTTCCAGGGCGCCTTCAATGATTGGGTGAAGCGTTGGCAACGGTGCATCGAAGCAGGGGGAGAATACTTTGAAAAGTTCTGAAAAGATTGTAAACTGATATTGAATAAATGATTTTAAAAAAAATCATTCCGGGAACTTTTGGGACAAACCCTGTATAACGATATCAAATGTCCAGAAACCCGTTTATAACGTCAAAATAAATCGTGTATTAATGAGGCCATTTTATACTTCCTATGTCTCAGATATTTTTCTTCTGTTTTGCAGCTTGTTTTTCTTCTTGAAAGAGTTTTTAATGAATGCAGAGGGACAGTCTTTTGACGTACGATCCAGTGTTCCTCAAAAATGAGGAACTGCTTTAATGGTGGGGATATGGTCAGTGCGTTGCAGTAAATTTTTGTGGAAGCG
>QLNU02015003.1:34133048-34177880 GCA_006491805.2 Dysdera silvatica | reverse complement strand
TATACTATAATTTTTGCCACCCACGTTTTAATTACAGCTCAAACTAGAGCTTGTGTAATTTTGGAGAAAAAGAGACGCTTTCCCCATCCTGGATTCGAACCAGGGTCCCTCCGTTTAGCCCGGAGTGTCTTGGACCGCTAGACGAATGAGGACAGGTAATAACGCTCTCTTTCTCCGTATGTAAAGGTGTTAAGGTATTATTACCCTCCGCAGGGATAACACAATTGCCAAATATGGTCAACACAGAAAAGCCTCCGAGGCAAGATTTTTGTGAGTTTTTCATGTGGGAATTTATTATATAATAATGTTTGCCACCCACGTATATTTAGCTCAAACTAGAGCTTTATTATTTTTGGAGAAAAAGAGACGTTTCCCCGTCCTGGATTCGAACCATGGTCCCTCCGTTTAGCCAGAGAAAGAGAGCGTTGTTCCCTACCCTCATTCGTCTAGCGGTCCAAGACACTCCGGGCTAAACGGAGGGACCCTGGTTCGAATCCAAGATGGGGAAAGCGTCTCTTTTTCTCCAAAAACGAATAAAGCTCTAGTTTGAGCTATAATCAATAAGTGGGTGGCAGAAATTACTGTATGCTCATGTCATACTATGCCAGGATTTACAGCTTTCCAAGGAACCTGAACTCCTATTACCTAAGGACTCCAACCCTAATCTACCGTGGCAGAAAAAATGGCACACAGTTTATGGTGCCATTGGAACCAGATCTGGGTTAATGACTGACAGACAAACAAGTTACTTTTATCCCACCATAGGGCCATGCCATATTTTAATTTTTTTCCCTTCGTTTACCAAGTGATTTACTTTTAAAATCTAGAAGTTAAATGATTTATTTTAACTACGTAGGAAAATTTTTGTATAGCGAAACAATAATTCAAGGTATGATGCATTATTCATTAAATGTGGTATATTACCAATCAATAAAATTAATGAACACTATGTTTTAAAAATAATGTTTTTAAAAGGGTAAAAGAAAAACATATGGATGACATCGATATTCAATATCATGGTACCAATAAAAATCTAAGAAAAAATAACCAAATTAAATCATTACAGATTAGAAATGTATAGGAGATTTGAATATACAGGAATAAAATACCCAATATTCTTAAAGACATTAATAGTATCAGGCTGATTAAGAAGAATTTGATTGTATAACTATTAAATGGAGTTTTGGCACCAGTGGATTAATAGTTCATGGCTGGTTAAGTTTTCTATTTATGATTTTCACTGCCAACCCATCACATGGATGTAAAATTGGGGTTACTCTGTCTGCACTTTATGAAATTTTGTAACTGATATTTATAATTCGTATTTCAAGACTGAACGCAACAGGTAACCTTTGTGACAAATAAATTATTATTCGATCACTGAGCACACAAAGAATAAAAATATATATGGTGAAATCTTAAGGCACAATAGGAATAAAAAGCTCATCTATTCTGCTATTAATCCAATTCCAATGATGCTGTAAAATGTGCACCATTTTTTTCTGCCCACAGTAGAACAGGAGTTGAAACCATAGGCAAAACAGACATTCAGATTCCTCGAAAAATTGTAAATCTTAATGCAAGCATGACTCGAGTTTATCCTTAAACCATAAAACATAGGCAACTGAAAATATGATTAGTGTGTGGTGTACATACAACCTCAAACACTGAAAAACTAGGATCATGTGTGTGTTATGCACATGGAATATACATGGACAGGGCCATCCTATTAAGCAGAGGCGAGTGGGGCCCTACGAAACGTAATTCTCAAATTTTTAATTTTTGTAATATTGAAAATTTCCCCAAAAATATTTTTACTTCAGATCTCGCATTTCGTGCCATCTAATGGTCATACATTATTCCTTTTTTTTTTTACTCGTACATGTATGGGCCCCTGAAATATGTTTTTCCCTGGGCCCCGCATTAGCTAAGGATAGCCCTGTGCCTGGAAATGAGCGTAGGGCAATCACTACTTCTTTTTTTTTAAATCTAACTAGGCTATCTTCATGGGAACAGTTAATACAATCATGCATAGATAGCAATCATGCATGTAACTTGGGGTTAAATATAGCGTGAACTGGGGAGAGGGGCAAGAAACAAAAACCCAAAATTGTGTGGGAAACGGTAGGATTTTGTCTTTTCTAAAAAAACTGGAGAGTAAGTGACCCCCTTTCCCCTAACAGATTACGACTATGCAACCATGCTATGTAGGAATTGGCTATGCCCAATATAAATAAGTAATCCCACTTCCCCCTCTTCCTCTTGCATACTGCGCGCACACGTGCAAAATAAGTAATAAGTATTGTCTACCTAGAGAAAGAGAACTCCTAATGCCATTAAACTTGCCTGTTAAATTGCCATTAAATTGCCTGTGTTACCATAAAAACAGGCCTTAATGCTTCTAGTTGCTTCAAGAAACGCATCTACATTTTAGCATTTCCCTATCACAAATAATGGGCTAAGACGAGTTTCTATGCCAACAGATAGGTGCAGACTTAGTGGCGGGAGAAAGTCTCGTTATCGACACACTAGCGTTAGACCACAAAATTAAATGCCAGTGGCATAACACCGTTTTCTCCATGCTATAATGCCCATTATCTGAATGAAAGCATAGGGGAAAGAGGTGTGAGACAAATAGTGGAATTAATAATAATTATTCATGAAAATAAGGTAAATTTTTTCACCATGAAAAGAAATTACAGTTTATTTCAAAAGACTTTGAACTGAAAGATTCCTTTTAACTTCCTTAAAAAAAATTTAATCAAAACTACTTTAATTATTCAGCTTTGTGATCACGTGTAATAGCATTACCGTGGAGAGACAGGGAGGGAAATCTCCATCGACGCATCAAGGTCTTCATCTTATCTGGACGGGTAATTTTTTCACAGCCAATCTCACATCTGTAATCTTCCTAAGAAAAAAATTCACACAAATTAATTAATTGCCATTGAGTCTAATTAATTACAAAAAATTCTCATTAAGAACGAAAATCTGAAGGATTAAGAATTTTAAATAAAAAAAAAATCATATGCCCTTTATCATAAATAGCACGTTCATTCGCAATCTGTGTATATTATTAAATTAATAATGAAGCTATTGATTAATAATTTATAAGCAAAATAAAATGCAGATTATCTTACAATACTAAAATCGATGTCATTGTAGAGTTTTTGCTCATCTGCGGTGACTGGTGCAACGTCGTTCATTATTCCAGGAATCAAAATATTTCCTCGAAGATCGGCCATGGAATTCATTAAACCTATAACATCAGCCATTGCTTCGTGGCTAAATAAAAACCAAAAACCATTATCAATACCAAAAAATAAATAAATGTTAATTCTCTCATCGAAAATACTTTTTTCATATATTGAGTAAACTGTGAAAACTTTCTAAAAAGGCGAATGTAACATGTTAAAGACCACTTTGAATGGCTAATGTAACATTTGAGATAATAGTACACGGATAATGCATAATAGCTTCCTACATTATTCTTCACTGCATAATAGCTTCCTACATTATTCTTCACTTTCTGAAACTACTATTGAAGAAATATACATTGAAAAAATGAAGTAATTTCATCCATTTGAAATAATATTTATTAATACAATAAATGTTCAGAATAGTTAATTAATACATGCCAAAATATAAATTAATTCAAATACATAGTTAAAGGAATTTAGTATATCTCTTTTGGAGGAGCCTCCAAAAATGGTGTGTGCACACTTCGATGGTAAACGGAAGACTGATTTGATTTTAGAATTCGGAAAACAATTGCACGTACTGTTGCCAAATATAAAAAGTGAAATTATAATTATACAATATATGTTGCCAGATACGGAAGTCGAAATTATGTATATATAGAAAACATCACATAAAAGGAAACAACTTGGCATTTAGCCAATTTTAGAAATTAGACCTAAGTTTTCTTTCCTTGCGTTTCTAAGTGGCAACTGTTAAGAAAGCCTGAAAAGTGAATATTTATATTGTGGGAGTCCACATGGTAACATATACATTAGCCTTTTCATATCAGTCTACCTTTCTGAAGAAGCAATGTACATATTACATTGGCTTCTTAGCGTGATTCCACTTTTCTATAAAGAGGCTAACTTAACATACATTAGCCTCTTCACACTCATCCATCCACCTATCAGAAGATGCTAATCATCTTTATCAATACCATCATCTTTATCAATCACCTTCATCATCTTTACCATCATCTTTATCAATACCATCCTACTTCTCAAACGTGGTAATTGTAACTTGTGTTACGGTATGATGAGCACGCAGTAGCCTAACAGGGCCTATTTAAAATTTCATGATAGGTCCCTGTACGTTATTTTAGCTTCTTCATGTGAGTCTAATGCCTCTTTCTAAAGAGGCTAACATAACATATCATATGCACAAGTAATTATGGAAAAAACCTAAAATTTAACTTAGAGACTATATAGACTTAATCATACAGAGAGGGTGAGGTCTTCTTAACTGAATAAAGAAGAATTTATCACAATTTAACTTTTTGCAGCTATGATGTTTGGGTCAGATCACAATTTTAACTTGTAGAAACTTTAGAAGAAAAGGAAGTGAATTGCGACTTCAGCTGGACTCGAACCAGCAATCTCAGAATTACCATTCCAGTATTTTGTCCCCTAAATTACCAAGATCAACCACACACATATACTTTTCATATGTATGTTTGTCAAAATGGAAAGAGGGAGAGGGTCACTTTCTTCTTCTTTCCTGACTCTTAGGGGCCAACTACAATAATGGCCTTTACAAAAAATTATAAAAGATGTGAAAAAAATAAATTGTATTACTAAATATCAATTATTAAGAAAGCTGAAAAAACATACACATTTCATCCATACATTCATGAATGTATATCCTTACAAGCACATTCAACTTCGATCCCGAAATAGCAAACGCCTCTGAAATATTTAAAATTTCATGAACACATACTTAATTTAAAATAATAATTCTTATTAAAACTTAAAATAATAATTCGTATTAAAGCTTAAAATAATTCTTCAAATTAAACAATTAAGACAGACACTTTTTCTTCTTTGTTTTCAACATTAACAAATGCACACTTCCGACAAAAAAACATTTTAATTCATGACGGTCAAACAGGTTAAAAAAAAAAATCTCATGCAGTGACATTACAATTCAAAAATTATGGAGGGGATGGGCTCAAACAGCTTTAAAAATAGTAAAATTATTCGACTTTCTAGAAAACAATGTAATTTGTTATCCAATGGGGGAACTTGTGCCCCACTTTCCAACACCACTGCTCTCATGATCATATATATAGTGGCATTTATTGGCAGATTTATAAATTTTGGAAGTAAAATAAAAATAAATTAGTCAACAACATACAAAGAATTGACCAGGGCTTACAATAATTAGTAAAATTTTGACAGTGATCAGAATATATGAAATACACATGAAGAAGGTAAAAATATATACCATCTGCAAAAATATTCCCAACGTTTTGAGTACTACCTGTTCCCCCTCATCAAGCGAAAGTTGCTTGCACTTGATGAAGGGATGTATATTCCGACTGGTGTTAAAATTTTACTAGTTATAAAAATAAATTAGAAGATAAGAGATTAAACAAAAAATAAAATATGCGAAAAGTATGAGTACTATATAAAATCATAAAAAAAATTTAATACATTTAACTCTTTATTCTATATCTATCTTCCGTTGATTTCTCTTCACGTTTGTTTTAATTATGCATATATATTTAAGCTTAGCAATTTACATCTCGCTGTATTTAACTTACATTACAAATATGAATATTTGATTTCCACAGTCTTAAGTTCCAAAAATACATGTATGGTTACCATAGACAGGACAAATAACTTAAGATGACTGCCGAGCCATGGCCAATATTTTTTCTTCATAAAATAAACCTGAGATCACAGAAAAAGTAATAACCACAATGAATAACACATGTTCCACGGGCACCCTTAGCAGAGGGACAGGGGGACCTGTGTCCCCCCCCCAATGTTGTTGTTAGGGTTCCATGTCCCCATCCAATTTCAAACAAAATAACTTCTACTGGTATATTGTCTCCCCCCCCAATATTTTAATGCCGTCAGCACCCATGACATGTTCCCAGATAAACGTTGCCTTCTTTTTTCTGAAAATGTGCCGACACATTCTTTAACATTTGACCGCTACATTTCATTAATCGTATTATTACAATCCTTCACAAATTTCTGAATATGTCCATACCTCAATCCATATGTAATACAAGGCTTTTTAGTTCCCAGCCAGTAACTGTCTGATATGCACACGTAATCGACCGATTTAAAGAAAGTATCTTTTCTGGCCATAACAAGTTCATCCAAGCCCTCAGATCCTGATTCTTCCATTCCTTCGAAACAGAACTAGAATGATAAGCACAATCAAAACCCATAGAAGAAGAAAAAAAACGTAAGTAAAGACAACGACATGTTATTGTACTCAACTGTCCAAATTTGCCATTGAATGAATGGAATTATACTGTATAATTTTCTTTTTTTTTACTACTTTTCTGTAATTTCCAGGCCTGACATTGCTATTTCCAGTCCTCTTCATGTTCATATAACCCATTTTCTCCATCCTCAATTACATTGGGTGAGTTTACACACTCCTCGCTGGCTTGTAAACTAGTCAGTATATGAGCAAGTTGCAACTCACTCAGCGAGTCTTGGTTACACGCAGCTTGTAAAACTCGCTCACTGGAAATGTGCAGCGGAGATGCTCAGTAGACAACTGCTAACCACTATTTTTCTAAACTGGCTTTCAACTCCACCTACTTCTTTCAAGAATTTGTTTCAGCCAATCAAATACAAGAAAACCCGGGTAAGTAGCGTGTAGCCCACTTCTCAACTTCACTAACACTAGCCAAACAAGTGGCGAATTAACTAGACAATTTTTTACATTCAGTAAGTTTAGCAGCATCAAGTAAATTTTCCAGCAAGGAGCATGTAAACTCGCCCAATGTAATTGAGGCTTAAGGACATTTTAATGTTCCCTCCAGTGTTTTTTCATCTTTCAAACACAAAATCCAATGCAGAATAAATTTATGCATAAGTATGTAGATAAGATTCACAAATAGAAATCGGCATTATAAGCATAAATATGCCTATAGAGTTGATTTCTACCTATAAATCTTAGAGTCGGTGCTATATAAGCTTCCATAAAAAATTTAATAAAAAATAAATTTACCTTCAGATTCACTGGCAGAGCATTTCCAGTTTCTTGATAGGCTTCGATGGCATTGAACCACCCTAATACCGGACCCTTATCATCTGTAGAACCGCGGCCATACAATTTCCCGTTTTTCTCAGTTAACACAAATGGCTCACTATCCCAACCATCTTCCTAAAAGCAAAATAAACCACATACAATGTATCTTTATTACAATGAATATTAATAAGTATGATCAATTATATTTACATCCCATATCACTAACAGATTATAAAAATTTATCTTTCGTAGAAAGTGACAATACACGAACCTTTAAAGCAGGCTGTACGTCCAGATGGCCATAAATCAAGATAGTCTTTTTCTTTGGATCTTTGCCCAATTCGCCGAGTAAACAGGGTGGTAATGGCAAAGTGGACTTATCAGGCAATGTCTGTGTTCCAAGGTTTACCAACTCAACTGAAGCCCCAAAGCCTTCAAGACGCTATAACCAACCAATTTATACAATACAATGTGTTTTACTTCAGATATATTAAAATGCTACAATTTTTAACAAATACAAAACTAGACAAATTAATAAAATATACCTGAGGGATGACTGGAAAAAAAAAAAGCTGGTACGTTGCCCAGCTTGACAAGTCCCAGTCATCCCTAAAAATCAATATAATATAAAATTTATCATCAGGGATGATTTTAAGTTCAAACCAGATTCCCTGAACATACCAGAAAATTCCCTAAAAAGTTGCGTAATATTTTTGGTAAAAACACTGATTTCCGAAGGAATATAGAAAATTATAAGAAATAAAATGGTTTTTTTTTTTTTTTAAAGAAATCCTGGACAAATTGAAATTCCCGGAATTTATGGAAATCACGGAACAAAATCACCCCTGTTCATAGTCGATTAAGGATAAACAAACAAAATTATAAAATAATTAAAACTTTTAAAGTCAGTATGCAAAAAAAAAACCTTACTAATGTGTGTATGTGCATTTTTAACACTGTTAAAGAGAAATTAAATTTATTTTACCATATTTATTTGTATTAAATAACATCACTAAATTAATAACTTGTTACTTTTGATTAAGGCTAAATTAGATAAAATGATTACATTAATAATAATATCAAAGTACTTTACATAGATGTAGAAAATTTAATTTTTTGTTTGTGAGTTTCAGGTATAATGACAGTAAAGGTAATGCTGAGTCAGGGTCTACTGTTTTCTGGGGACTCTGAACCTTTTATGGCATAGGGAACCAAACCCCACAAATGAGCTGGAAGAAAATTTTGATGGCCAGAACTTGTCAAATCACTTACATCGACTTTTTTCTTGGTCTTACCCTTAGGCCAGTGCCATATTTCCCAATAGGTTATACTAGGCTATAGACTAGGGCGACAAAATTTTGTGTATTGAGTCTGATATAACAAAATCAATACCATACGATGATATAATCAGATGTTTTGCCGAGAAGAAAGCTAGACGTCATGCTTTCCATTTAAATACCAGTGTTCGATAGGCTTTTATTTTTTTGCTAAAATTAAAATTTATTACAATAAATTTGAATTTGATTTATTACATACCAAAAAGGAATAATACTTCAATATAAGTTAATATTGTTTAATGTTTATGTTTCAATTTATGAGTTTGTTTTTCAACATATTTTTTGTCAATATGAAAGTTTTTGGTGTATATTGAATGTAACAATTTTTATGTTCCTACCACTGATTGGAGGGAGGTGGACAGGTAGGAAGGGGTGGCAAAAAAGTAGTCTAGGATCATCAAAAAATAAAGTAGTCTAGGAGAGGCAAAAAGAAAAATCCATCTATGCCCTAGGCTAATGGTTCACAATACCTATACATTGTTTGTTTTGTTTTTGTTTTTTGGGGGTTGCCACTTTATTTTGGCAGCAACATAAAAAAATACATATACATTAACATTGACTTAATTTAGTACTCATAATATACCTAAGTCTAATAAATAAAAGAAAGAAGTAAAAAAAAGAATGGTAGTTGGCAAATTTTTCAAAATAGGGACCTACCTAGTTTAACCATTTGGTGACGGTGGGACAGGGTCTGTTTCATGAGATTATCATCCGAAGTTTATGGCTAGTGGAACATACATGTACCATACACTGCTTTCCTCCCTCAATCGTTTCGATCTACAAAGACCCATCATTCTAAGATCCTGTGTGTTACCTGCAGGGTGTGGATTCCACCTTGGCATAAAGAATAGAGGGAATTTCAGGGAATAAAAACGTTTTGAAAGGAAGAGTTAATAGCAACCATTTTGCTAAAATTTGCAAATGACACCACGTTGTGCCATTTACCTGAGAAAGAGCACAAGAGGTGGAAAGCATTTGGGTATTTTAGCTATGTGGAAGGCAAATTCACTCCTCGTACTTGCCGTTACCTAAATGTTAACTTCAATGGGCATGAAAGGAATAGGTGGCATTTTTTTAATTCAATAATGTGTGTTTTATTTTTTACAGTGCAAGGACAACGAAGGCTGTGCTACACCACGACCTACAGTTTTCCAAGGAAATTAAACCCCAGACTACATTAGAATAGATCACATTTTATAATACCATTGAGTGGATAGTCCAGGTTCAGAATCTTAGACAGCACTTTTAAAACTAAAATTTAAGGAAGAATAAAGATACAATGAACTGGCAAATCTTGTTACTTTATTCTTTAACAAATGTAGAATTCATCATTTATCGAAATTCTCTTTTCTTTCGAAACAAACTTTCTTGGGATCAAGGGCGAATCCAGGATGTTATTATGGGGGAAGTGGTTTCGGGGGCCCCACGCCAGGAAAAGTTTTAGTTTTGGGCTGTTAAATAGTTTAGGTAAATGTTGTTATATTACTAGCCTTCCTTTATACCAGGGTTGTCCAACATACGGCCCGCGAATAATATTAATTCTGCCCGCCTACAACTGTTTGAAATAAAAAAAGTTTCCCAAACAAAAATTTTAGATTTTTTTCAGAAATATGGAAAAATTGTGGGGACAGCACAGGTGAGCCTTTATATATCGAAAGTACACAAACAAATAACTGGAAGAAACTCTAAAGGGAGGCTGTGAAGTGATAGTTTTTTCCTTTTTTTTTTAAGAAACCGCTGGCCCGCGAGATCCGTGAAAATTCTTTAAGTGGCCCGCTACACAAAAAGGTTGGACAACCCTGCTTTATACTCACCAAAATATTTGATTTACGACAATAAATTAGAACTGGGCTTTTCTTTAATTAAACTATATGGTTTAAGGCATATTATAGTCAAGTATGACAGAAGGATAAGCTAGTAAAGGAGACATATACAATAACCAAAAACGATAATTTACAATGTAATTAATAGAACAAGTTTAAATTTAAACTACAAAAACATCGTAATTATTTTACTTTTTTTTTTGTAACAAGCAACTTTTTAAAAAACTTGAAGTTTATAGTGCAAAGTCGAGCCATCTTGGTTTCTTTGAAAATTTGTCAATCACTTTATTTACATCAATATGAATGTCTCTGTGGGTGTGTATTAAAAGTCTCTTCTGTCATCCGCGTTCGAAGATTTTTTGTCAATGGAGTAGGTTTTTGTTAAAAGAAATAATAATGTTTCGGAAGCTACCTGCTCCCTTTATCAAGTAAGGAATGCTGTAAAAAAAAGGAATGATGATAAATAGAAAAACGAATAAAATATGCCAAACAAAAGACAAGAATATAATAAAATGTTGAAAAAAAACCATGAAATATGGGGGCCCCATGCAGTAACCAGGACCTGAGAGTAGCTAAATACCTTGCGATGGTACTATACCCAATGATAGGAATCCATGACCACAAGGCCAGAATTCTGAAATTTCTGATCTCAAATGGTGCACTAAATATGAGACAGATTTGATGAATTAACTAAAAAAAACATCTATATACCTTTGCAGCCCACTTCATCATGCGCACAATTTCATCACGAGTGTTAGGCCATGCTGAAACGCTTTTGATAGCAACTGTCTCTCGTAGGTAACCAATGAACTCTTCTTGATGTGAATCAATATAGCTAAAAAATAAAATAAATTTAGTAGTGTTAGATATTATAATACACATGCATCTCGCCTTATGGCCCTTGGCTAATACAGTCAAACCAGAGAGGCATTTGGGGGAGAAATTCAAAGTTTTTGTAAAAATTCTGTCGTTATATATATGTGGTTGGTTATTATAATCGGTGCTCATTGTAACTGCATTTTTCATTCATTCAACTGCATCTTTATGACTTCGGGGGGGGGGGGAATTTCAGCCCTAATTCCCACCCATCATGCATCTGCAACTGGTAAAACCCACTTATATCTAAGTTTTTCTATGTACGTTGAACTGCATAATATTCATTAGCCGGTATACATATTTTATGGGAAGTTTATACATGCCAAATATTTTTGCAGCTCCCTTCCACTTTGTTATCAGAGGGCTTGACTATGTAACACTTCTCACTCAGATTCATGATATTTTAGTTTGTGTATCGCGATGCAAGAAGAGTTAAGATTATACATATTCTATGACATCAACGGAATGGGACTCTGATCAATAAAATGACAAATGTTTGTTTGTGGTTTTACGGCTCAAGGACTACAGTGGTCATGCTGTGCTGGGACCTACTGTTTTCCGAGGAATCCAAACCTCTGGACCTACTGTTTTCCGAGGAATCCGAACCTCTTAAGGCCTAGGGAACCAAACCCCGGACTACAGTGAGCAGTGTGATCTTTATGAGATCTCTGAGTAAGCATTCTTTACACTGTTGGGAGTCGAACCCAGGTAAAAGTATGAAAAATGAACTCATTACGTCTATTAGATGCCAATATTTTGGGCACTAGTTTCTTCGAAAGGGTTTTTCGGCAACAGCAATTTTTTTTTATTATTTTAGATTTGTCCTGTCTTTTTTTTTTCTTCTTTTTTTAAGATCTAGTGCTGTTGCATACTTCATAAAAGATGGGGTAAATCTAATTTTAGGCTTTTGTATATACTAGAAAGTGGGAAAAAAGCTTGTAATTTGCTATAAAGAAATATTGGCTTTACGGCCATAGTTCGAAACCCAACCAACTGCCTTCGTGAAATAATGTCTATATACATGACAGCAGGCCAAGAGTAGAACTTACGGGTCTTTGGACAATTTAACAGCTACAGCCCTCCAACCAATTATGTTTTAATGACATGAATGTTTGTTATATTGTTCAAGTTTTGAGGCAGGCACTTTAAAATCCAGGAGCACTGGACATTTGTCTCCGTTATCCCTCCCTCTCCTTGGCCCTGCATAACAGAAGTGTTAAAATTTGTTTTGTTTTTCGATCACCGCTGGTGGGGTCCGTGCACACAGGCAGGAATTTGTGCCCTCCCAAGTTGTTTTTGCCTAAAACCGCCACTGTCCACATGTGTGATGTTTCATTTTATTTAATCAATAACATTTTATTGAAAATATTCATCATAAAATATTTATTTCTACATATTATCACTTTATTAGTATAAAAGAGTGGATATATAAATGCAGTTAGACAATGGCAAAGTCAATTTAAATTTTCTTTTTTTTCCTTCAGACGTATTTGACGATTTTTTTTTTTTAAGGAAAGGAAGTTTTGCGCCTGCCCCTTTACAATCCCGAACCCATGGTCATTTGGCCCCACCTCTGTCCCTTGCCCCGATATACTGTAAATATATGTGAAATCACGGATCCACCCCTTTTGAAATAGATCAGGTCAATTGACTTATCCTATTCATTTTCGTAACTGACAAAAACTGCGCCAAGCCCCAAGCTCTCCACCTGAACTTCTAAAAAAAAAATCTAAATATTTCAATCAAAATCATAATACTCCAAAAATAAGTAGAAGGGAGGCTCAAATGACTTTAAAAAGAAGTCGTGATTTTTCGACGTTAAAGAGAGAAATATGCCTTGATATTCGATGGGTGGGGAAATAAACATCCTAAGCCGCCCCTTTCCTACGTCACTGATTTCGAACATATTTATTAATATGCAATTGTTATTATTCAATATATTTACGCACGTTTCAGTCTTCAACCGGCATAAATGCTTATGCCAGGTCTTTTAATTTACTTATATCTAAAACAAAAGGGATCCAAGTCAGAATACACCCCATATAATATAAAAACGATATACAAAATTACCTTAAAATTTTCTCCATCGTTGAAAACTTGTTGCCTACACCTGTTATAGACAGCGTTATTACAGACAGCAGACGAACTGTTAAACCACGTAGTGATAAAGTGCAAGGTTAAGGATGAACGTTGACTCGATGGCACATGACCAAAACGTGTTTTCCAAGATAAAAGAAGAAGAATGGAAGATAACCACTATTTCGCAATTAAAACATTCCTGTGAAATGATTATGAAATTATCTTATGTAAAACAATTGAGCTTATCTGAAACTATCTTTGTAGTAAAAAAATAATCTGAGGAGGAAGTAAGATAACAGCTAGTAAACGCATGAAAAAAATGGCCAAAAAGTCCAAAGGAAAGGTTCCTTCCCTTTGAACTTCGCTTCAAGTACATTCAGCCATTTCTTGTGCATTTTCTAGCTAGTTTTAGCTGGCTTTTTGACATTTCGGCTGGCTCTTCCTAATAATGTGGCATAGGCAACACTGACGTTTGGGCAAAGGAAAGAATTGATTGGCTTGGGGGAGAAACAATCGTCTGCTCAAAATTGCATCTTCTAAATTGTAATAATCGTAAATTTGAAATGGAGCAAATACTAAGGTAAATTAAAATTAATTTCAACTGTTATCTGCGAATTCATTTTATTGTCCGTGTATGTTTTAACGCCCCAAAAATGCTCTATGACGTGTCTTGAACGAGACCGCCGACTTATCGTGAACCCGAACCAGTTTATGCTTACATGTGATCAAACATAATAGGAAATGAACCCAGTTCTATAAATACAAATCCCATATGTGGTTTATTTTTTTATTGAAATAGTCTTCCAGATGGACAGTTGTTGTACTTTGAAAGAATTTTTGTGTTACGTCAGGAAAGAAAATACATGGGCCAGAATATCAGGATTTTTAATAATCATATTTAGATAATCAGGCTTTACAGAATATCGGGCGCCTGGGCACAACGTTTTTGGCGCCGCACTCCATTGGCGTAACTAGAGGGGGCTAAGGTAGCCGTTTAGCCCCGGCCTCAGCAGATTACGCCATGCTATCCTCAGAAAAATATGATTGTCCCGTACCCCTCAGGCGTGGAGATGAGAAAGGGACGACATTTTGATTAAGCCTGCCTTGTGTGCATTGGTGTATGCAGGGGTGGATTTGTAACTCCCCATTGCAATGAAATTTTTATATTTAACATAGAATATGTGAGTTGCAGCTCTGTAACCCCTCGCATTGAACCTACTCAACCCCCTCATTACAAACTTTTGGATACACCTATGCTTATGTGTATTATTATAAGATATAATATATTTTTTATAAATAAATTTAATTCTATTTGATGAGGATTTTTGGATATGGGTGGAAGGAGCAAGGTGGATGCTGCAGAACAAAATTGCAGGGAGAGCGCAAAGCTTGAAATTTTCATTTGTAAGTTTATTTTTAAGCATTTTTTATGTGAAAATAATCATCTTTAATGTAAATTCTTTATTCTTGGTGGGGGCGCACACCCCCAGCCTTCGGAGGGAGAAGGGATTGCTTCATGCCAGAGCCAGAAAAATCTATTGCACGACATGCCCGGGGTATGTAAAAATTTCAACTGGGCATATATTTTTTTGGCCACATGCCTGACCGGGCATGTAAAAAATCAAAAGCTTTTAACGGATTTCTGGAGGTTTTTCAGGTTTTTTTAATTAAAAATAAATTTCCATTTTTATTTCAGTGATTTTATCAATGTCCTAGTGACAATCTCGCAATTCATCCTATACATACGTCCTATACCTTAACAATAGTGTAAACTTAATAGTGAACCCCAATAATAGTGGAAAAGGTAAAAACTCCATCTCCACATGTATTTGAGGATTTTCAACAAGTATTGTGGGAACACTTGATTTTGCTGCCATCTTGCCAGACTTCTTGCAGCTCACAACTCATTGCCATTTGTCAAGCTCCTGTTCATTTGCTCTTTTTTTTTCCATTTCGTTTACTTTACTTTAATAATAGATATTAGAACTTTTCTTTAACCTCGAAATGTATTTGTATCGGGACACCCTACCAAAGCTAATAATATCCCCATGGTTTCTATCTTAGAAGAAGTTAATCTACATAATAATAAATCTTGTCTTTTTAATTTGTCTTGATGTTAATTGATAAAGTACAAAAATTATAAATAGAGCAAAAAAAAAAAGAAGTAATATGTTTTGGACATATAAAATTATGGTTTGGGAATGTATTATTTTTACATGCCCGACCGGGCACGCAAATGTTTGGAGATTTTTCTGGCCCTGCTTCACGCAATTTTTCAAAATTTCAGATTTAGAAAAAAAGGGTAAAGGGTTCCTTCTCGGGACGAGCTGGTCAACAGGATTCTATGGTAAATAATTTTCTATTAAAAAAAAATAATAAATAAATCTGCTGCCTTTTGTGCCCTGAGCAAATGCCCATTTATAAATCCGGCACTGGATAAAGGATTAAAATTTCAGTACTACTGCATAGTTTGTAACACCTGGTAACTTTTTTTTTTCGGACTCTCCGTTTGTTTTTTCTACATTTTGGGGTGGGGGGGATAGGCGGCATTGTTGCTTTTTTTAAAACATGCTTCTCGGCCAAAACAATCCCAATGGGTAACATTTGAGAAACCCAGCACCGCAGAAGCCTTGAATCAGTAATTTTTGGAAAAGTAAGGTTTTGATTTTTTTAAGAGGGTCATTTATTTTTTAAAATAAAAAATCTACACCCCCACCCCAAGAAAATAAGTTTGATGCAGAAACAAGGGAAAAGCACCAAGAGTTGCAAACCATGCATTATAGCCAAAAACACTAAAAAAAAAAATATTACTCTGGTTGATGGGATTTTCAGTGTTATAATCCTTCTGTTTAAGAACAGAAGTTTATATTCTGTTAGTAGTCTGAATAGTAACCTATGCATCGTTTTTGATGATACATTTGTTCTATGTTACATTGATATATTTCGGATTAAAAGAATGGTGACTAGGTTCAAAATGGAAGAAAGCAGAAAGCTATAACTTGTTACGATGCTCTCTTCCATATAGGTAACATGCTATATAAATCATATTTTATAATTTGGTTTCTTTGATTTTGCAGTTTTACAAATTTAATAATGAAGAAAGGATGGACTGAGAAACTGATATTGCCTGATTTTAGTTACATTTTACATTGATTGATTTTAGCTACATCGATGCCCATCAGAATGAATTTATCGAGGATCTTCGAGTAGCCGTTGCAATCAAAAGTGTCTCTGCTTGGCCCGAAACACGTGGAGAAATTTTACGCATGGTAAAATGGGTTGCAAAGGTATCCTATTTCAATTATGTAGAACATATTGCTATAAAATTTAAAAGAAGGCTTGTTAACTCATTTCGTTCTGAATTTTTTAGTAGTAAGAAGTTAATCCCCCGGAAACAGTGGCAGCCTAAGGACTTACCACACCTTAGTCTGTGTGCAATCTGTGAGGCCCCTTCATTCAAAATTTCGTTTGAATACAATTGGACTTGTATGTAATGAGGAGCTTGGGACAACAAAAATAATCACTTTATCCGGGTGACGCTAAATTCGCTGTAGAATTTAAAATTTCAAACTTTGAGAGTAAAGCATGTAGCTATGACAACAACGTACAAAGATTGACCAGGGCTTACCATAACTAGTAAAATTTGACACTGGTCGGAATATACGAAATACAAATGAAGAAGGTAAAAGACATTTACCATCTGCAAAAATATTCGCAACGTTTCGAGAACTACTGTTCCCTTCATCAGGCGAAAGTGATGCTTTGGAAGAAAAGCTTTCGCTTGATGAAGGGAACAGTAGTTCTCGAAACGTTGCGAATATTTTTGCAGATGGTAAATATCTTTTACCTTCTTCATTTGTATTTCGTATATTTCGACCAGTGTCAAACTATATTATTCATGTAGCTTTAGATAACATATGTGCATATAATATGCATACAATAATATTTGGTTTTGAATTTGCTTAAAATGTAATGAACAACATATTATTATTATTAATGGACTGTCTATATACATATCCTTCCTTTCAGCTCTCCAACAGAAATTGGTTAATATTCCACGTTTAGGCAAAACCAAATATTTATGCATCATAAAAGTTGTTTTATATATGGTAGCATCTTTCTATCTGTCAATTGCTCAAAAGAAATTCTCTCTCTCTTTTTTTTTTTTTTCTTTCTTTCTTTTTTTAGAAATTAAACTGATTGATCATTTTTCCTCGTGCAATCCAGGGAGCACAAAAGTCTGACCCTTAGGCGACTAAATTATATTGTACTTCAACATCATACCAAAGAAAATCTATATTTTCCTCCTTGTCAAATCCGAAAACTCATTATGAGTAGGTTCTACTATATGATAGATATGGGGGGGGGGGATTTTTAGAGGAAGAAATATACATGAAATTTTAAAAAAGCAAATAAAATGTGTTTAAATAATGATATTGTACTTCATCAATTACTATGATCAGAGGCAGTTCTGGACAAAAAAAATCAGGGACACAAATTCCTGCCTATGTGCACAGGCAGGATAATAAAATCCGGTTTTATTTGGGGTGCCATGGCCACTTCAGCCCTAGTTTAGAAGCACCGTTGACTATGATGTAGCTTACAATATATCAATATTTAGCTTGAATGTAGTAATTTGTATTTGAAGACATACTTGAACATTTAATAATAAACATAATTCTATCCAAACAGCAAGGGTTGGTATTGCAATATTTTTGTTAACTTTAACAATAGTGAAATTAATAGCTCAAAATGTAGCTTGAATAGAAAAATGATATGAGGCATAATTATGACATCCACAAAAGGATTTCAAATGTGTATATAGTTATTAACATTTAAGACTCTGTACGAATTCCTAGACAATCACTGAACTCTCCATATCCTAAAGCTTAATTAAAATTATTCATGAGTAAATTTTTGCTTGGATTGGGCCTTCATCTTATAAAAGAAATAATAATTATCGGGGTGTAGTATCGCAAAGGTTTTGAACAACTTGTCTAAATCCATAGTAAAATTCTACGTCTTCAACGATATCCCCATTGAAGGGACAGTTGTAGCTTTATGAAATAGCAATAGTGATATTAACATCCCTTTCATATTTATGGGCCCTGCAGCAGGACAGACTGGGCTGGTGTGTCTTCGTGGACAATGGGACTCATGCCTTTTAATAGGCAAGGACTCGCATCCTTCTATATTCCTAGGTATGCTCCCTTGGAGAGGACCCAGTCTGCCCTTGCCCCGCCCTGCCATAATAATGCATTTGTCTAACGTGCATTTATCCCAGATTCGATTCCCATCCATGCCAAACAAAAAAGGATGTTCACCAACTAACTACTCACCATAATCTGGGGGTTGATACTCTAGCCCTTAAGGGGGTCTGTATTCCCCTGGAAACTGTTGACTTCAGTGCAGCATGTCCTTGTGCTGCAAATCTCACACAAACACTTCGTACTTTATAGGGAATGAGACTAAAGAATCGAAATGTCAAGATACATTCCTAAAAAAAAGAAAAGACGGTTTCCCCATCTGTGTACATAAAAGTCACAACGGCGAATGGAAAAGTTTATAATAGGACAATTCTTAATTTTACTGAGAATATCAATGCCATTATTTTGGTACAGCATGACCCTTGATGTGTTCTTGCACCATACAACTCAATCACTCGTACATTATTGTTTTATATATGTATTGGTTTATTTAAGAATTATAATTACAGTTGAACTTGGTTATAGTGAACATCAAGGGACAAGAGGAGTTTCTTCGTTATCACTGTTATTCTATATAACTGTATACAGGGTGATCCTGAAATCTGCCGACCAAATAAGAGGGGTTCTTGGGGACACCAAATAAGGCATATTTTCCCATATCCCCTGTGTCCGCATGGGGGCCGGTTTGGCTGTAGAGCCTAGCTACTGTTTATGTCCATGTCTTTTCTACGTAGCCAATTACATGAATTAAATACAATTTTTGATACATAATTTAAGCGATTGAGCTAATAATACAGTAGAGACAAAGAAATCCGGAATTCAGTTTCCTGATCTGTGTTACTATATAGTGAAAATAAGCCTAAAACTGCCTTTTTTAGCACACTAGAAAAGAGTTGGGAACAACCATGTGCAACGACATAAAAAAATTTTTTTGTTCAGTGAATTTTTTTCCAAAAATTAGCCGTTCGGGCACTACAGTGAATTTAGTATTTGCATCCACCACATTCAAGGTTTCACAAATGGCTACAATGCACCATTTCAAGAATTTTTAAAATTATTTAATGTCAACAGACATTGGTCTACCTCTGTTTGGCAACTTTTCTTAAATCAGTTAAATTCACCGTAAATGTATGTGTAGAATCCATGGTCGCAACTGAAGCGGCGAATTCTACACATACAGTTTCAGTGGATTTAACTAAGTTTAGAAAGTCGCCAGAGGAACCCCAACATCCACTGACATTAAATAATTTTAAAAATGTTTGAAATGGCGCATTGTAGCCATTTGTGGAAACTTTGAACCGGGGTCAGATTTAGGGTATGATATGCCCTGGGTACAATGAGTTTTGGCACCCCTCCCTCTAGTGGCATAATAAGGGGCTAACTCCCCACTGGAAAAATTTCTTCTAAGCATTGAGGTGTATGATTTATCCCACCTGGAAAAATAGGTCAGCTCCTGGAAAAAAGTTTATTTGGACTTGACCTCCCATATCCCCCTCCTTCTGTACTAGCAGAAATAAATAAAACTCTGTCCTTCCGCCCCCTCAAATTCGACGAAAAATCGCAGACGATAGGGAAGGAGCGACATTTATGATTAGCCTACCTTATGTGCATTATTATAAGATATAATAACGATATTTTTATAAATAAATTTAGTTTATTTCACGACGATTTTTTGGATATTGGGAGAAGAGGAGGAAGGGCAGGTGCAGAGCAAAATTTCAGAGTGGCCACAAAGCTTGAAAATTTCACTTGTAAGTTTAAAGTATTTTTTACTTGAAAATAATCATTTTTAATGTAAACTTATTCTCAGAGGGCACATGCCCCCTGCCTGCATCCAGCCTTAAGTTGGGGGTGTTGTTTCACACAATTTTTCAGAATTTCAGATTTAGACAAAAAAATAGGTTGGGAGCACCTTCTCGGGGTGAGCTATCGACATAATTCTGTAGTAAATAATTTACAATAAAAAAAAAAAACTGCAGTCTTTTGCATACCTAGAAAATTTACGCCCTGGGCAAGTGCCCAACTTGCCCATTTATAAATCCGGCACTGCCTTGAAAATGTATGCTTAAAAATACCTTGAATGTAGACACTAAATTCACTGTATTGCCCAAACCGCTAATTTTTGGGAAAAAATTCACTGAACAAAAATTGTTTGTTTTGATGTCCTTTACCTTGCACATACTTGGCAGTTCTCAACTCTTTTCCAGTGTGTTAAAAAAGGCATTTTTAGGCTTATTTTCACTAAACAGTAACACAGATAAAAATCAGAAAACGGAATTCCAGATTTCTTCGTCTCTGCTGTATTATTAGCACATTAACTTAAATTATGTATCAAAAATCATATTTAATTCATATAACTGTCTACATAGCAAGGACATAAACAGTAGTTACGCTCTACAACTGAACCCGTTCCTTTGTGGATACAGGGATATGGGCAAATATGCCTTATTTGGTGTTCCCAACAACCCCTCTTATTTTGTCAGTAGAGTTCAGGACCACCCTGTATATTACATATTAAATCAAATTAACCTGAATCATTTGTTCGTTATGGCTGTGAATTCATTATGTTAGTGTTTGTTATTGAGTTTCATTGTACTTGCAGCGTCTCGAAGGCTTTGGGGCTACAGTTGAATTGGTGGATCTGGGTACGCAAGTATTGCCAGATAAATCCATACTGCCATTACCCCCTTGCTTACTCGGAGAATTGGGCAATGACCCAGAAAAGAAGACAATTCTAGTGTACGGTCATCTTGATGTGCAGCCAGCTTTGAAGGTTAGTGTATTTTAAATGCATTCTGCCCGTGAGAGCATATTTTAAATTTTTGTATCTGGCATCTTAATTTAGACATGATTCAACAAATAATTTTTGGAATTAATTGACAAAAGTGTAATCCTAACGAAAGCAGCAATACAGAAATTGCAAATGAGTATGGAAAGATTCAAGCTTAGAACATCTAAGAGATATTACGAAAAAGGTTGAGTAGCAATGGGCTGGATGTATTGCAAAAATAACCATAGGCATGTGCAGAAAGTTTGTAAGGGATGATTATACGCTCAATAGAGTACAATAGAGAGAGCTCATCAGAGCTACAACTCATATATTCCTATGTTAAATATACAAAATTTCATTGCAATGGGGGTTACAACACCCCCCCTGTATGTGCTAATGAAAATAACTAACCAATGATGAACAACTAAAATTCTTAACTGGATTCTAAAAGACCAATCAAAGGCCAAGGAAACATTCTCAGACAAGATAGATGAATGAAATAGGTTAAAGTAAAATGGAAACAAATTATTCTTGGAATAGATATCTACAGAAGGCACTTGGCGAGACATTTGTTGTTGAATATAATATGTGGGCATATGTACGCCGACTCTCTCTCTCTTTAAAAAAATATGGTCTTATAAAGAGCATGAGGATTTACCATGAGAAGTCTGTAGTTACTAATGGCAATCTCGTGCCATGTTAATGTTTCAAAAACTGCAGGGAATACTTTGATTTGTACTCTTCCTCTGTGCTCTCAACTATATAATTAATTTGTTACAAATACAGTGTACTGCGGGATGGAAATCTTTTTGTCATCATACCTACACATATTATGCTAAAATAAATTCTCAGGATTAGTGGCTTCAAGCATACTACACTGGCCAGACATGTTAGTGAGTTGGATCTACAATTTAATAAAGAATCTAAATCTCAGCCAACGAGGTCCCATGTGACAACAGAACTCACTGTGTCATCCTCCCAATGCACAACCTTTCTCCTGGCTGCTGCAACTCCAGTACTATACAGGAACTGCTGTTTCCAACAGAGGATGGCCGCAGGACACAAGTTACATACCGTTTTTTATATTTCATTTGGAATTCCTGACATTTTGTGGTAAGCCCTCTGGTGATATAGTGTAATACAGTGGTTCTCAACATGTGCTCTGCAGAGCATTTGGTGCTCCGAGAAACCTTTTCAAGTGCTCAGCATTCTCCGTTACTCAAAGGTTACAAAACACCTCTGAATTTCCTGCTAAAAAAAGTGAAAAAGATACATTAGCAAATATTCCCGCTTGTCGCTGAATCGAAAATTTCCCACTAAAGGAGGTTTTTTGTTACTGTTTTTGTTTATGTAGCTAAGGAAGCTCCTTACTTCTCTAAAATTTGTGAGAAATGTAGCATTTCGAATAAAATAAAACTTGACGTTTTACGCGCCCAAATGCTTCAAAAATACCTTCCATCGTTAATACTGCTGTCATTAAGTCTAGTACCTGTGTCAGTGAAAATATCGTCAGCTTCATGAGAAAAGAAAAATATAAATAAAAGCATATAAGAAAGTATATGCATAATTGATGTTTTCAGAAAACGATATTTAAAGTTCCAGTTTTTAATGACTTTAATTGGGAAAATTAAGTATAGATTAAAATTAAAGCAATTTAAAATTCGAAAACAAATTCATGCTTTTACTATTATGCAATAAAATGTCGACGAACAACTTGAAAGATACGGTTAGGTAAAAGCAACTAAAAATGCACATACGTGTCTTTGGCATAAGGGTGACAATAGTGCTCTGTTGGTAATTATTCTCTTGAAAAATGCTCCATGACACAAAAAAGTTGAAAACCGCTGGTGTAACACATTCATTAATTCTGCCATGAACTTTGCTTCAATTCCAGTGTTACCGTGGAATATGTTCTGTTTTACTGCCCAACGTAGTCTGTGATATTTTTCCATGAACCATGGAGTTTTAGGTTCCTGGAAAGACTTTAGGTTCCAATGCAGCATGACCCTAGTTGTCCTTGCGCTATAAACGACAAATACATCTTTTAGTAATAAATTGTTTTACAGGGTGTCTGTGTACCAGGTCATGGAAGTCAAGGAAAGGTTAAGAAATAAGAAAAAGGGCACAGAAGTCAAGAAAAGGTCAATTAATCGATAACGTAGGTCACGGTTACGCCCTTTTTTTTTTTTCCAATTTTACGCTTGTGTTGAAATGTAATTTTTGTACGATATTTTAATGAGTTTTTACTGGTTTAGTTATTTTTACGTATTTTTGTCATAGCTTGGCAATTTTTATTTATTTTAAACTATTTTTAAAATATAGCTGTTTGATCAATCATAAAAAAAAAGTTGATAAACTTCTTTAAGGTCAAGGAATGTACAAAAATAGTCAAGGAAAAGTCGAGGAATTGGGTTTCTTATTTTCAGTAGACATCCTGTTTTAACTCGTGATATCGTGTTTTGTTAGCAGAGCAACGTTTATGTTCAGTTTCATAGTTTCCCCTTTATTTCAAATACCATTGTATATTATTGGTTTTTTTTTTTTTAGGAAGATGGTTGGTATACAAATCCTTTTGTACTGACAGAAAAAAATGGAAAGTTGTATGGCCGAGGTTCAAGCGACGACAAAGGACCAGTACTTGGATGGTTACATGCCATTGAAGCTTATCAAAAAACGGGAAATGCTTTACCCGTAAATCTCAAAGTAAGTTGAAAATAAATTCTGTTATTATGTGTGAAATATACCTCCATAAGGTTAAACCTTGATCGATATGTTTTACTTATTTTAAGGTTTTATCATTTCCCTTACTTTGTATATGAGATTCCTACCACATACTGTCATTTTTACACCTTTCCTTTCCATAAAACTCATTACAGTGTGTGCATATATAACCAATGGTGAGATGCAGCCGGTTCACACTGGTTTCTATGGATTAGTTCAAATACTTCCAAAATAAAAACCGGTTTAATTTTTTACTGTATGCTAAATAAAGCAATCGGGCTTTTAGTGAACCGGTTATACAATTTTTTGTGATTTAATCAACCGGTTGTTAAAATTTTGACCCTGTGTATGACTACCATTAATTTTATATGCATTTTCTCTTCTAGTTCTGTTTCGAAGGCATGGAAGAGTCAGGGTCAGAGGGTTTAGATGAACTGGTTATGCAAAAGAAGGACACCTTTTTGAAATCGGTTGATTATGTCTGCATATCTGATACTGATTGGCTTGGAAAAAAGCCATGCATCACTTACGGCTTGAGGTATATCATTTAAAAACCGGTTTTAAATGTTTAAGGAACGAATGACTTTGAAATGCTGGTGCATGTCTTGTATCATTTTGAAACTCACTAACACTGACTAATATTCTAAAGTATAATTTTAAATATTTTAGATGTATTTTTTAGTTTTCTAATGTCCCTGTAATAGTTAAAAAAGGGGGGGAGGGGAGGGAATACCCCTACCAAATAAAAAGTTTTAACGTTAAGGAATACCAAAAAAAAAACTGTATAAGGAAATTGATTGGACCTATTATTTGTTTAATGTTAGTTTTATCTAAATAGTGTTTTTTCTTTAATGAAGCTTTTTAAACTCATAGTTCTTTGCTTGATTAGTTTATTATCATGATAGGTCTCTGTTAAGTTACTTTACTGTATAATTCCTAACATGTTCAATTACTCATTTTAGTTGTTCTGTGTTTGCAGGGGCATTTTAAGTAGGAGTGCACAGCAGCAGGGCTTAGTGGGCGGCAGTCAAGTTTTGTTTATATAACTGATTTTTTTCAAATTCGAAATCTAGCAAAACTGACACATTTCGGAAATTTAAAAAAAAAAAATAGACATTATTAAAAATGTGTTAACCCTCTAACTGCTTATCCCGTGATTTCCACGGGCAACATGAAAGTAACAAAATTTTCTTTTCAAGCGATTTTCCTGGGTATGAAATTTTTCCATCTTTCATCTCTCATCATCTTTGGTTACAAAAATGTGCTACATATTTTAACTCTCAATTACATGTAGATTTGAAATATGTATCAAAAATAAATATGCAGTTTTGAAGCAATTTTGATAGGACGAAAAAAAATTGAGCAGTCAGAGGGTTAAAGGAACATTAAAAATATTATGGTTTTTAGCACGTTTTAAACAATCTTTTCATTTTAGCATTGGTGACACATGGATGTGTTACGCATTGTGAATCATGCGGTATCCAGAGAGGGGGGGGAACTGAGGGACCGGCCTGCCTCGAAACTAAATTTTTAATGGGACTTGGCTATGCCCTTGAATGCTGTGACTATCGATACATGCTACAAAAAAAGTTTGAGACCCCCTGAAATTAAATCCTGGCCATGGTCTTGTCGTAAACTACCTTTATATGCAGAGATTTTGCCCTTCACACCTCTATGAATGCGTTTAATGATAAAATAGATTATAAAGATTGGCTTCATTTATCTAGAAAAGTGGAACGAGATGAAAAAAGTGTAGCATATTTTCAAAGTGTGAAACAATATGTAGGGTCAAAACAACATACAGTGGAAATCTGATATAACGACCTTCAAGGGACCGTGCAAATTCGGTCGTTATAAACGATATCTTTTTAAAATCACAGTAGCCTATAGTATAATACACTCTAGAGTTTTATAAATTATTTTGATAATAGAAAGTATTAAACTTTTTGGTTTCAAAATTAAATAAAAATATACTTAATTATAATGAATTTAATTTCCGTTTATATTACGTTATAGCCAAACTAAGTACATAGTACTTTCTTAGTTTTTTAAATTGAAAAAATTGTAGAAAATACTACTAAAGTATATAATGTAGAAAACAAATGTAATGAATAGTATTTATTATATTATACTAATGACTTCAGAACAGTGCCGGTTTAAGAGTTTTGTGGGCTCTACACTGAAAAAATAGAATGGGCCCTTTAAGAATATGACCCTCGTGATATTCAATTAATAAATCACTTTTTAAGTTCACTATCTTTAATATTCAGGTTTAGCAGTAATAAAAATTTCTCGGACATTTGTAAATAAACAAGATTAGAATAACGCTTAAATTTTGATAACTAACTTTAAATTTTAATAATTAACCTATGTGGTTCTGCTTTATGACTGTCAAGTCACGTCGTTATATCCGATACGAATTTCCCTACTTAGAATCTACGTAGACTACAATATCGCCGTCGTTATAACCGATATATTTAGTATGGAGTAGAATAGCAAACCAAACTACTTGTAAAAATTCCGTCGTTATATGCGATTGGTCGTTATAAACGATTTTCACTGTATAGAGAAATTAAAAACTGTAAATTCCATAAATCAGGCCCAAATGGATCGTGGAAAGAGGAGATGGTGGATGACAGTTAATGAAAAAATTATGTAATTCATTCAGTTTTTAGACAGTCAAAATTTTGCGTTTAAAGGACATACGGAAAAGTTGTTTCAAAAAGCAACAAAAATGTTTTAAAATTTACAAAAAGTATTTCAAAATTTGATAATGATACAGCAGAGCACATTAATCGCACTGAAAAAGCTCAACAGAGCAAAATATCTATTTTCTTGTTAAAATAACATTCAATCATGCTTAAAATTCGGATATAAGTGTATATCTGTACATATCATATTTATTGTGAGTGTTCTCTATTATCTATATATGTTCTGATCAATACATTTTTTGTTTCATGATTTGTCAGTTACAATAATTATTATTGGTGGAACTTAAACCTTGGGTAATTACTTCATGATTTTAAATTTTCGAACGCTTGTTTAATAAAAGTGTCTTATGAAAATGAGTGATAAAAATTATTTTTCATTGTTTATACATTACGTTTTATTTATTTTGTAACGTTTAATTTTTATAAAAAGTAGAAAATAAAGAAATTCTGCCAAGGAACAGCTTACCCTTATATACTAAATAAAAGCTTATATGTTCAAGCTTTCTTAAAATATCATTTTTAAAATTTGTCACTTTAGTTCAGGTAAGTAAAATGAACACCTTATTTCAATTTCGTTTTTTATTATTTAATTGCTATTTTTCTATTTATTCAAAAAAAAAGGAAATTGTATAATAAAATTGAAGAAGCACCAAAAAGTGACATTCAGATATTAAAATTATCCTAGAATCTGCACATTCAGACATAAAAATAAAGGGTAAGTAGTTAAGTGAGACTTGAACATTTTTAAGAAAAGAAATTTACGCTAATTCGTGAACACAATTAGAAAAAGCACTGTCAAATGAGCAAAAACGTTTGCGTTAACAAAAGCCTTCGGTAGACTTGTGTAAACAACCGCCTTCAGCCGACGTCAATTTTAATCAGCGCGCAGGCCTGTATTTAGATCGGCTGTGTGGGGGAAACTCATGATCTGCCATCTAGTGGACTCTGGCTAATCAAGATACCTCGATCAAGGCCAACTAGATTACTACTAGTAGTAATCTAGTTGGCCTTGCCTCGATTCTCTCCCTTAGTGTCTTAACGTAGTCTTTTTTTTTTGTCTATGAGGGAGTTCTTTAGGAATAGTTTATGTTTAGCGATATTCCTTGGCTTCACGTTCATTTCCGATTTTTAAGTTTGCTATCAATTTTCGATCACGAAGACTACACAAAACGAAATCGATGGTAAAGTTTCTTTAGTGAAGTGTCCACATATGCATAATATTTTAAATTGCGACTTTGTGCAAACCCGAATTCATAAATAGGAATGTTAAGCAAATGCCCAAGACACTAAATTTTAGAAGGGCAAAATTTCAAAAGACATCAGTTTTTTTTTTATTTTTTCTATTGCAGTAGCCGCAGATTTAATTTCGGCGATTCATTTTGCGCAAAACGTTCACCGACTAACACCCGGAAATTTTTTGGCGTGTTAAAATAAATTTATTCATAAAAATATATTTTTTTTAAATAATACATAAGTAATATCATCCCCCGATATTCCGCGTCGTATTTGAAGGCGGATCGACGGAATGTCTTAATTCTTTTAGCTAAAATCCGTAATAAGCACCCCCCCCCTCTATATTTTCCGCAATTTTTCGGTACATTTTTTATGGGGGCGGAAGAGAACCCTGAATTTATATATGGACATAAATGTTCAGAGTATAAAATCTTAAAAGGTGGCAATTTTTTTTTTCTATTGCAATCTATCGTTGAATTCCGTCAATTCATTTTCGCTGTAAGAGCATTCACACACCCCCAACATCGGGATTTTTTTTTTGTCATATAAAATAAATTTATGCATAAAAATATCATTATTTTTTTTTGTAATAATAATGTACATAAGGCCAATCTCAGCCCTTCCCCACACACACACCGGGTATTCGCGATTTTTCTGTCGCAGTCGTATTTGAAGACGGATCGACGGAATTCTTATTTCTTCTGTGAAAATTCCTATTAAGCGCCCCCCTACATTTTCCATAATTTTTCGTTACATTTTTTGGGGGGGGTAGGGGAGAACTCCGAATTTATGTACGGGCAAGTGTCCAGAGCATAAAATGTTAAAAACAGGTGGTTGTGGTTTTTTTTGCAATCGTTGTATTCCATCGATCCGTTTTCGTTGAAAAGGCGTTTACCCCCCACCCCCAAAAAAAATATCGGGACTTTTTTTTGTTATTAAAATAAATTTATTCATAAAAATACAGTTTTTTTTTTTTAATCGTAAGGTAATCTCAGGCCCCCGCGGTATTCCGCGCTTTTCTGTCGCAGTCGTATTTATTTATACCCCCCACCCCGACTTCTCCACAAAATAAGAATTGGGAATAAAATATTTCGTTGTCATATAAAATGAATTAATTCTCAAAAACATGGCTATTTTATCTTACCGTAATGTACATAAGGTAATCATAACTCTCATCCCCTCCCTCCACATTCACCGCGATTTTCAGTGGTACACTTGAGGAGTTGGATCAACGAAATTGTATATGTTAGTTTTAACATAAAATTAATTGTAAACACACCCGACATTTTCCACAAATTTTAATTTCATTTTTTTTGGGGGGCGGGGATTGACATGTAAAGCGAGACCAGATTTTAAAATGTAAATTTTTTAATAAATATTTCAAACTCGCTAATTCCCAAAAAATATTATCAGGTACTGTGAAATTGATTAGTGATGAGTTGAAAAGAAAAAAAAAAGTTCAGACATAGAAATTGAACAAATTCTTTTAAAAGGCTTAATGGAAAAAATGTGTACAATCCTTGTTCATATTGAAAAGAATGAATGGGAACAACATACCTTATTTAAAAAAAACAACAACAAATTTTTTTCGTAGTGTGTAAGCCAACCTTTCCTAACTTACTCTAAAATACTTTTGCAGCTTATTTCTTCGTAGTTATCTATAAGTAAATATAATAGATGGTAATATGTTGAAACGTGTTGTAATATGTTGAAACATTAAATGTGTGGTAATAATTTAAAATATTTTATTTTAATGCTTAAAAATATGTGTTTTTTGGTACAAGTATGAATTTAACTGCTCTGAAAATTCGTTTATCGTCTTCAAAACTGAATTTTACCTGCTCCGAAACAGTCTTGGTTGCTAACATCACTGATATGTGTAACGGTATCGTAGTTCAGAAGTCACATTAAACTGTTGGTCCCATCTTAAATGAACAACTTGGTTGTAAACAGCTATAAGCAGGCAATCTAAACAGCATTTTTATTCATTTTTACCAATGATATTACATGTGAAATGTAATTAAAAAAAATTTTAATTTATTGCAGAGGTGTTTGCTACTTTGGAATAGAAGTGGAATGTGCATCCAGAGATTTGCATTCGGGAATGTATGGAGGCACTGTGTAAGTGACTGTTTCAGCTATGTAAATGTCCAGTTTTAGCTATGTATGTGACTTCATTAGCTCTATAAGTACATTACACTAAACTTTCTCACTAACGGCACTCTGAGTAGCAACTGTATCTGCTGGATTTTGTGTATGGATTTTAATGGGAAGGGTGTCAGCTGAAAAAAAAAGCAGCCTGTAATCCCAAACAGGTTTTAACGTCAAAATGATTTGATCACCAATGGGCGAAGGGCAAAGCTGTCAATCTGTACTGGCGTACATAGATTCACTGCTCACACTGGTATCATCGTTTAACGTTAACCGAAAACCATCCATGATCAATCAACCCTGGAGAGATGGATTGCACGGAAGAACACCCCGGGCTGGCCAATTCTCTTACAGGAGCCTATCTGACACCATTGAGTTGGTGCAAAGCGGCAGAGAATGAGCATAATCCGGCGCTGCAACCAGAGCGAATGAAGCACCATCCATCCCACCCAGACCGTCCAAACAGTGTCCTATCCATAGGCAGTGAAAGCTTTCCCAAGGCAATCGGCGCCACGCATGGACGTAGACTATGATCTAACAGTGCATAGCAGAACAAAGGACGCCCGCACGACCCCGGTGACAAAGGCACGTCTATGAGGAAAGATCGGAGCCTGACCCCAGAATAGTGGGCACAAATATCAATCCTTCACAATCCAACAGACTAGCTAAAGTCCCACCCCTCTACAGTCGCCCCTTCAAGCAACAAAGTCAAATGGCAGAGACAAAGACACGCCAGACTCGGACCGCAGCAGAAAGACATCCCCACGCCATCAGAGGGACCGAACTCTACTATATCTGTTTAACGACAGTATTTTGCAATCCCAGCCAATACTTCATGGAATTATACATGCTTCGATTAACGTCTTTTTCTATTTAGCAACGTTTTTACTTCGTTCTTTAAATGTCGTTAATGATAAAGATGATGGTATTTGTTTATTATAGTGGCTCCCGAGATTACGATCTCGCCAAGCTTGCAAATCATCCAAATTTGCCATCGACGATCTTTCATAATGGAATATTATTTTCCAGACGTTTTTGTAACCCAGTAATTTTCCTATATCTGTACATGCCCAGTGGGGATGTCCCCCATATCCCCACAAGATTGTCTGTCCTCCAGTAGTACCCGAATGTTGGAAGGGTTGAATCAATAATTTCCTGAAAATTTGTTTTTTATAAATAAGATAATAAACAAGGTATTTTTATTTTGTGCTATTTCGCTCTATATTACAAACTGGACATTACTATTCGGAAGGCGAAAATAAAAACGCTAACGCAAAAGCAGTATAACGAGAATAGGCACATAGCCTGTTTCTTTAAGACCGTAAATGAAAAGCAACATATCGCAACTTATCTTGGCAATACATCACGGTCACCTGGTGATTTATCCTCGGGGGCCTCTTTAACAAACAAGTACCAAGATTACTGTAACTGTTTCAATTATATTGCAACTTTTTTTAACTGTGTAAATGGCTAGTTTAGCTACTTAAATTAGTTTTTAACTATGTAAATGATAATTTAACTATCTAAATTAATATTTCAGTTACATAAGTGACAATTTACATTAAATAATGGTTTTAACCATGTATGTGACTATTCTGGCTACGATGATGGTCATTTTGGCCATATTTATTAGGTAATCTGAACGAAATTAGAAATTTGTGGAAATAAAACATATAATACATTTATGAATAATGGATTGACATAAAATGTTACACAAACATGGCTTTTGATATAATTTCAGTAGATTTAGATCACTGTAGGCTTGAATACATGTGAATATACTGTGGGTTGAAAATCACATTATACTGGTAGCAACATCCAAAATAGTCCAATAAATAGACTTCAAATGCAAAAATTTATATATCATTGTTTTAATCATATAGTATATAGGTTCTCTTAAGCTATAGGGTACAACGCTAGGGGTGCATTACAATTACTTGGGAGGTGGGGGCACGAAACTTTTTTCATACATAAAATTATTATTTTTTAACTAGAGCCAAATAATGATTGATATGTGTAAGAGCTAAAATATTATTTTATGTTCAATTTGACGTTGAATTTATTTATATAAGGGTGTTCTAATTTGAGTGATATGTTCTTCATTTTATTATACATGGAATATTAAAATATGCATATTTATATGCAAAAATACATGCACTAAACCCTTGTTGGTGCAGAATGACCCTTGTCCTTACGTTATAAAAATATAACCAATCAAGTAAAGACAATGTTACAAGCGTTGGTAACTTAGCGCTACCTTACTTACGCTTATGACGTTGTCTTTACTTATAAATCTTATCTCCATAATGCTACGTCAAACTATCTTACATGACCAATCAACTTACACAGCAAACACAATATTTTTATTCATATGCTTTGTCAAGTGGGGAGGGCAACATCTGCATGTAGGTGTAAAAGGGTATGATGCCTACGTGTATGTTTAAAGAATAGTGAAGAGGTAAAAAACTACTATTATAATATATTGTGTTTATGCACTATATGGTCAAAAGTCGCCGAGCACTGAATATACAGGGTATACTTGAATTTATGGCCCACACGTTAAAGGGTTGTAGGGGACATCGGTTAAACCATATTAGCTGAAATCCACATGTCCGCAAAGGATCCGATTTGGCTGTACAGTGAAAGTATTATTTACATCCACATCATTGCTATGTAGGCAATTACATGAACGAAGAATTTTTTTTACACGTAATTGAAGTGATTGGCCTAATAATGAAACAGAGATTAAAAAAAAAAGTGGGAATTCCTTTGCCCGGTCCTGAGTAGTGTTGCAATTTAGTCATCAAAAGGTATGGAAAACGATTGTTTTACCATACTGGAGGCAGTTGGGAATCGTTAAGCATGTGTAATAGGTGAAAGAGATCAAAAGAAACAACTTTGGTCCAGTGAACCAATGTCCGAAAATGAGCCGTTCTGGAACTATAGGGCTGCTATTATTTGCATCCACATTAGTCGATCATGTAACAAAATTTGAAAAATTTGCCGTTCCAGCCTAGAACCATATTGGAAAAAATTCCAATATGTTGTAAAGCGTGTTCTGCCAGACGTGAGGCTATGTCTCCTTTCACGAATGCATGCCAAAATGATTGACTTTGATGCTGGAAGCGAGTATGCCATTTGTCAGGTCTAAGAACGAAAAGCACAATATCTGGGCAACACTGAGAATCTTGTTCTATGGTACAATTTTATGCATGCCTCTTCACTAACGCTACCCCACAAAATATCCTTTTCTCCCCACTTCTACGGTCCTAGTTGTTCTCTCACAACTCACCCTTTTCCTTATTTCAATGATCTTCTTCCCTCTTTCTGTGAGTTAGTTTAATGACCCCATAACAGCCCTGCAGTGGCGCAGTGTGATAATGCATTCTCCTAGTGTGCCATTAACCCGGGTTCGACTACCAACAGTGCAAAGAACACTTACTCAGAGATCTCATAAAGATTACACTACTCACTGTAGTCCGGGATTTGGTTCCCTAGACCTTAAGAGGTTCAGATTCCTCGGAAAATTGTAGGTTCAGAAGTTCGGATTCCTCGGAAAACAGTAGGTCCTGGTGCAGCATGACCATTATAGTCCTTGAGCCGTAAAACCACAAACATACAAACAGACCTCATAACAGCCTCCAAAACCTTAAAAAGTATCTAGTGACTTCGTAGTGATAAGGGGGGGTCCTATTCTCTCTACTGAGAAGCACACTCATCATATATTGTACATCTTAAAGAAATTAAGTTTTAGCACCTATGGCTGAAACTTGGTCTCTTTTGACCCGTATTCAAATGTGGTTATTAGTGTGTTTGCTAAGGCCAGCACAATTGTTCAACAACCATCGTAAACTACGAATAATTTTAATCACAAAGCTTCAAAGCAAGTTTGCATTATTTATATTGACCATCTTATTTGAAATTTTTTTAATAATGAGTATATCTATTTTGTTTAGTCATGAAGCAATAGCCGATGTAGTTGCTCTAATGGACTCCATGACAGACACCAGAGGGAATTTTTTAATTCCGGGAATAATGGACGACGTCGCTCCAGTAACTCCTGAAGAGAAAAAACTTTATACCGAGATTGATTTTGACATTGTGAGTTTTTATATTAATGCTAATTATTTACTAATTGATACTAATAGTGAAGAGCATATAATGTGAGTTAAGTTTCTAATCCCTGTTGCCAACTTCTTTAATATCAATGGCCCTCATCGGCATAGTGATAAGCTGATTGGTTGCCTTGCGAATAATCTATATGTGATCTCGGCGCTTATTGGTTAATTTCTACACATCCTCCATTCGGAATTTGTTTCCCGGTTGAATGACGACTTTACGTGAACGTGCATCTATGAATGCCGTGTTGATCGGCAATCCATCTCCCCCTCAGCCGCCTCGGCGGCTGATTACGCTGTTCAAGCGTCCTGTCTGGGATTACAGCGCCGCCCCCGGCGGCCACCCTTCCCAATGAAACCCTTGCAAAAAGAAGAAGAAGAAGAACTTGTTTCCCAATGATAAATTGATTCAGATCCGGGCTACAATGGTAGTGTAAGACAGCGGTTCTTCAACTGTGGTTTGCGGACCCCCAGTGGTCCACAAGACTCTCCCAATGTTCCACAAAGGCAGGAAAAGTACTAAGAAAAGAGCATTTGTTCTTTAATGCTAAGAATAAATTATGAGGGGACGAAAAATTCTTTCCTTAAATAGTGAAAATTAGTGATGAAACACTAGAAATAAATATGTATGATGCAAATTCCGGGCTTTAAACTTTGAGTTAATTCTTGGGGTCCATGAGGATGGGTGATCTCTGAAGACGGTCCACAGTCTAGGAAAGTTAAAGAACCGCTGGTGTAAGGCATTCATCTAGCGAGCCATTAACCTGTATTCGATTACCAACTGTGCCCCGTTCTCCCCAAAAAAAACTTTCCAACTTAACTGCTCAGTGTCATCAACGGGGTGGTGACCTAGACCTTGAATGATTCGTATTCTTCGGCAAAGTTCAGATTCCAACACATCATGGCCATTATTGTTATCCTATCATCGGGGAACGCAAACAATATTTGGATTCCTCAAAAAGCTGCAGGCTTTGACACAGTGCGATCAAAACTATCCTTGAACTATAGAATGCAAACTAATCATACATTAATCAGTTACGCATTTAAATAGAAATTGTCCTAATCACTTTCAGGCTGAAGAGTCATATTATGCCCATGAAATACACCGATCACTGGAACCAAACAATTCCTTCTCTTGGGCCCTGCTGTAGTGTAAAGTGGCAACGTGTTCACCTGTTATTCGGTTATCACAGGTTCAATTTCCAAATGCGCCAAAAAAGAAAAGCTTGCAGACTTAACTGTTCATTGTAATTTGAGGATTGGTCCCGTGGGCCTTTCGAGGTTCAGACTTTTCCGCGAGCTGCAGGTCACGGTGCAGCATGACCCTTTCTGACATTGCACCTTAAATGTTAAACAAACAATTCCTGTTCTTGAATCCGCTGAACTGTTTTCATCTCCCAATTAGCTTGGTGGTTTACAAATGTGTTGTTTGGAAATCACGTGTTAAACTGTTTATCGTATTCGAGATCATGTGACACTATCTTTAGGAAATGAAGTGTACAAAAAGTATTGAAATCTTTATAATTTTAGTCGTCCAAACCTTAAATTTGCATCTCTGCAGGAGCATAGGTTTTCTTTTTTGACCCTGCGATCAGGGCTATTTTTAGCATATGTGGGACCCAGGGCAAAACATATTTCAGGGGCCCATACATGTACGAGTAAGAAAAAAAAAAAAAAGTATGACAACTAGATGGCACGAAATGCGAGAGCTGAAGCAAAAATATTTTTAGGAAAATTTTCAATATTGCAAAAATTTTAAATTTGAATATTACACTTTGCGTGGCCCCAAGAAGCGTGGGGCCTAAGGCATGGTTCCCACTCGCCCCCACCTTCAGTGACTCGGTGGTAACACAGTCACCTACCGTACTGTTTTTCCAAGATCGACTCCTAACAGTGCCAAAAAACAAATGCTTGCCAGCTAACTGTAATCCATGGGTTTGTTCCCCCTGGGCTTTAAGGGCATTCGGATCCCTTGAAAAACTATAGGTACGGACACGGCATGACTCTTGCTGTCCTTACATCCCAAAAACATGAACAAACATGCAGTGGCATGATGGTAATGCGTTTGGCTACTGTGCAGCAAATATAGGTGTCATTAAAAATTCCGCTGAATGCTTGCCATTCTCCTACTAATCCATATTACAGGTAGAGGTGGCTATTTGTTTCATGATAGAAATTTGGCTCTTTTAGAAAGTCTTGGTGCAACATAATTGTACTAGTGCGCTGTTAATCCGGGTTTGACTCCCAACAGTGCAAAGAACGCTTAGTCAGAGATCTCATAAAGATCACGCTGCTTACTGTATTTCGGTGTGTGGTTCCCTAGGCCTTTAAGACAGGGGTCTTCAATCTACAAACTGCCGACATGTTTTATGCGGCCCGCCAGCTCATGAAAAAATACAACTTGTTTCACACAAAAATAACATCCCTGCTCCCTTTGAATCTGAAATAAACATTGTATTTTATTCTGTTGGCATTTTCATATTTCATAAGAAATATTTTAAAACACTATAGAACCAAAGTAACACTTGGTTTTCCCCTAAGTCATGTTTTACTTTAGTTTTCTAGCGTATATAGGCGTTAGGTCAAGGGCGCCCATATGAGTACCTCTAGGTTAGGGGCTGAAAAAATTACTTCCTTCTCAAGGCTGTCAAACATTTTAACGATGTACAATATACTAAAATGCTGCAAAAATAATTGATACTGCTTGATAATTAGTAATGAGCTAAAAAGTACCTTATTTTAAAATGTGACTGTAAAACTTTTGAAAGTAAATGCATGGCAGAATCGGGCAAATAAAATTTTTAAACGGCTAGGTGAAACCCAAGCCCCCCCTCTGTCCCCATGCATTAGGTGTAGTTTTATTGATTTGTAGTGCAACAGTGATTTAAAAAAAATTCATCTTAGGACTCATCAAATTCTATTCTGAATGTGTCGATAAGAACATCTTCGCAACCATTTGAGTATAGTTGTACACAGAAAGTTCATATAGGAAGGGTTACAGGCTTACAATAAAGTGTTATAGACAGGGCTGTCCTGAAGAAAATTATTGAGAGTATGCAGTGCTGTCTTAATTAAAGAGTATTGAAATTGCGGGGTTACTGGACTTGGTGACCTCACAGCGCCGAGCTGACTGGCGTTTGACTGGTGGTTTTATTGTGTATCCAAGCCCATGATGGCAGTTGCTATTTTCACCAGTTTTTCATTCCTCTCCTGGTTGTACATTAATTATTTTGAGACTTGGGGGAGTTTAGGGTTTTTTCCTCATTTGTTTCCATTCAAGTTTGTAAATGACTAGAAAAGAAAAAGAAGGCTGAACTTTGTTGAAAGTTGCCCGAAAACCAGCAAATACAAAAAGTTTCTTGAGACCTTGAGAGTATGGGGCACATATTCGGTATTTTTCAAAATTTTTTGAGAGTACACGACACACACGGTGCGGACCCTTTGGGGACAGACCTGGTTTCAGAGCTACAACTCCATATATTCATAATATGAGCATGTTATGTATATACACAAAATTTCGTTGCA
The DNA here is from genome assembly GCA_006491805.2 of Dysdera silvatica. NCBI lineage: Eukaryota > Metazoa > Arthropoda > Arachnida > Araneae > Dysderidae > Dysdera > Dysdera silvatica. The sequence goes on along the minus strand of QLNU02015003.1, from coordinate 34,140,093 downwards.
GTGGAAATTACAACCCCCCCCATCAACCTCCCTGTGTACGCCAATGCGCCTGTAAACAGCTGTTTCCAAAAATGAAGTAATAAAATGAAAAGTTGGGACAAGAAAAAATGGCATCCACCTTGGAAACACTCTTAGAGTTCTAATATCAAAAATAAGACCTGATATTGATAAGGTCGTTAAAAATAATCAGTGACAAAAATCTCGCTAAAAGGTCTCATTTCGCTTTATATATTAATATCTAAATGTATGGTTAACGTTTTTTGCTGCCATACATATTTTATAATGTATATATTTAGTCCCAAAGGCCAACCCAGAAAATATTTTTCGGTGGGCATGCAAAACTAATTACAGACATAAAGAAAAAATATTAAAAAAAAAAGCTGATTGGGGGCGGGGATGGTGCACCACTTGGGCCGCCTTTGTTCAACCCTAATATTGCTGATACAGTGGTGCAGCCCACAGGCCTACAAGAATAAGCAAAACTGGCACTTCGACTGAAAAAGGTTGAAGACCCCTGCCTCGGAAAGCAGTAGATCCTTGCGCAGCATGGCCATAGTCCTTGAGCCATAAAAACACAAACAAACATAATTGTGTGTGTCTGTATACTTGGAGCCGAAAATTATTGTATAATAAATTCCCCCACGAAAACACATAAAGTACACCCCTCTGGCTTCGTATGTTGACCATTATTTGGCAATTGTGTTATCCCTGAGAAGGGTAATAATATCTTTCGTCCTTATGTATGGAGAAAGAGAGCGTCGTTCCTGTCCTTGTTTGTCTAGTGGTCAAGACACTCTGGGCCCAATGGAGGGACCCTGGTTCGAATCCAGGATTGGGACGGCGTCTCTTTTTCCCCTAAAATAAAAAAGCTTTAGCTTGAGCTATTTATACATGAATGTTGAAAATTTTTGTATGACAGACATGAACTTGCGCAGGCATAAATGAAGCAGATTGCAGTTTGGATCATAATCTTACGCAGACATAAGCGTAACAGATCTTAAACTTACATGCAGAAATAAGTACAGTAGATAAATACCAAGTTATTGGGCTGGTTTTGCAATCTTGGAACATAAAAGACATATTTGTGGTAGCGCTGTGCCAAGTCATTCAATGACCAAATCATTGAACAAGTCTGCTCATTTGTGGTTAATGTGCAAAATATTCATTGATTCGTTCGGTGAATGATATGGAATGCCTGTAATTTATTGTGCAATGGCATTCGCTATTCATGCCATTGAAAATCGAACAATTTAAAAGATGTGTTTGCATATTCAAAAAGCAAAATTAGTTTTCCTTATAAAATTGTTTACCTGTGAGTCAGTAATGACTTTATGAGTTGCAAAAGACGTATTGAAGCACAAAATGCATAATTGTTTGAGGTTCGTTAATTACACGAACTGTATGTTTCTCGAAAGTTCACGAAATACAGATCCCTACTTACTTTTCATTTTTAGGAAGACTTCAGAAATGAAATTGGCTGTGACAAAATAACACGACCGGATAAGATAAAAACTCTGATGCGACGGTGGAGGTTTCCTGCTCTGTCCCTTCATGGTTAGTTTGTTAAAAATTAACAAAACTCAATGATTTGAATGTTCATCATCGTTTGTTCTTATATTCGTGGCACAGCTAACTTGGTACACCGTTAAGGCTACGACAACCTATTCGCGCCCGTGCAACGAGTATTCATTCGCAAATTGGCGAAAAATGAGGTAACCCTCAACCTTATTAGGCTATTTATCGCCTAATTTGGAATGCAGAAAAATGCGATTGCCAAAATTCCACGCGCCAAATTTCCCACCAAACGAACAAAGTGAAGGCAAAACTGAGTGGTCAGTTACTTGAATGACATCAGCGCTAGTTATAATGATTCTTTTTCCTAAATTTAATAAATACCCGATTTTAATTGCACAAATATGCCTATGTTTTATGTATTTGAGCATTATTTTAATGTTTTATGTCCGAAATGTATATTCTATTAACTCTGTTAACGTAAGAAAGGGCGAACTATATTGCACTGGCAGAATCATACTGCTCTGTGCCTTATCAGTATATCACGTTAGCTTTGCTGTGAGTATAGTGTATTGGCACTCACCAGGAACAAAAGAGGCTGCAACAAGCAGTCCTTAAGCTTACAAGAACTCCTGTGGCATTAGGTCGTATTAAGCTATGGGTTCCACCCAGAAAATTTTTAGGACTAAAATAAAAATCTTAATAAATTATTCTATTTTAAGTGACTTCTCTCTTTGAAACACAGCAGTGTACTTGATTTTGTGTCGTCAACATCATGAAGCCATTGATTTTACTGTGCAAGTTGATGATGTGAGAAAGCTGGATGCACACTACAGCTCTGTATTCCCAATGAAGAGGAAGCAAAGCTGCCAGAGTAATTGATGAAATAAATACTTGTATACTTGCTGTTGTACAAGGTAGACTCAGTTGTCGAGAAAGTTGGCTGCTCAAGGCCCAACACTAGGATTAAGTTTGGCACTTCACATTTTAAGGTTCAAACTGCAACCTATTTTTTGGATTACAAGAGCCGAAGAAAATAAAGTTAGTTGCAACCACACATTGGGCTTCAACCAGCGATCTCTAAGAGTCATTTGTGATCCTATTATGGTATAAATGTTTACTAGAGGAGGGAGACCCCTTGAGAAAATGGAGAGATCGTCGTAGAATATATCATTTGGATGAAGTGTCACACTTTTTGTTTTAGGGTAAAAACTGGAACTACTCGTCACTATAAGTAAACCTTTCTTAGGGTCTTGGGATACTTTTTGATTATGGAATTGGGTCGTTAACAAACACCTCCAACCTGTGATTTAATTGTGCAAACATTTTGAAACTGTTGCCACTTAGAAACGCAAGAAAAGCAAACTTAAAATAAGTTCAATTTCTAAAATTGGCAAAATGCCAAGTCATTTCCTTTTGTATGATGTTTCCTAAATGTACATAATTTCATCTTCCATATCTAGCAAAATGTTTTGTATAATTATAATTTTATTTTTTATATTTGGCAACAGTTTGTAATTGTTTTCCGAATTCTAAAATCAAGTCTGTCTTCAATTTACCATCGACGTGTGTACATATCTAACTGAAGGCGCTGCCAAAAAAGGATACTAAATTTCTCTAATGTTGTTTTGAATTAATTTATTTCCTGGCATATACTATCCTGGACATTAATGTATTAATAAATAACACTTCAACTGTGTGAATTACAGTATTTTTTCTGGGTAAGTCTTGCATGGTGCAGTGTGGTAACGCGTTCGCCTAGTGCGCCGTTAACTTGGATTCGACTCCTAATGGTGCAAAAAATGCTTACTCATAAACATCGCATTGCTCACTGTAGTCCGGGGTTTGGTTTCCTAGGCCATAAGACAGAGGTCGTTAGCTTTTTTCAGTCCGAGGACCAATTTTGCTTATTCTTGTAGGCCCGCGGGCCGCACTACTGTATCAGCAATATTAGGACTGAACAAAGGCAGACCCAGGGATGCACCCCCTGCCCCCCCGGATCAGACTTTTTGATATTTTTTCCTTAAGTCTATATTAGTTTTGCATGCCCACCCAAAAATATTTTCTGGATCCGCCTCTGGGACTAAATATATATATATTACAATGTAAAATATGTATGGACGCAAAAAACATTTACAATACTTTTAGTTATTGATATGGAAAGCGAAATCAAACCTTTTAGCGAGATTTTTGGCACTGCTTATTTTTAACAATCCTGTCAATATCAGGTCTTATTTTTGATATTGCAATCCTAAGAATGTTTCCAAGGTGGACGTCAGTTATTCTGGTCTTAACTTTTCATTTTATCAACTTCATTTTTGAAAACAGTTGTTTACAGATGCATTGGTGTACTGACGGGGGGGTAATTAGGATTGTAATTCCCACTGCAACAAAATTTTGTTTATATATATGTGACTATATTGAGTTGTAGCTCTGTAACCAGACTATTGTAAAGCTGTAACCACCCTTATGAACTTTCTACGTCAGCCTATGTGCAGGTGTTAGTGCTCTAGAACAGCAACTTTTTCAGAGCGTGCAGTCAAGTGGTTGGGAAGGTGTTCTGATCAACATATTTAGAATAAAATGTTAAGAGTCGTAAGTTCAATTATTTTTTAAATCACTGTTGCATTGCAAATCAATAAAATTACACCTATATCCATATGCTGAAAACTGAAGTAAAAAACACATTGGGGGGGGGGGAGGAACCGCATATTACTTTAGTTATATAGTGTTTTAAGATATTTATTATGAAATATGAAAATGACAACAGAATAAAATATATTTCAGACTCGGAGGGAGCAGGGACGTTATTTTTATGTGAAATAATTTGTATTTTTTCATGAGCCGGGGGGCCGCATAAAACATGTCGGCGGGCCACGCGTTGAAGACCCCTACCATAAGAGGTTTGGATTCCTCGGAAAAGAGTAGCTCCCGGCACAGCATAACCAGTGTAGTCCTTAATCCGTAAAACCACAAACAAACAGTTTAAGTTTTTTCTTCAGGGTAAACTGGGATAAGTGTTTTGGGAAAGGAAATCTTTGTGCAGAGAGAAGATTGCTTTGGGGAAATCCAGGTGCAGGACTGCTAAATACTTCACGTTAAATTTTCCCAATACTTCACTTGATAAAGGGAACGGCAGTTCTCAAAACATTGTGAAATTTTTATTATGCTGTTGATAAACTTTACTCAGTTTTACGTGTTTTCTACTTTCCCTTTTATTTCATGTTTGCTTTTTCTTCATTTCCTTAACTTTTTCTTATTTATTCTTTTTCCTCCTTTCGTTAGCTTTATTTTTAGTCTTCTGTTTTATTTGTTTCTTTTTATTTTCTTTACTTTTACTGCTTTTGCTCCTCTTTCCCTTCCTTTCACATTCCAACCACTGCAAATTTTGCCAGCTGTAAAATCTAAATTTTTTTTCTGTTTGGATCAAAATAGTAGGAGAAAAAATGAATTCTAATTTGATAATAATGGTAAAGCAATACTATCATCACATTTAAGTTAGTCAATTGCTTGTTCTTGAAGAACAGGGACACCATGGTGGGTAACTGATATCACACCATAGCAAACATGGCATAGTGTTCCCAATTTGCCGCAATCTCATCAGCAAGGGTTTATCCAGGATTCATAAACTGGAGGGAGGGTGTTAAAGATTTTTTGGGGGTGTGGATTAGATTGTGTGGTTGTCTAGATTTCATTAAGGGGGGGTGTGTATCAAAAAATCTGGAGAGTTGCTGGGGAATGTGTATAAATCCCTGCTCATCAGTAATATGCAACAAATTGCTGTCGGGGAATTACATGTGCACTGCATGAACCTACAAAGTTCTGACTGGATTCTTCAATAAGAGCTGTCCTAACTTCTTTCAATGCTTGTAAACTTTCAACACTTTTCCTAATCAAACTGCATGCCTGCTAATCTCCTCAAACTTATGGATTTTCCATCATATTCCCATTGAGTGAGTTGATTATACAATTCTTTCCACTGTCTGTAATCACAAGGTGCTCTTGTTGCATTTATCAAATTTTTGATAAAACAGCTTTACGAGCAGGATTGTGTTCAAGCAAAGCAAGAACCATACTTATTCCGCAATTGCAATAGACAATCTTGAACCTTTCTTTTATGATAATTAGATGTTCCAGGTCTTCAACGAGATACAGATTTCATCCTCATTACTCACTGACTGTGTCATCCCACCCCCACCCATCACGGGATTTTCAAATTATTTTAAAATAAGTTTGAATATCTGACCCTATTAAATCATATTTTATGTTTCAGGCATCGAAGGAGCATTTAGTGAAAGTGGCGAAAAAACAGTTATTCCTCGTAAAGTCATTGGAAAGTTTTCTATCCGAATTGTGCCAGACCAAGAACCTGAAAAAATAGAGAAAGTCGTCATCGATTATTTAGGCAAGAAATTTGCAGAAAGAAAAAGTCCAAACAAATTCAAGTGAGCCTTATTTCTCTTTTTATTAAAACTTTAAATCAAATAATAAAAAACTGCAATTTGAAGTAAATTGATTACAGTCAATAGATTTTAAGCAAACTTGCATTAGATTTCGTAGAAAGGATAATCAGATTGTGTGAAAATGTTTATTGTATGAAAAATGATCATTAGGTTTCCTGAAAAGGATCATTGGGTTTCCTTAAAAGGATCATCAGATCTCATTAAAATGGGTAATTTCAGAAAAGGATAAGCAATTTTCATGAAAATAGTCATTAAAATTTTCAAAAATCAGTATTAGTTTCCATGAAGGAATTTCCTAAAGAACCAAGAATTTTTCTGGGAGTTTGAAATTGTCCCCAAAAGTGAAGGAAAACAAAATTTTTTGGTCAAACCTAAATAAGTCAAGAAAAATCTTAACTTTCACTTTAAACAGCTAAATCTCCTTTTAACATGGAGCCATGTTCCTTGCAATTGGTTTGATTTAGACAAGCAGGTTCCCTCAGTTGTCCGAATTTGTCAACCTTTCCATAAAAGTCGGGTAAAATCTCAAACAGTCAGGGAATTTTTTCTTCAGTGTGATAGGGAACCCTGATTGTAATTTACCAAAGGGGTATTTTGGTGACTAAATATTCGAGTTGGACCACAGCTTTTATGGCTACCTGTTGAAGTTTGGTTCCCCGGTAATCTCAGTATTTCTCAAAGCATATTCTGAGGAGCCTCAGACATAGCCAGGGGGTGGTTTTGGGGGTTGTAACCCCCCATTGCAATGAAATTTTGTATATTTAACATAGGAATATATGAGTTGTAGCTCTGTAACCCCTCCCCCTTATGAACTTTTTGCCTATGTCACTGACCTCAGGGTTCTACAAGTGGTTTGTAAGACATAGCTGAAAATTCCAAGAAAACCTGTAAAACCCATAAATTTCCCTCTTGACAGCCTCTTAGATTTAACTAACTATAATCTGTGTCCTGTAACAATAGAAAGTACTACCTACTTTTAATACTGATTTGTTGCTTATTTTCGTTTATGCCCAAACAGTGACGAATAATAGCTCTTGTAAATTTTTCTTGTTTATAGAGCGGTACAGTGA
>QLNU02015003.1:34106029-34127753 GCA_006491805.2 Dysdera silvatica | reverse complement strand
GGAGTAAGAAATTAGTGAGGAAAGTGAAGATGGCCCTTAAGAGAAATAGGATTCATACAAGACACGAAGAGCCCAATAAACACATCAGCGAATATCTGGATACCCTCAAACAAAAACTGGGTGTATACGCCAGAAGACTCCGAAGATACAAAGACTATACCAACAAAAAACAACAGAACATGCAATTCCAAGCAAACCAGAAGGCCTTCTACAGGAAGCTTCGAGAGACCCCAGCGAACAAAGACAAGTACGAAGCCCCAAAGCCAGCAGAAATAGAGACCTTCTGGAAGACACTATGGTCCAATGAAGTACAGCACAAAAGCGCCCCCTGGATTCAGCAAGAAATGGAGGCTACGAGAGGAATAGAGGAGATGGAGTACACGGGCATCACGATAGAGGAACTCCAGCAGGTAATCCAACGTACGCACAACTGGAAAGCACCCGGTATTGACGGCATACACAACTTCTGGTACAAGAAATTTACCAGCGCCCATGGCCCATTAGCCAAGGAACTTACGGCGATAATTGAAGACCCCAGCAAAATGCCTGAATTCCTCTGCAAGGGAATAACTTACCTCCTACCGAAGGACCAGGATACCAGTAACCCAGCGAAATACCGACCCATTACGTGCCTTAACACCCTGTACAAGATACTCACGGGGTGCATCTCTGAAAAAATAAGCCGGCACAGCGAAAGCAACAACTTAATGACGGAAGAACAAAAGGGATGCCAGAAAGGGACTCTGGGATGTAAAGAGCAGCTTACCATCGACTCAGTTATCCTGGAACAAGCAAGAAAACAAAAGCGAAAACTCAACACCGCATACATAGACTACAAGAAGGCTTTCGACTCTGTTCCGCACTCGTGGCTCCTTGAAATACTCAGCATATACAAAGTGCATCCCTCAATCATCCGATTCCTACAGAGCAGCATGAAACAATGGAGAACCCGGTTACAGCTAAACACGCCAGACAGTAAAATAGAAACGGCCGAGATCCCCATCCGCCGCGGAATCTTTCAAGGAGACGCACTAAGCCCCCAGTGGTTCTGCTTGGCGTTAAACCCCTTGTCAAGGATGCTGAACACAAGTAAATACGGATACATGCTGAAGAAAGACAAGAGAAACCTACATAAAGTCTCCCACCTCATGTACGTAGATGACATCAAGCTATACGCGCCAACAATCACCCAACTCCGACAACTCATCAGTATAACAGAGACATTCTCCAAGGACATAGGAATGGAATTCGGCCTCGATAAGTGCAAAATACAGAAGAATAGCAAAGAAGATTTACCAGGCATCGAACTCGAAGACGGGAGACTACTGAAGACCTTGGACGAGGGCGAAACCTACAAATACCTAGGGATAATGCAAAAACGGCAGCAGGAGCACAAGAAAGTCAAAGTCCAGCTCACGCAAGCATTCCAAGAAAGACTTAGAAGCATTGTGAAGACGAAACTGAGCGGGAAGAACACCACGCAAGCAATTAACGCATATGCGGTACCAGTGCTCACCTACTCCTTCGGGATCATCAAATGGTCCAACACTGAACTAGAACAACTCCAGCGGAAAATGAGAACCATCCAGAGAAGAGCCGGACAACTACACCCTGCAACGGCAATTGAACGGCAAACACTACCCCGGGAAGAAGGAGGACGCGGACAAGCGGACCTCAAAGACTTACATGACAAGCAGATCCAGAGCATGAGGCAATACTTCCAGTTGAAGAGTCCCCGATCGCCACTCATCCAAGCCATAATACAAGCAGATGCAAATTACACGCCACTAAACCTGTGTAGTACCGAAGAGCGTGTCCTGGAAACAGCCAACGAACAGAAACTGAGAACTTGGGCCGGAAAACCATTACATGGCAGGCACTACAATGACCTGCAACAACCACACGTTGACAAAAAGGCATCAAATTCTTGGCTGGCCAAAGGCACTCTCCAGCCAGAGACAGAAGGATTCATGCTAGCCATCCAAGACCAAGTGATCGCAACAAGGAACAATCAGAAATTCATCCAGAGAAAAGACATAGAAAGCGACAAATGCAGACACTGTCATGCGGCATCGGAGACAATCCAACACGTGATGGCAGGATGCAAGATCCTTGCGCAGTCAGACTACAAACATAGACACGATCAAGTAGCGAAAATAGTCCACCAGAAATTGGCAGCGAATGCTGGCTTTCTGACAGAAAAATGCCCGTACTACAAATATGAGCCAGAGACCGTGCATGAGAACGAAACACACAAGCTTTACTGGGATAGAGCAATCATAACAGACAAGACAGTCCCACATAACCGTCCTGACATAACCCTCGTCGATAAATCGAATAAGACCACGTACTTAATCGACATAGCAGTACCCAACACCAATAACATACAGACAACCTACACAACGAAAATCACCAAGTACCAAGATCTCAGACATGAAGTACGAGATATATGGGGTATGGAAAAGATCCTCATCATCCCGTTAGTCATCTCAGCAACAGGGATAGTACCAAAAACGCTTGCGACGAATTTGGAGATACTCAACATTGACCCAAACACCTACATTGAAATACAAAAAGCCACAATCCTAAACACGTGTCACATTGTCAGGAAGTTTCTAGACATGGCACATTAAGAAGTGATGTAAAAAGAGGCTTGGGAACATGGCGCTCTGCCCGTCCCAAAGCCTGTTTCCGCCAAGAATGGGCGAGGAAAACTTTTATATATATATATATATATAAGCCCCAATGCTGGAGGGGCACATGCCCCCCCAAAAAAAATTACGCCTATGTTTTCACCATCCTTCTTACATAAACTTGGGGCACGTTCTGAGATGGAAAGTGCCATTTCCCATCTTGAAAAAAATAGTTGGTTTTAAGACTGCCAGAACCTTATAAATCGCCAATGGTCAGTTACAATATGGTGCCAAGCTTTTCGGTTGTAAACATTATAGAGGGATAGAATGGAGGTGTATACTATTGTAGGATCAGAATGGTTGCACTTTTTTTTTTTTTTAAGATTCATGAGAAAGTTACGTATTATCGTGAAATCACAGCAATAATACTGATCGTGAGCAGTAAAAGGAAAAGTCCCAAAACTGGGGTGACAAAAATATACTTTTGCCCCTGCTCCCAAAAAACTGTGGGGGCACTTGCCCCTTCCAAATTACGCCTATGGTTCCATTTATTTCTTATTGGCATTGCCTTGAAATTTAATATTTCTTTGCCAATAACTCTTACTAAGTCATCCTATGATTTCAAGGTTAGCTTCCTTATTACCCATTATTGTACTGCTTATATTGAATGAAGCATTCCGAGAGAAGAGAGGGAGAGCGCCCTCGACTATGACAGCACAGTATTCCCCAAAGATCAGAAATCAATCCTATTCAGTACTATTTGGAAATAAAAGCAATATTTGGCACAGCTTGTGCTTAGCTGGTTTCATGTTACAAAGTACAGCCTTGATCAAATGTATTAAGCACCCTAATTTTTCTATTTGAATTGTGGATGTGTTACGTAAAAGCACCTCATTTGTTTATGACTGCATACATAGTAAAAGTTAAAATTACTTGTGACTGCATACCACTGGTGTATGCAGGGTGTTGATGGAGTTGTTGGCAACATTGCAATAAAATTCTGTATATTTAACATAAAATTTTGTTAGTTGTAGCTCTTGTAACTCCCTCCCCCATTCAGCCTATAACCCCCTTATGAATTTCTGTGTATGCCTATACTTCATACATAGTAGAAGTTGAAATTACATTACATAGGTTTAGTTATATTAGTAGTTTAAAATAAAGGGATTTCAGTAGGGTGCCTAATCCTTTTGATCAAGGTCGTACCAGGAGTGAAAATAATGCTTTCTTTTTCGTTTTTATTGCTACGATGTTGCTGTTATTTTGAATAAATTTTTGATTATGTCCACAGTATTTGGTGTTGAACCTGACATGATTCGAGAAGGTGGTAGTATACCAGTAACGCTAACATTTCAAGAAGCGACTCAGAAGAGCGTTATGCTTCTCGGCATATGCGGCTGTGATGATGGAGCCCATTCACAGAATGAGAAATTCGATATTTACAATTATATAATGGGAGTAAGTATTGCAACTTCTTCCTGATATCGTCTCAAGTTGGGTGTGCACTGATGAAATCACGAAAATTGTATGTTTTGTATCTCTTAAGAAAATGATGGTTGTTACTTGAACTTCTTGCAGTATGTTTCTCTTGCCAGTTGCAAAAGTCACCACTTGACATATTGCATGTTCCCCCATTAAGAGCTGTGGAAATCAAAGGCAAACAGAAAGCACTTGTCAACAAGTTACTTCAGGTTGAATACCTTGTGGGCAATTGTGGTTATTCTGTGACATTCAAATCCAGGATGGGGAAAGCGTCTCTTTTTCTCCAAAATTACACAAGCTCTAGTTTGAGCTGTAATTAATACGTGGGTGGCAAAAATTATAGTATAATAAATTTCCCCCACGAAAACTCACAAAATTCTCGCCCCGGAGGCTTTCTTGTGTTGACCATATTTGGCAATTGTGTTATCCCTGCGGAGGGTAATAATACCTTAACACCTTTACATACGGAGAAAGAGAGCGTTGTTTCCTGTCCTCATTCGTCTAGCGGTCCAAGACACTCCGGGCTAAACGGAGGGACCCTGGTTCGAATCCAGGATGGGGAAAGCGTCTCTTTTTCTCCAAAATTACATAAGCTCTAGTTTGAGCTGTAATTAATACGTGGGTGGCAAAAATTATTGTATAATTTATATTTACTGCCACCTGTTGGCGGAAAATGTGTGTGGAAGACAAGAAATGAAGAGGGTAATCAGTGAATGGGTTAGTTTAATGAGGCTGTCCATGCCTCAGTGAAGTTTGGGGTAGATTTATGATCATTAACAAAGTTGTTTGATTGTTCATAAATATTAGGGTATCTATTCATCTGGAAAACCTGGGAAAGTCAGGGAAATTTTTCTTGACTGTAAAAGTCACTGAAATTTATAGTGCAAAGGCCCAAGTCAGGAAAATTTAAAATTCATTGTTATAATAAATAACTTATTAAAATAATTTTCCTGAACTATGCTTTTCGTACCACATTGCATACTGAAAATTTTGAAAAACTTGTACTTTTGACTAAACTTCTTCCAAAAATTACCCTTTTGCACCAAAACTAATATAATTTATATAAAATTATTGATCCCAAATATACCTTAGGAGAGATCGTTTATGAAATATGAGGACTGTTCGGAAAGTAACCTCATTTTCCTATACCATGAGAAGTATTGACGGGGGGGGGAGACTGATGTCATTTTTGCACTCCAATATAGATAGATAACAACAACAAAAATAGAGTGATTCAATCAGGGCTCAGCTGTATCACATGCTTAGGAGAAAGCAGATTGGAATGTTGTAAAAGTTCTTCATAAAAATGTAACTTCTCGCTATTGTAGACTTTTCAATTGAGAAATCAGGCCATTAACATCTCAAAACCTATGACCGAAATCATACAAGATTTGTGCAAGCGGGTGAGGAAAATCGGGATAAAAGGTTCAGGGAAAACCTGGATGTGGGACTATTCTAGGGCAACCCAAGTCTGGGACCTCAATAATCGGCTTAAAATGTGCATTTCATTTTTTTTTTTAATTATATGGAATTGAAGGATATGCCATGTTTTACACTAATACCATTATTGACTTGCTACAGTGACAAAATGCAGTAATAGAGGTGAAAACTTAAAGTGCTTTTGCATTAGTTGAAAAGATCTTTGTCGTAGAGCCACCTTTGCTGTATCACATAAGAGTTCAACCTACGAAAAAATTCTATACCAAACTCTATATAAATTTAAGGCATGTTAATTAAAGGACATGTTGTTGTTGATCAGTGATGTAGGAAAGGGGACTCAAAGGGCCCCCCCATTTTTATATCAAAACATGTTTTCTCTAAGACCCCATCACGTGACCTTTAAAACTACTTGAACTCCAATAATTTTTGAATTGATACATCACTGCTGTTGATATTATTTAAAAAATCTTTTGATGTTTTTTTCTCCTACAGACCAAATTATTTGCAACATACTTCCAAGAAGTTGCCCAATTGCAAGATTAATGCCATGAAATGTTGACTTGAAAATTGTTATTTTGGTTGATTATTTCGAAATGGATGAATATTATTCTTTGAAGATGAACGAATTTCTACATACCAAAAGTTTAAAAATATTTTTTTATATCTTATGGCAATATCTTAATATCGACTGGAAGATTGTTAATTTTGTTGATTATTTTAAAATGGGAGAACATTATAGTTTGACAATGAGCAAATTTTTACATAACGAGAGTTTCAAAATATTTTTTTATATGTTGTAGCAATGCCTTAATATTGAAATAAATTCAGTTTTTAGTTTTCAACTCTCTGTTTTTTTTATTTTCTGTTATCAATCTCTTTATACAATTTTTTTTCCCACTCACGTATTAGTAGCTCAAACTAGAGCTATTTTTTGTTTGAAGGGAAAAAAAATTATTGTATAATAAATTCCCCCACGAAAAACTCACAAAAAATCTCGCCCCGGAGGCTTTTCTGTGTTGACCATTATTTGGCAATTGTGTTATCCCTGTGAAGGGTAATAATATCTTACATCCTCATATACGGAGAAAAATGCGTTTGTTCTTGTCCTCATTCGTCTAGTAGGTCAAGACACCGCGTGCTCAATGCGGGGACCCTGGTTCGAATCCAGGATGAGGACGGCGCCTCTTTTTCTCCAAATATAAAAAAAGCTCTAGTTTGAGCTACATAAACGTGGGTGGCAAAAATTATTGTATAATAAATTCCCCCACGAAAAACTCACAAAAATCTCGCCCCGGAGGCTTTTCTGTGTTGACCATTATTTGGCAATTGTGTTATCCCTGTGAAGGGTAATAATATCTTACATAATCTCTGTAACTATCAGAATTGCAGTAAGTTATATATGAATGTATCATGGTTCAGAGATTACTTCAAGCCGTCATTTGTAGTTCATATTTGTATATATATCAACATAGGTGCACTGAGGAGGGTGTACTTGCACCCCCTTGGTTTATGAAAAAAGGGGGAAAAGGGACTGAATCCACAAGAAACTATAGTCCAACAACATTATTCAATTGGAATTTTTCCTCGATGCACCCTTTCATATAATTCTGGGGACACCCATGTATATCAACTTTTCATTAACATTTTAATTGCAGTTGGACTGATTATCAGCAATTAGTGTGTAAAACAAAGTTCTTTTATTTTTTTCCAAACAGACAGAAGCTTAAATACAATATTTACTAACTTAAAAAAAATAGCTGTTATGTCCTCCCAGATTATGTAGAGGATGCTTCGTCACACCTGGGGAGGGACCACACCCAGTGACGTCAACAAGACTAGCTTGTTTCCTTAGCGTGGATAGACAGGCCTGCCATTGCTTTGCATTTAAATAAAGTTAAGTTTTACGAATGAATTTTCTTTATACAGTCCATTATTGTTACTAGTGTGAGAAATTGTGTGCACCCGAATATGCCTGGTATTAGCATGGCATCATTTATGGTCATTTCTCCGGAGAAAAAAAAAATGAGCCTATCATCTTTAAACTGCACTCGCGGTACCGTGAAAGTCAATGGCCCATTGAACAGTGAGGTATTTGAAATAAAATTGATTAAATAATGAGCCATTTAAAGCCAAACTAATTGAACAACAAGCCATTTGAAACCAAATTGATTCAACAATTAACCATTTAAAACAGTGGTTCTCAACTTTTTTTCCCCCCACTTCTAAATTTGATTTGCCTTTGTGGCCCTACTGGCATATTTTTTAACTATTCATATAAATAATTATAGCTTAGTAGTACCCATGTAAGTTTTCTGAAGTAGAGGTGGATATCTTCCAAAACAGACCATTTTATTTTTTTGTTTAAAATAAACCCAAAAAAATTCATATATTGCAGAGTGATAAAAGTGGCACCAACCCACTTACCATCTATAAGAGCATGTGCTAAAATAACAAAAACAAAAATTTACTTTTTTCAATAATTAAAATTACAGAGTTTCAAATTCGTATATATACTAGGAGATGCCCCCCCCCTGTATTCCTAGCATATCTCTACAGCATGGGGTCTCCAAAGTCGTCGATACCGGCTCCAGGGATCGATATAACATCGTTACGGAATGATTTTGACTCAAGGAGCTATTGGGGGTTGATAAAAAAATACAAGACGTGATTGTACAAGTAATATTTAGTTCAGTGAACTTGGATTACCTTTGTCCCGACGTACTAACTTTCCTTACTTACTAAGTTATTACAAGTCTTATTTTCGTATATGTAAAGAAAATTGTACTATGGTTATCTAAATTAAATTTTATATATTATTTATCCCCCCCTACTAAGTATATTATGTTATGAAGGACATCAAAAATAAACACTTTAAGGTTAAGCCTTAATGTTAAAGGGATGCGATTTTGTTTATTACTATATATATATTATTTTTTTTCTTTCTTTTTGCATAAAACTATAAGATATAAATAGTAAAGTTATTATATATGACTATATAATAACTTTGTTTTTTACTATATATATATATTGCACCCTTGCAACGAAAGTGTTACAACTCAAAATTCCTTGAAAGTGAGTTAATGTTACATCTAGGTGTAGGAAACAGTGCTGCGTCCTGCTGTGTTAAACGTTAGGCTATAAGTTATTCTAATTTCCTTTAATTTGTATATGTAACGGTTTTCATGTTTCATCGCCGTTACCGGCTTCTTATGGAAAGAGTTCCATTTTGAGTTGTTCGTTGACCTTGAACGAGGGACCGTTAGATTCTCTTTTTACAAAGCGTTATATTTTCTGTTGTAACTGTTTACGATATCGGACGAGGCAGAAAAGTATGTACTATTTCGAGTTGTCACACTTTCGATGAATGGTCAAAGGAAAGGATTTGGTTACAACTTGAATTGCTCCTCTTTAGCTGAATGTTCAAAGAAAATCGGAGTCATCAATGTAAAAACTTTTCAGGAGTATTAGAGTAGAATCTTGACAGTTAGTAAAGGGAATAGGGTCTTAACGCCTTCCAAATCATTTCTACGGCCTCAGGTTTCTTTCTAGAAAGAGTACGATGACGTACTTTCCTACTAACCGTCATGGCAGGGCCGTGCTTAGGAAAGTGCGAGCTGGGCGGCCACTCAGGCCCACTAAACAATTCAGTGCAAGCACTAATAAATAAGTTTTAGAGGTCCTTATGTACTTTCCCAGAGTATTTAATCAATTGACCTTTCGTGTGTGTAACGTTATATTTCCCATAACGCACAAGAAACTTTTAAATCGTGGTCGAAATAAATATACACGTTGTTGGTTAAATGCACTGGCATCAGTAAACTATGTAGGTTATAATGTTTATTGTGGCGGTCTTATAGCCACTACAGAGACAGTTTCGTTTTCGACAAAAAAAAGAACTTACCACGAAGTTCTGAGAAGCAGAAATGTATAATTGTATTGTTCTTGCTTTTCCATGTGTTTATAATGCGGCAGTGGATGTAAATAAAACTATTTTATTTATCCACAACATTAAAGTTAAGCAAGAAATGCCAAGTGATTGATATATCCCAAGCTTTGTTTAGAAATGTCTATTTTTAATTTAACTTCGTTATCCTCTCTTTACCCTTGGTGTTTAGACCAGTGAAGAACTTTATTTTGTAATGCTAAACCCCGGTCAGTTTCGTTTTTAATCGTTATGTTACGTTAAAGCATTTTTGAGGGCCGCTAAAATCTGTTTTCCCCAAATCCGCTAATGCCGTAATCACGCTCCTGAGTCCTGGCGCCATGTTTGTCAAGCTTGCCCTTACAGCATTGCTTGTGAAACCTGCAGATGCAGCAGATCCTCGTTGGCTACTAAACCCACCGTCACTGTAGACGGAGCTTATAATAATACCATTATTATGGATCCCGCAGTGAGTACTGAACCTAGCCAGAAGTCTCACGGTCGCGCCGAGGGGAGCGTTCGATTATTACGTAATATTTTGGTCATTTTATACCCCCTCCCCTGGTAAGCAAAATTAACATTGGCTAACATAGGAAAATAAGCACAACAGCACCCCCCCCCCTAATACACTTCCCAAAGCTTACATAATACTTGAACACTCCCCAGTGTCGTTTCACTACAGTTTTAACACAGTAACAGGATTATAACTATGTATTTATTTTATATACATTTATTAGGATCATAACTGGTCAATCATTGAAGAAGCTGTGAACCGGATTAGGACCCCAAGGCACCTTTTGCCGCCCCTTTCTACTCATCCCCCCTCCCCCAATTAGTGATAGGAGCATAAAAATTGCTACACATTTTTACTGACAATAAATGTATTGAAAAACAAACTCATAAATTGAAACATAAACATTAAACAATATTAACTTATATTGAAGCATTATCTCTTCTTAGTATATAATAAATCAAATTCAATTTTATTGAAATAAATTTTAATTTTAGCAAAAAATAAAAGACTATCTCACACTGGTATTTAAATGGAAAGCATGACGTCTAGCTTTCTTCTTTTCAAAATAGTACTTCCCGTTTTTAGTTCTTGCTCGGCATCAGTAAATATCAAAAACCGACCAACGAAACTGTTATAATTCAAAATAGTACATCACGCAAACCTTGAACGAATCTCATAAACCGTTATAACTCAAAAAGTCATGATAATAAGGGTTTTGGTCTAATAAATGAAGCAAATTTTGCCTCATCTGATGTTTCCAGAAACTGATCTTAGGATTGAAGTTATTAGATGATTTAAAAATCCCTCAATTCAGCCAGAAACTTTTTTTTTTTTTCGGAAAATTGGGATATTTTGAGTAATAACTCTTTCGTCGCAAGAGTGTGATATATAGACATTATTATATCCAATATAGTATTTACTATTATATTGGCTTAATGGTTAAGTCAGTATAATAACATATAGTATATTATACATACAATAAATACTATAAGTAACAAAAAAGTCTAAAAACTCACATAAGCGTCTGTTTTTGCTTGTCCTGTTATAATTATGTAATAGTAAAATAAAAAGGGTCGGTAAAAGGTAAAAAAAATCTTAAAAGGGTCGAAGGGCAAAATAGTTTGGCAACCCCTGCTCTACTGTATCCCCTGGGGATGTATGTATTTATGCAAAGCATACATGCATAAATGTGATGTATGTGTGCATGCAATGTGATGTGTTGCATGCATGAATGTAAATGTGGTGTGTTACATACATGAATGTAAATATGGTGTGTTACATACATGAATGTAAATGTGGTGTGTTACATTATTGTAAACCTAATGTAATGCTTGTATTTGTACATGCATGTATACATCCATGTAAACTTGCTGCAATGTATGCATGTGTGTGTGTGTGCATACATGTAAATATGTGAGACATGCATGTATGTGTGCATACATGTAAATATGTGAGACATGTATGTATGTGTGCATATGTGAAAGAGACATGCATGTATGTGTGCATACGTGAAAGAGACATGCATGTATGCATGCATACATGTAAATGTGTGAGACATGCATAATGTAAAACACACGTTTCCCAATATGTAACACAGTAGAAGCTCTTTACTTTTAGGTATTTTAAATTGAAAAAAAATGTAGAAAATACTACTAAAGTATATAATGTAGGAAACACATGTAATAAATAGTATTTATTATATTAATGACTTAAGAACAGTGCCGGTTTAAGAGATTTATGGGCTCTACGCTGAAAAAATAGAATGGGTCCTACCTTACAAATATGACTCGTGATATTCAATTAATAAATCACTTTCTTTTAAGTTCATTATCTTTCAGGTTTAGCAGTAATAAAACATTCTCGGACATTTGTAAATAAACAGGATTGGAATAACGCTTTAATTTTGATAACTAATTTTAAATTTTAATAACTAACCTACGTGGTTCTGCTTTAAGCCTGTCAAGTAGCGTCGTTATATCCGATATAAATTTCCCCAGATCCATATATAGAGTTTGGTCACAGGAAGTGCATGCCGCCATTTTCGCTCAATCCCACTCCTCGTTCAGAACAACGTTACACTATTGCAGTTGCTATGATCAGCGTATTTTTTAGTCTCAAAACGGAAGGAAGAGTAATATTACATTTTCCGAGCAAATGTTGTATTTGACATTTAAAGTAAGACATAAAAGAACTTTAAATTAGCGCATTAAAGCTTTTATATAGGGCTGCGAAAAAAAAAAAATTCTTCACATGGCATTTAAAAACATATAAATACTGGCTCAGTACTTTTTAAATTACATTTAGACATGAGAATTTTAAGATTTCTTAAAAAGCACTTACCTTCAGGTGGATAACTGTCAATTTCCTCAAAGGCTGGTAGTTAAAAGAAAGTATTATTGTAACTTTTGTTTTAAATTGTTTAACTATTTATTATTGCTTTATAAATATTTTTAACTATTGTACTACTAACTTATTTATAATTCACTTTAAATTTACTTATTACATTTTTACTTTTTGTTAAAACTTATTATCTACTTTATTTTATTTAATTACTTATTATATTACTTTACTATTATTCCAACATCACAAAGAAAACCATGTTTAAGCAACAATGTAGTATTATAGACCCATTTCTTTGTAAAAATTCCGTCGTTATATGCGGTTGGTCGTTATAAACGGTTTTCACTGTATAATATCATTTCATGTTATGAAATTAGTTAATGCACTGGTTCCCAAACTTTTTCAAGTCGCGACTGACTTTTATAATGGCCAAGTAACCTGCGACCCCCCTTTAATAGTTACCAAAAGATCTACGACCCCCGTCTGTCCATCCTCGCCCTATTTTCATAATAAAAGCATTTTTTTAACAGAATAAAGAAAACACATTAAATATAAAATTATATTAATTACATATAGTTATTATCTATATTATATTATTTATGCATAATACCATAATCTGATTCTAGACTGTTTAATTAGGCTAATATAAAATTTTGGCATCATTCTGACTATTAATACTCGAGATATCCTATAAAAGGTCTACGGGGCTTCCACCAAAGCCGTAGCCAGCCTGGGTGATAAGGCCTGAGAGCTGGTTGAATGAGTCACAACGTTTGGGCCATACAAATTTCTGTTTGCGGAGAGATTTCCAATTTTTTTGGAAACTTTATATACGTATAACTTTGATTTTTTTTTTTCATTTACTTATTAAAACTTTTGATTTTTAAACCTTTTTTACTTCTTTTACTTATTTGGAGCCACCTCATTGCGCGACCGCTTTTTCGCGGAACCGACGGTAGTCGCCTTAGAGAGGTTTTACTGTATATATATTTAAAGATAGCATTTACTGTTAAATAGACAAAAAATCCATAACAACAGACATTGAAAGTATTTAGCGTTTTACGACGCGAGAGGAACTATTTGAAACTTCTTCGTGCCTGCTGTACAGATATAGCTATAGACGGACCCTCCAGCTTCACAGTAAGTTTGTAGGCTTAACACTGTGGTCCATTGTAAATTAGATTCAATATAGGGGACACCATGGAAAAAGTCCTGGTTTCTTCTTTGTGGCAAAATACGGGTTAAATGAGAAGGGAAGGGGCAAAATCCCTGGCTGTTCTGGCGCCTATCGGCTGGACAATATACCATGGACGTGGGAACGGAAATGTTTACAAAATGGGCAGTTATAATCCAAATTTTTCCGATAAACAAAGCAAAAAAAGTCGGCCTTTTTGTCCAAGTAACTCTTGATTTTGCCAATGTTAAAAAATGTTTCAATTATCTAAAAGTGAAGAGTAAAAAAATAAATTATTCCATTGTTTTCCCCGAGAAAATCTAAATTTTTGCCCAGTTGACAATTGAAATTGCATGAATTTCGAACTACCCAATTATTTATCCCTTCTTTTTCGAGTTAAACCGGAATTTCCCAGCTTGGAACTTGTTTTTTTTCGATTGTGGGGGAGACTCCCACTATTCTACCCATATAAGGCCGGCCCTGGGCTGGACAATATACCACAGACGTGGAAACGGAAATAACTGTTAACAAAATGGGCAGTTATAATCGCAAATTTTTCCGACCAACAAAAGCAAAAAAGTCGGGGTTTTCTCTAAGTAACTTTTAATTTTTCCAATATCAAAAAAATTTCAAATTGTGCAACGGTGAAGAGTAAACCCCTTCTCCCGTACCCACCGCCATAGGCTGGTGATTTCCTCCTCGAAACGCTCAATTTCCAACTACCAAAACAATTACTTATACATTTTTCTTTTTTCGATTTTAACCGGAATTTCCCAACTTGGAACTTGATTTTTTCGATCGAGAGAGACACCCCGTCCACCCCACAAGGCCGGCTCTGGGCTGGTCAATACATTACAGACATTAAAACGGAAATAACTGTTAACAAAATGGGCAGTTATCAGGGGCTTACGCAGGATTCGTAAACTGGGGGTGTTCAAGACTTTTAAGGTGGATATGGACTAGATTTCATTAAGTTATTTTCCTTAAACACATTGTGTGTTCAAGGATTTTAAGGGGTGTATCAAAAAGTCTGGGGGGGGTGTTAGGGGTGTATAAATCCCTGGAAGTTATAATAGCAAGTTTAAAAATGCCCGGGAACATGCTTTATTAACAGTTCACGATTCCGATTTAAAGTTACGGTTTCTGAGCATTGCAATGAGAGAAAATCTCACAAACTTTAGCGCAAGTGATGCTTTTCTATTAAAATTTTAATAAAAGAGCGTGGCATAACAAGTAGAAGAGTCACCAAATTCGTTATGCCTGTACGTACTATGCACACAACGGCTTTGGAAGATAGAGCTATAGAATTCGTCAACATAGTTACAGATGCAATGAGCAACTATCCTTTTGATGACGTTTTAAACACTGACCACAGCGGATTCACTAAAGAACGGGCATCTACGCACACTCCGAATACCATTCAATCTTCTCACGCCATATCCCATTCCGTAATAATCCGACCTATCATTTCTGCTGCTGGACAATTATTACCACAATTTCTGCTCATCCATCAGGAACCAAAGGGTGTATTCGATCCACGGGTACAGGAAAAGTTATTTAATCTCCTAATGTTATTCTGGAATGTTCCAAATGTGGTAAAACCTTTACCGAAGTACATGAGGTGTTCCTCAGCGAAGTACTCAAACCGAACGTAACATCAAAATTTCTATTAATTATGGATTCGTGGACAGGTCAAATGGACGAAAATATAGTTGATGATAAATTTAGTCAAGCCAGTCTTTCAGAGCAATCGAAATTGATGATTACACCACCTGGAGGGATAGCACTCATACAGCCATACGACGTATATTTCTTTCTTCAATGGAAATATTTCGCTAAACGCTTAACACGATTTTGCCTTTTTCATTATTATGAGCATATAATCTTATCAGAACGTCATAACATCACAAAACTGCATTCACTCATTCACAATCAGCTGTCTTCCCCAAAATTCCGAAATATGATAATCTATGCTTGGTGGAAATCAACGTACCAGGTACCCAAGCCTGAAAAATTCTTCAATGTGCAAGAAATTTGTTTTAATTTCACGGACCAAGTGTGTCACGAAATGGACTGTGATGTCAGTTCATTCATTTGTTGCAGTCATTGCTCAAAGTTATTATGCTTTCTCATTTTTTTATTGATCTTCATTTCCATTAAAAGCGTTTTAAGTTCATCACAGCCAAGAGCGCAATTAGGGAACTCATAATTTTTTTTCATATCTACATAAATACTCCATGTTCATAATTCAAATCAGTTTCATATGTAAATACTCCATATTCATAATTCAAATCACTTCCGAATGTCAATATTGCAGCGGTAAATAATTTTAATTGATTTTGGAAAGTGCCTCTAAAATTATTTGCAAAGGAACCTCAGCTTTTCCGATGCGCCAGGACTTCACTTCTACAAGACGTAGAAAGCTAAACTTCTAACATGAATAGAAGTAACTCACAGTAAAATTTTGGCGCTTAATGCTTGCCCAGCACGCCAAAACACTGTTTTCACCTGTCATGCAGCGAAGCATCATTGTAGGGTGAGCTCTATTTTCAGTGGGCCGTAGCTCGACCCCCAGGTCGATTGGGCCAAATTTGATTTTGGATCTTTTATTTACTCGGTCATATTGGCCTATAAACCGAAATTCAGAAAAATCGAGCTCTGACAGTTCGCGAGGTTCCCTTGTTAGCCCACTCCTGTTCAATGTAGTTCGCGCGGACTTCCCTTCGTATTTTCCGAATTTTGTCAAATTCGTAACCTTCGCTAATAATGTAGCTATTTGGATACCATCCCGAAATTCTTCTGGTCTCAAGAAGAGCCTTCAGGCTAATATGGACAATCTTGTTGATTTATGCAACACTTGGAATATCTCGATTTCCTCGACTAAAACGGTTATTCTTCTTGTCTCCAGTAGTTCTAACATAACGCGCCACATCAACGTAATTATTGCAAACATGATTGATGTTACAACGACTCGCAGAAAGAAAAGAAATTTCCAGAAGCCCTGTGGGGTACGATCCCACGTTTCTTCCTTGCTGGAGAAATACTGTAACCAACTAAACTGCAGACGACCTGTCACTCCTCTTCCTACGAGTGTATTTAAGCTTCTCACTGTGAACCTGTTATCATCAAAAAATGGGCTGTACTGTGACTGCGATATAAATATCAGTATTTTTTTTTTAATAAGCAACAGCCGAAAAACACGACTTACAATGTTTTAGGACGAATTCTAACCGAAAATGTATGGAAATTATGGTACAACGACTCACAGAAAGAAAAGACGTTTTCAGAAGCCTGGTGGGGGGTACAATATCACCACTGGCGCACGCAGGGGGGTGTTGATGGGGGTTTTAACCCCCCATTGCAATGAAATTTTGTATATTTAACATAGGAATATGTGAGTTGTAGCTCTGTAACCCCCCATTGAGCCTATATATAACCCCTCCATTATGAACTTCCTGCGTACGCCTATGGAAACCATGTCTCTTCTTTGTTTGAAATGTGCTCTAACTAACTAAACTAGAGGTGATTCCTCTTATTCCTCTTCCTATGAGTGTATTTAAACTTTTCATTGTGAACCTGTTACCCTCGAAGAATGGGCTGTACTGTAACTACAATTTATACATCATCCGGGAGGCTATAAATTTCTTCAAACTCTGACTTGTCAGTTAAACATTGGTGTCAGTTTACTGGCGCCATGTTACTATGACCATTTATATGTGCCAGTTGACGGCCGTCACCATAGGCGCCCATATGACTACTTCTTGCAGGGTGGGCTGAGAAAGATTATTAACACCTTCTCAAGGCTGTCAAATATCTTATTAAGTCCGGGTCATCAACTGCAGATGCAAGTGTTAAAGAAATGCAGTAACTCCAATTAGTTGAAGGCAATATTTATTAAGGCTATAAATGTTTAGGTTAATTAAATAATACACGCCACTAAATAATTAATTTGAATACATTGTTAAAAGAATTTAGTACTTCTTTTGACGGAGTCTTTGTAGCACGTGTGCATACGCCGATAGCAAACGGGAGACTGTTAGAATTCGTAAAACAATTACACACAATCTTACCAAATATTAAAAGTAAAATTGTAATTATACAATATTTGAAAAATATGAAATAAAAGCAAACGATTTGGCATGGTGACAATTTTAGAAATTGAACTTTTGAAGTTTCCTTTCCTTGATTTCTAAGTGGCAACAATTAGGAAAGCTCGCGAAGTGATCAGTCAATAGTGTAGCTAAGGAGGCGGTCGCCCCGAGCGCCACAATTCGGGGGCGGCAATTAGCCTTTAAAAACAAAAATTATTTGTTTTGTTTCGTTACCCCATTGAAGGGGAGTGGGGGGCGCAAAATATCTAGCTATACCACTGAACATAGTGTTTCTATTTTGGGGAGCCCACATATGTACAAGATACTAAAATGCTACAAAAATAATTGATACTGCTTGACAATTAGTAATGAGCTAAAAAGTACCTTATTTTAAAATGTGCTTGTAAAACTTTTGAAAGTAAATGCATAGCAGAATAGGGCTTTTTTCTTGTACACTTCCGGTTTCATTTACCTTGGCGACAATGACTTTCCGCTTTGGCGCAACGATCGCTATCTGGCCATAAAAATAATTAACGATCCGCGATTATCCGACGAATGTAAATATTGGCGCCATTTTTAAAATTTCGCCAATAAATGAAATTTGCAACTCTAACTTGGTTTTCTATTAATGTAAAATTATAATGCAGGTAATCAAAACAAACTTGCACTGAATAGCTTCACATAACGGCCAAGTATCCAAACATCTCCTCGGCAATTAATAGACAATTTTTTTCTGCTTACAGGATCTGTTGGAATTCCAAATATCCAATGTTTATTTCTCGAATGATTAGAAACATTCCCAGCGGAACACTCACCCATTTCACCTTATTTTATTAAAAATAACACACTTGGAAATCACTCAACTTTAACGCAGCAGTGAAGAAGATCACGTGATACGATGGCAAGAAAATGGCGGATTCTAGGAGCCTTAGTCTCCGCTAGGCACGAAGCGTTCGAAACAGACTTGAATCCCTAATATCATTGTCTGTGCCACGATGCAGACCATAGGCGTAGAGTTATATGAGCAAGGAAGCTTTCCTTCATGCAATACCCTATGTATATTTTTGTCGAGTCAAATTCGATTTTAAAGAAAACGTCTGTTCACAATAAATATACACGTTTTCCATCACAAAGACCTTTGAAAAACACGGACAGAAATATTCAAGACAACTGCATGACGTGATTGGGTTGCCAGAAACACGAAAGCTACTTCTAAAACATTTAGAAGCATGCAGAAGCGACGAAAAACTCTATTTAAACTCTTTAACTCTAGCTAAAATTAATAAAAATGTACGAAGTTAATGAATCCCGGAATGAAAAAACGGCGACAGGTAAATGTTTTAAACGTTTTACCCTGAGTGTCTCCAAAAAAACCGAACAGCCAATAAAACGAAGGATTCAAGTCTATCCCGATTGCTTGCGTCACTACGCATGTTGTTTGGTGGCGCCACCAGTAGCCTTCTCTATATTTATCTACCTCCACATTATGTTTCAAAACTTTGCAATGATCAGCTGGAAGTCTATAGAAGAAAATGGATGCTGAAAGTTTGTAGTGAAGCCGCATGCAGGTATATTTGTAATTTTAAGGAGTTCAGTTATTTCTTTTTATTGATTATTTGACGAATAGTTTAGTGGCATTAATAGTTTACGTAAACATTTTGTATAGTGAGCTCATGTTTTTACTAGTCTCCAATTTTCAAACTGCACGTTTATACGAACTACTGCGTTGGCTTTGAAAAAGGACCCCATTAAACTGTTAATTTTCATTTATGAACTTTTTTTTTTCTTGTGCAAGAAGTTAGAGGGTTCACGTGAGTTCGCAAAATCAAGTTTCCACTGCATATATGTATGAATTGTGACAACCAATAACTACAACTTTGAATATTAGTAAAAACAATGGAGGGTCGTCAATCCATATGAAGTGGTTCAATGCAGATTACTCGACCATTTTTAAACTTTTTTAATTTTTTGTCAGCTATTACCCCTATATACCAATAGTTCAAAACCATTAATGTTTTTTCTTTACTCACTTCCGTTTTAAAATAGCGGCCATCTTTATACCAAAACTTTGTTTTCATAGGCATTTACGCAACTGCAATATCTACAGATTGGGAGACAGTAGAGCTCTGAAACAAAAAGCATTGTTCTGAACAAAGTTTGTACTACATTTTTGTTATTATACATTGATTACCTTATTTCAATTTTTAATGGCGAAAAAGCGAGCTCATTTAAGGCAAAATATTTGGAAAATTGTGATTTTTTGGGAGTCGATATCTCAGCTTGGAAATAAAGCTGAAATTTCAGTTTTCTGCACCTGATATATACGTATTAATGCTTTGTTTTAAAATCAATCCGAAGTTTGAGATTCAAATCCTACATTTTTTTATGATACTTTGAAAATGAGGTTTAATCAAGATTTTACGAACTTTAGGCTTAAATATCTCTGGTTGGCAAAATAGGAAAAATCTAATTTTTGGCATAAGGCAAGTTCTATATAATACTAAGTCACCATAAAAATTTCAAGTTTGAGATTAAAGTGGAACTAGAGTTATGCATGGAAAAAAACAAACACCAATGTCCAACTACATGTAAAAGTAGCCCTCTGCATTCAAATTTTCTTTTTCTGCATATTAATTGGCAATTATTGCTGCTGTTGCATTTAAGCATGTTATCTAATTAGTGTATTATTGTTTTACAAAAATTTTTGTGGCAACAGATATATTTCCCTGTTTATTATGTAATTATATATTCCTACATTTTAGTAGTAGCAATGTGTGTATTTCCAGTTTATTTAGAATGAAACAAATGTCAATTATATAATTATTGTCTTCCAATGTATGTCTTTCCGAATATGTCTTGTAGAAAGGAAGTGTAAAAATAAGTAAAACCTACCAACTGCATAAGAATGAATATGGCAACGTTTTTTGAACTACTGCCGGGGGCCCTGGCTGCTGGGTGGCATGGAAGTCCCACGCTGGGGGTGCAGGCGAGGAAGGGTGTAAAATCAGCTGAAATAATTCACATGAGAGAATCCGTGGCTAGAGGGTATAATCCGGACTGTTCTGCCAGGGGTATAAGGTCATCCACCTATAGTGCTGATTACTGTTCCCTTTATCAAGCGAATTGTGTGATTTCACTTGAAAAAGTGAACAGTAGTTCTCAAAACATATTTTTCTTACGCTGTTTGTAAGTTTACTTATTTTTGCTCGTTCTCTATTTTTTTCTACTTAATTTTTCTTTCATTTAATCTCCTTCCTTTTTCATTATTTTCCTTTATTTCCTTAACCTTTTCTAATTCAGTTCCCACTGTCCATGAAAGTCCTTGAATTTTTTTTTGCAAAGTGCTAAAAATGTGGTTAGTCCTTGGAAATTCCCCAAGTGTTTCTGAAAACCATTTTTCAAGTTTTGGCAAAAGGAAAAAAAAAAGGGTTCCCTTATTTCCAGTGTATTGGCAATGTAAGGTCTTTGAAAAGGATTTGGTCCCTGTCTGTAAAAAGTCCTCGAATTTCATCTGGACAAAAGAGTAGAAACCATGCTACAGTGAAACTTCTCTTAACGTACACTTGTGAATAGCAGACGTCTCTTAATAATGGACACTTTTCAATTCCCCAACAAATTTATATTGAATTATATGGACGTTTTACTTCTAAATAACGGACACAGACACTAAAAAATTAAAGTTAACGGACAATGCAAAAATGTATTTTTGTACTCTAAATTGTAAACAGATGTAGATCGTTAAAATATGACGAATGAGCTTCCGCCATGGAGGAGTGGGGTGCAGAACATTTCTAAGCACCCTTTTCATTTTTCCAATTTACAAAAGGAGGCAGGTGAGTTCCGTTTTAAAAAAAAGTGCTTTTCATGGAGTCGAACAACAACTGTAAGAAATTTGTGATTCACAGATAACCATTCTCCTGAGCAGCAGGCACCTTCAATAATGCTTTTCTTGAATAGATAAGAGCACTTCTCATTTAAAACGTAAAGGCTGAAGAAGGGAGAATCTAGTCTTAGTGACGCCAACGTCCATATGCAGCTTTCTGCAGAAGTCCTTTAGAATTTGCATATGCGGGTTGCAGTAGGGTTCGCTCTTTTCATTTGAGGAAAAATTGTCGCAAAAACATAAAG
>QLNU02015003.1:34085805-34102776 GCA_006491805.2 Dysdera silvatica | reverse complement strand
ATGATTTCAGTATAAGTTTAGCACACCACCTTTGAAAGGTTGCTGACCCATTTTCAGGGTTGTCTACTGATCGAAAACATGGAAAACCTGGTAAAGTAGGGAGGAAGTTTTTTCTGACTGGAAAAGTCAGGGAAATTTGAAATCCATTGTTATAATTAGGACCCGGATATTTATGACATTTGCATTTTTTTGGGGGCTTTTTCCCCTGTTTTTAGGGCATTTTATGCGATTTTTCCTTGTTTTAGGTCATATTTTGCCGATTTTTTCATAGAATTTAAATTTTTATAAGAATTACTAAATAAGTTGCAATAACGAAAACTACAATTTCTAGACCAAAAAATAAATAAAAGATTAAAATAAATAATAAAATATAAAGCTTCAACATCTTTCATTGTCAATAAACTATGTATTATATCAATCATAATCTTTTTAAATTTGTCTTCAGTTCCATTCCCAATTTTTATTTAAACTTTGTGTTAAATTTTATTTCAACCCTGCGATCGCACTTCTCAACTATCACCTTACATTACTTGTTTTTATTGAATTTGGAGGTACTTGAAAAAGTTAATCGTTCAACCTTCTGTCAGCTACTTGAGAAATATTTTACTCTTTTGTGGCCAAAGGGAGTGTAACATAAGGTTTTACCCTTATTAACAGATGCTACACCAAAAGCATAGTAAAAGAGGGAAAAGCAATTAAATGTTTTTATCCAAAGCTAGTGCATGTCACTTGCCTTGATCATGCCTTACATAGGGTCCTGAAGAAATTCAGGTGAATTATCTGGATGTAGATAGATTTGTTTCTAATGCTAAGCAATATTTCTTGAAATCTCTTCATCGTATAGCCTTTAAAATGGATGCTCCTAGTTTAACTTTGCCAACAAATTCTTTGATACCAATGTTAGGGAACATCGTTGGATGCTCAATGGATGCATATTTGTTACAGCGGAAATTTTGATGCTGTAAAGGCGACAGTAAATGAGTTTCAGCCGGAGTACGTAGCATCTCTTCAAATTGCGCGATGTCTGTTCTCTCAGGAAAAAGTAGAAGGAAATTTGGCATATATATATATAAAGATCAAACTTCAGCATTTTACCTTCCATTATTAATGGCTCAGAAGCACAGAATTGAACTCATTGACTGAATGGGTTACTTATATAAATCGAACACTACGCAGATTAAATCAAACAACAATATTAATCAACGTTTATTGGTGTTATGCCATGATTAGATGGTGAAAGAGGTAGAGCCTCCGTCCAGCAAGTGGAAGGTCGTGGGTTCAGGTCCCACCGAACGCAGAAATATTTATTTTCTTTCGAACGTTTCACCATCTAATCACGCCATAACATCGGCGCTGTTATAATAACAACGCCAATAAACGTTGAGTGATATTGTTGTTTGATTGGTTACATCCATAAGGAAAGCAAAGTACTAGAAAAGGCCAAGGGGAAAGTTTAGACACTCTATTGTTGCAAAATTAAACTGTTTAAAAAAAAAAAAAAAACAGTCTCAGATTTCAAAAAATATTTTTGATATCATAACTGAAGAAACAGAAACAACGGGAATTGATGAACTTTCCACAAAAATGAATTTGTTTTCTTCAAATATGCTCCAATAACATATGTAAGTTTCATTCTGTGAGTCATTGTAATAACATATGTAAGTGTTGAGAAGAGCTTTTCAATGCATCAAAATTTGCTTTCAGAAAATATAGTTTTAACAATGTTAAACATACGCATAATTATTCAGTTCAATTTTGATGTTCTTGCAAGCGATTAGGTTACACATCATTAAAATTCACTTATAACATGTATGTACTCACTTTTTTCTTTTCATAATCTGCAAGGGATTTTAATCATACAAATCTCCTTTGCTTGTTTGTTTGGATTAAAATAGTGTTGTATTATTTAGTAAATGAAAGATTACAAATATATATGTTTATTACAATAATTTAATATATTATAAAGCTTTATATTAATAATTTTAATAATTAAAATATTTTAAAATAATTAAAAAATACTAGAGTAAATCAAAGATTTGTTACAAAAACCATCTTTCGCAGGCCATATTATTTAAATTATTACACCTATTTCGCCTTATTTATATTCTCTACCTCATTAGACCTTTGGCTATAAAATAAAAAATAGCAACATTGACAGACTGGCAGTAAGAAAAAGCCTTAGTGGTTTACGACCAATCAGACGAGCTGTATTACCTCCAATAAACCACTTTCTTTTTAAGTCTGTTGTAAAGCATATGGTATCTGTTTAGAAATATTTTGGAAATAATTACAGACAAGATGTTTGGCTAAAGGAATACATAAACACTGTAAAGCCACAAACACCCAGCAATATAAGGTGGAAAAGCCACGTAGATTTCTTGGAATTATTCCTAAAGAATCACCCATGTTACTTGAAGATCATGAAAATGATATGGATGATAAAGGAACTGTTCAGGTCATAAATAATCAGATGATTAATAAAGATGTAAAAAGACTTGTAGGATGTTATTGCCCTTCGCAGGGATAATGCAATTGCCAAATATGGTCAACACAGAAAAGCCTCTGAGGGAATTTATTAAACAATAATTTTTGCCATCCACATGTATGTAGCTGAAACTAGAGCTTTTTTTTTTTTGTTTTTTCCCGAACCTTGGTTCGAATCCAGGACAGGGGTAAAGTGTCTTTTTTTTTTTTTTTTTATATATATATATATATATATACCCAGTTTGAGCTACATACACGTGGGCGGCAAAAATTATTGTATAATAAATTCCCCCACGAAAAAACTCACAAAAATCTCCGCTTTCCCCACATCCCTGACTTAAGATTGTCTTCGAGTTGTATTTGAATATTGGAAGGGTTGAGTCGATGGTTTACTGAAAATTTGCTTTTTATAAATAGACAATAAACGAATATTTTTAAAAAAAGAAAGATTGTTAGTGCCATATTTTAAGAAAACAAACTATTTTCAAAAACTCAAACTCTATCAAGAATGTGAAAAGGAAGATGTTAACGTAAAAGCAATATAACAGAAATAAACATGCAGGTTGTTTCTTTAGGACTGTACAAGAAAGGTAATATACTACAACCTACTTTGTGAACACGTTGCGGTCGTTTGACGAATTATCCCAGGGGCTGCTTTAACTGACAAGTACCAAACAATTACTCTCTCATCCACCTTACACTTCTTGAATTTAAATTGGAAAAAAGTAAACAGTGACATGTTCCATGTTTGTTGTTTATTTGCAATTAAATTATCGACTTTGGCATTTATTGTAGATGCATCATGTAGTGCTGAAAAACCTTCGAAGGAGGATGATAATAATGAAGACGAGAGATGTCCTATTTGTTTGTGTGAATTTGGTCCAGAAGTCGCGTTTCCCGATTCGTGTGAGCATAAATTTTGTTCGGGATGCATTCTTGAATGGGCAAAGGTAAAACATGTTTTGACTTTTTTTATTTCCATAGATTAAGAAAGTAGTAGAAAAAAGATTAGGAACATTTTAATTTTTTGAAGAGGGGAGTGAGATATGATGCAGCTTTGATAAATACTGTGTATATGCAACTATACCGAATTACTCGAAGAACTATGTAATGAACTCGTACTAACAAATAATACAGTCTAATTATTTGTTAGGTACATAATGTAATATTCAAAACATTAATGAATTTTTGTAAAAAATAAAATTGCCTTACTTAGATAAATTATAAACAACAATCTTCGTTGTGAAAATTCAATGTATTACATATTTTAATATGTAATACGTACTAATCAAAAACACAGTAAGGGACTTGCATCACATTAACACCTTTACTAGAAATACATTTTATGAAATTTTCAATTTTTTTTATACATATAGTGTATGTCAAATATGACAGAAATTTGTATACTGTAGTTTTTAAACAATATTTTTATTATGAAGGCAGGTGTTAATATTATTATATCGTACTCTTGTTTAGTTTTTTAGTATATTCTGATATAATCTACTTTGCACATTTGTAATTTTAATTTCTATGGAAATTATTAAAAATAAAGTAAAATAATTTTATCATAAATGACTTTTAATGGAAAAAAAAATTTTTTACCAATATCTGATATTGCTACTTTCTGTACACCTATGAATTATAATTATTTCAGTTGAAAATGCCTAAAATTTAATAAATAAGGATATGAATAATAGTAAAAACACCCCAAACAACTTATTATGGTTGTCCATTTTTTTATGGTTTTTAACACTCTACAGCAGTTATACGAAGCCAAATTACAAAAGGGAAACTTATACCATGATAACACCTGTACTAAGAGTACATTCTGTAAAATTTTTAAATTTTTTCCAAATGATCCTTTTATGTACAGTGCGTCAAAATATGGCTGAAATCCATAAAATGTAGTTCTGAAACCATTTTTTTATTATGAAAACAGGTGTTAGTATCGAGTTTAATATTTTTATATTATTTAACTAGATGTACTTTAATTAATTGCAGAATTTTATTTTGTGCGTTTAATTATTAGTTAAAAAATCTTAAAGTTGGTGAAATATTCGGTTTTATGCTGAAAACTTATGTCAAATTTTCCTGTACTAAATAGAAAAACAAACGCAATATTGATATTTCATTTTATAGCCCGGACTATGCTAATGTTAATGGTTTTTATTTGTAACTAGTATTTTTAACCATTTGGAAGATATTATAAAAAGCAAACATGCCTATGGGACCCACTTTCGCTTGTCGTGGATGGCCATTTTGTTTTTTTCTCCAATATGGCCACTTATGAAGATTAAATAAAATCATTTCTGAAGACTACATACAAGGGTTATTCAGTGGCAAAAATATGAATTTTTTCTGAAATATGACCTCAATCACTTTTGGTGGCAATTTATGTAATGGCCCTGATATAAGTTACTTGTGTATAATAAAATATATGTGAATTTGGACTAACTGGATTTTTTTTGTTTTTAATTTTCTATAATTTGTTCATTTTCAGAAAGTGAATACTTGTCCAATTGATCGCTCTGAATTTAAATATGTGCTTATTCTGAATCGTGACTCGTCCGAACTCTGTGAACGTGTAAGTATTCAGATTGGTTGTGGGCTCAGAAAGTCATTTGTTTTTTTAAATAGCTGTTGCTGATTTGCTTAATCAATGCTCTCTAACTTGATAGGTCTGTGCTAGCATTTTTAGTTTGAAAAACACTATGAGAGTGGTCAGAAAGATCTGGAATATCTCGTAATTTACATTGTAATTCATGAGGCTCATTATCTGAATGTTACAACAAGTGGCATGTAGCACTCCCAGTTTTCACCTGGGGTAGTGTTTCTCAGACTTTAATCACTCATGAACAACTTTAAATCAAATTGAATTAAATATTCCTTTAACAAACAGTTATTTCGACATTTGCATAAGGTTTAAAAACATGCTTCGGGAGCCAACTGCTCCCTTTGTCAAGTGAAGTCAGAATCTTCTACTTTCACTTGACAAAGGGGGCAGTTGGCTTCTGAAACGTCGTGGTTTTAAACCTTATGCCAGTATAAACGTCATGTTTTTAAACCTTACCAGAATAACCAATATACAACTAACCAGAATATTACCAAAATAACTGTTCGTTATAGAATCTTGTGGTGAAACTCTGTATTGTTTCATTGGACTATTCCTTTTTTTTTTTTTTTCATGAAAGGATGTCTAGGGACCTTACCAAGGAAAACGTTGAAAAATACAGTAGAACTAACTAGAACTAGTGCTTAAAGTGACCACTTTTGGACTGGACTACAATGGTCACTATACACGACAGACTTTAGTACAGGCATGACTAAGTCCCTACCAGTTCTCTCTTATAAAAAGTGATAAATTTACCAGGTTCCACTGTATATTGTATGAAACTAAGGTTACCAACTCTGATTAACGATATTAGTCCCTACTGACTGCTGTCTATTGCAAGCCAAATATTTTTGTCCTATACATCATTAAAAGTACCTTGCATCAGATACTTTTAATGATGGCTTTTCACATCTCGATATGAATTTCTTAAATTATTTAGACATCTTTGAGGATGCCACTTTCTATTGTCTGCATCAAAGTTCTACTTGTTGCATATCAGCGCTTCTCTAGGCCATGGTATTACATGTGTTACTTGGTCTTCCGAAACTTTCTGGAGATATTTCTCAAGTCGCTTGATAGGCAGTGGCAGGCGACACTTTTAGAAATGCTGCTCTGTGTTCATCATAAGGTGGCGACAAGGTAGTTCTTCAGTTATGCAATTGGTCATTGCTTGGCTTTTCAGTCGGTCCACCCGATGGTTCTGTGGCCACTATATGTATACCCACCTTAAAAAAATTTTAAGTTACTATGTGGGAAGTGTACCCCAGTGGTTATATGAATGTAGTCCCTGCAGGAGTGCGTTGATAACGCATATGCAGTTAACGAGAATTCGACTCCTAATGATGTCCAAAAAAAAAAAATGTACTGATGAATTTCAACTCCTGTCTGACTGCTAGTTCCCTAGGCTTTAGGAGTGATCGGATTCCATAGAAAACTAAATCCCAGCACAGCATCACCTTCGCTGTCCTTGTGTCCTAAAGCATAAACAGGTTATGAACAGTGGCGGCCCATGGTGTGATTTAAGTGAAGTTGCTTTAAGCTAATTCACCAAAACACGTTAATTTACCGTCTATAATGGCCAAGAAACCAGTTTTTACCTCATTCAGTAAATGAGAGAAAAAAAATTTGTACAATAACTTTGGGTTTTTATGAATTGGCTTTACACAGCTTCGTTTAAATCTCACCACTGCTTATGAATGTCGCCTTCAGGAATGGAAGGAATTCTGGAATGGACTGAACTCCTAGTAAGTGTGGTGTGTAAATCATACTGTCAGCTATTGCGGATTGTCCATAATTGTTACAGAATTGAACAAGCTTTTAGTCATTACGGATGTCAGAAAATCTATTTATTTTCAGCCATATACCTGTTATGATCTGTTTCCCAATTTCCATGATCGTCTGAAATGTAATTTCATCAGAAAGTAATTATTCTGTACTTGCTGATTTGAACCTATGTGCTCTTCAGTGGTTTTCGTTGATATGCTAGTTGTGCAGTGTAGTTAAAATACGCTTTCTACATCAATAGCTGCAAATAAACCCAAACGTTAAAAAGTTATTCCAGAAATTTAGAGGCCAATATTGGAAAGGATGGTCATATGTATTGAAGTCTTAAATTATTTTATTTGCTATTAAAATTTCTGTATAGTAATGATGATAAATACATATATATAAAGTAAATAATATATATTATGAATGTTTTTATTTTGAAGAATTATTGTAATTGATTCCCCCCTCCCCTCGAATATTTACGGAAAGCCACCTCAGAAAGTTTGTAGCTATATATGTAGTGTGATTGGAAAGTTTTTGGGCTTGGCTTGTAATTTCAAAATGGCAGGATTTACAAGCTATTCCGAATGATCTCCTTCAAAGTAGTCCCCTTCTGTCTTCACACACCGACTTCAACGATGTTTCCACTTTTGGAAACATCCCTGGAAATTTTTTTTCTTAAATGTGTCAAGAACCTTTTCCGGATTTGCCTGGATGTTTTTAATCGAGTCAAATCTGAACCCTTTCGGTGAATTTTTTCATTTAAGAAGCAGGTAGAAGTCAGCTAGGGCTATATCAGGCAAATAGGGGAGCTGCGGAAGCATAGGAATTTGGCCAAAATTTCCGTGATTGAGAATGTGCAGGTGCGCGCTATCGTGATGGACCCAATTCTTGTCTCGCCAGAGTGCAAGTCTTTTCTTCAGCACATTTTCGTGCAAACGCTGAAGGACACTTTTATAGTGTTCCTGGTTGACTGTCTGCCCATACAAGCAAATTTGTGATGCATGATACCCTTAGAATCGAAAAAATCACTAACATTGTCTTCATATTTGAGTGGCTTTATGGATCTTTTTTCGGTGGTGGTGAACTTGGAACCTTCCACTGCGATAATTGTGCTTTTGTTTCTGGGTCATACCCATAAATCCATGATTTATCACCTGTAGTTACGCTAATTAACGAATCTGGTTCAGTTTCGGCAAGGTTAATCAGTTGTTGGGACACTTCAAGTTGGTGTTTCTGCTGGTCTGATAACAATTTTGGAATGAATTTCATGGCCATTCGACGCATGTTCAAATCTTCAGTTAAAACTGACTGAACCACGTAGAAACTTAAATTTTGGTCATAAGCCGTCTCTCTAATGGTAAGTCTATGGTCAAAGTGCTCTAAATCGCAAACTTTCACACTGTTTTCCTTAGTTTTTGAAATGGAAGCTCGGTCGGACCGGGCTTCATCTTCGATTGATTTGCGGCATATTTGAATCTATTGAATCAGATAAAAACATTTGACCCGTTGTGACGTTTATCCCCGAAAACTGTTTTTAAAAGTTCAGAAGTGATTTCCTGGTTTTAAGACAAAATTTGACACGAATGTGTTGTTCCATGTTTTCATCCATTTTGCTAAATCAAAAATACGCTGAGAACTGAAAACACATCTTCATTCACTAGTATACCACTCTCTACTGAACAAAGATAGGTGATTTTTTCAGGAAGTTTTAAGGACAAATCAAGCTTCCCCTTATCCGCTGGCAAACATAGCCTTTTTTTTTTATTAAGCCGCGGTGCTGCCTGTTTTAAAACTTTTCAATCACACCTAGTAAATGTATCATTGTTCAAAGGAGACAAATTGTAGATTCCACCCTAGATGTCCTATAGTACAGTCTTGATATATAAGATGTACAAATGCAGGTTGCATATACCTTACCACGAGTTAGGAATATTTATATTATTATTGTATATTCTATATTGGACTATTTATAATATTATTCCATCACCAAGATATCTTATGTAATATCTTGGTGATGGAATTCAGATTGAAACGTGAAATTCATTTTTGTTTCATATACATATAGCCTGAAAGTAATTTCGTGCAATGTTTTTATTCATGAAACATGGGTTGTGTATATTGAACCAGCAGAAAGCAAAGGTCAGCTGTTCCTGTATAAAATATGACATACCATTAGTACAATGAAAAAAAAATGTTTTCAGTCGTTTTTTACCCTGGGAAACCATGAATAAATTTTTGCAAGTCTGTGTTGTTTTGACAGTGACCCGACAGGTGTAGAATTCCTAGCTTGTGGTGCTTAAAAAAGTTTAGGATTTTGAAGCATTTTTAATTAAAAACGCTCAACCAGTACTTGAAATACTTGGTAAATAAAATTATAGTTTGAAGGAAGGGATAGAAACTTTTTCAGGGCTATTGTTGTTTTCCATCTCATTGAAAGCCTTACAGAGTTACGGTGGAACCCTTATTATCCAATCCTGCTTATTCTGCAACTCTCTATTAAGTGAATATCCATTTTCATGACAATTATTTTTTCTTAGGACTTACTGTGGTTTGAAGCAGCAAAATAAATAAAGCTTATATATAATTAAATAAAAAAGCTTTGCAATTAAGCTGCAAGGCAAAAACATTTAATGAGTGCAAATAACATCCAGTTAGATAAGATTGTAGAAATATTTGTGGAACGTATGAACATCGCAGATCAGAAGGTTGATCAGTTGATGAAAACAGTGGAAGTCAAGTATGAGGGCTTGTAACAACTGTCATGGGCATGGAAATGTATAGCTGCCAACTATTACGGATTGTCCATAATGATTATGGAAAATGACAAGTTTTCAGTCATTACGGAAACTGTGTCGAAAGTTACGGAAGATGTACAAATTTTCAGTCATTATTACTTTTACAGTCCTGTTTAGCCCTACAAAACCGGGGTTTTACCCTGATAAAGATCCTACTGATTGCATTGAGAGGCAGATGAATGGTTGCCTGCTAAAACTTCACAAAGAGTCGAAACTGGATGAGAAACTTTACTCGCGACTCCGTTGTTCGTCTGGAAGAATACCGCTGTTCTATGGACTCCCAAAAGTCCATAAACACGATATTCCTCTTAGACCTATTGTGAGTTTTTGTAGTTCGCCAACATATGCACTTTCTAAATATCTTGCAGGTATACTATCTCCTCTTGTTGGACCCTCTGGACAGTCGGTGTCTACCTCTGAGGAGTTTATTTCTTCTATCAGAAACGTAAAAATCGCTCCCGATGATGCTATGGTGCCTTTTAGTGTTGTTTCACTTTTCACCTGTATTCCAACAAATTTGGCGGTATCAGCAGCGTTGGAGCGACTGAGGCATGATGGAAGCCTGGAAGAAAGAACTAGCCTTAGTCCGGAAGAGATATATTGCCTGTTCGAGTTCTGCTTGAATTCCACGGTTTTCGGCTTCAAGGGTAGATTTTACCGACAGAAGAGGTGTACGGCGATGGGGTCACCTGCTTCGAGTGTGGTGGCAAATTTGTGTATGGAGGCATTTGAAAACAGTGCTTTAGATGAGTGAATTTACTGTGTCAAGGTGTGGAAGCAATACGTCGATGATACGTTTGTTATCCTACCAAGGTCTTCAGTTGCTGATTTTCATCTCTATTTGAACAGCTTGAACCCTCATATTCAATTTACGTTAGAGGAAGAAGATAGCGGTTCATTACCCTTCTTAGATGTTCGGATAAATAGAGATGTGGATGGGCGACTGTTGACTACGGTGTTTAGGAAACCAACACATACTGATAGGTATCTTGACTTTCGTTCTCATCACACAAAGCATCTGTCATTAGAGCCTTGCACCGACGAGCCTTTACACATTGTTGTAATGATGACCTTCGCAATGTTGAATTACGACGCAACAAAAGCGTGTTGAAAAAGAACGGTTACCCGACTAAATTTATCGCTCGTAACCAATGTGGTGTTAGTGGTGGAAACAGGAATGTAGAGGATGAGACTAGGAAGACATCAGTGGTTTTGCCATATGTGGCGGGTGTCTCAGAAAAGCTGTCTCGAATTCTCAGTTGTGTGAATGTTAAGACCTACTACAAACCTGTCTACACCCTGCGTGATCTATTACTTAAAGTTAAGGATCGCGTCCCTGAGGAGGAAAAATCTGGTGCTATTTACCAAATACCGTGTGGAGACTGTGACAAGGTGTATGTTGGACAGACGGGAAGATCGATACGTCTACGAGGGAAGGAGCATATGCGTGCGGTAGCTAGGGGAGACGATTCAAACCAGTTGGCTGAACATGTCTTCAGGGAGGGTCACGAACCAGATTGGCATTCGATGAAAGTATTACATCAGAATGTGACGAATCTGGGGAGTAGACTTTTTCTGGAATCATGGGAAACCTACGGTTTGAGGAGTCGTGCAATAAACATCGCAAAACCTCTACCAGAACCTTACAGGATTTTTGCAAAACCTCGAGTTGGGGGTGTTCATCTGACATCGTCGGGTGCGGGGGCTTTCCCGGCGAGGGTTTCCCCAGCTGGAAATGCTCCGCACCAAATGGCGTCAGATGGGGATTCCCAACATGCGGGTATATAAGCTTAGGACTTTCACGAACTCTTCATTCTGCCTTCACTTGACAAAGGGAGCAGTTGGCTCCCGAAACGTCGTGTTTTTAAACCTTACGCCAGTGTCGAAATAACTGTTTGTTATGGAATCTCCTGGTGAAACTCTGTATTGTTTCGTTATGAAGAGAGAAGTGACCCAGTGTTACTCTCAATCGTGGAGTCAATAGATAACAATGGGAAAGGTATTTTTATAGCTTTGGAAATTGGGAAATTTTCATTTCAAATCAATTTGAAAGTATAGCTGAGTGTTCAAGAATAGATGTAACATGGCACAAAATTTTTGAGATGAGACATTTTTCTGGAGATGGAGCTTTTATGAAAATTAATGCTGTATATATTGCTGATCCCACATAGCAATGTCACTACAGAAAGTATTTTTAGTGTCATTCAAAAGAATCAAACAGAATTTAGACCAGGCCTGAGTACGAAAATGTCTTGTTGAAAGGAGTTTACTCCTTATTGAAAAAACAAGAGACTTCTCAAAATCTCAAGTATGCTATAAAAAAAAAGTTCACTGAATCACAGCTGACTTTTGCAAACGAAGCAACAAGGTTTTCACTCATGGAGAAATAGCCAGTAGAGTGTCTGCTGCTTAATAAAATCAAGGTGGTTTATGGTATATACTTGATTTCATAAAAAGCCTAAATTTAGAATTGTCACTATAACTCTTTCATGTCAGTCTAAACATAACCTTGCTAGAGCATATATCATATAACCTGTTGTGGAAGTAAAATATTTTTAATTTTATTTAAATTTGTTAAGACAATCTCATGCACGTTCACACACACACGGTAAATGAGTATTGAAAGCTATCTCAGAAAGTTGGCAGCTGTGAAAATGATAGGG
Source organism: Dysdera silvatica (assembly GCA_006491805.2). Lineage (NCBI taxonomy): Eukaryota > Metazoa > Arthropoda > Arachnida > Araneae > Dysderidae > Dysdera > Dysdera silvatica. The sequence continues at coordinate 34,090,453 of QLNU02015003.1, read as the reverse complement.
GTGTGGAGCACCAGAGGTGCGGAGAAGAGAGCAAAGCCAAAAGCGAGGCATAATGAACACCAGAAATGAGAATTGGGGAACTAACAGAGGAACATTTATGGGAAAGTGCTTCAATTGCTGAAAGAATGGACACTTTGCTTGAGAGTGTTGGATAGCAGAAAAGAGAGATGTGCATAGTAAGGGGCTCCCCCAATGAATAATAGGATCAAATTCAAACATGGGAAAGGATTTACCTTTGGCAAGATCTATAAATGCGATTAGCTCAGATGGAATATATATACGAGGAAAACCACTAATCACACCACATCTCCAATTCACTTAGATAAAGGTACAAAGTTATTTCAAGTTGAACTGTTTGTCATAAAAAAAAGGTATGGAAAATGTGAGACAGAACAGACCTTCTCTTGCTTGGGTTCTACTCACCACCGGAGTTCTCAAGTCTGAAAGCTCATCCTTGGAATGTAGCAAAGATAGTGTAATTCCAGTTCTGCAAGAAAAAGAAGCATTAAACCCCGCAAGTAATAGAAGTTCAGTGTCACCATAAGAAAGCATTTTTTGACATAGATGTGAATATGCGAAGTAAACACCAAAAGGAGCTCCAAGCACACTTAGAAGTGAGAAAAAGATCTTATAATTAAGTCAAGAAAGTGGGAAATTATAAGAAGCTGTGGATGCCCTACAATGTGAACTCCAGGAAGCAAAAATCACGAAATTCGAAGATTCTAAAATAAATGTCTTCACTCACCAAAGAACGTATGCAGCGACTGACAAAGATCGAAGCACAGTTACTGAAAGTTCGTAAAGAACGAGATTGGATGAGAAATCAAGATCAAAGTAAATCGGGAATGGTCGGAAGGAATGAGTTAACAGAACTGGATGAAGTCATCAAGGAGAAAGATCAGCGAATTAAAGAGCTAATGTGGAGGAAGGAGCGAAGCTTTCGAAGAAGGAACTTAATCATGGCATTGTAGTTAAATTAAAGGCGTGAGAAGAAAGCGAGGAACAAACTATCAGAACTTTGAAAGAAAAATTAGACGAAGGTTCAAGGGAACTTGACAAACTACGGCTAATACTGACTAACAATAGTTTCAGTTTTTTTTTTAGGAAAAGGGGGATGATAATGTTATGAAGTTATATGCCCAGTTGGTTACTTTACATTTATTGTTTGTATATTTTTATTGAATTGTTGGTTTATATCGACATGGTTTTGTAAAATATTTGATAAGGTGGGCATGTGAAATAAAAATAATACCAGCAGAGAAGAAAGGAGAATGGTCAGACTGTGGACTTGGAGTGGAGTGTTGTTGTATCAAATAATTGTTAATGATAGATTTGATCTATAAATAAATGATTTGTTAATCAAGAATGTCGTGTTTCATGCATCAAGATCATTACCGTCAATTATGGATCAAGCTGTTAAACGCCCGATAGTCATCACAATTTGTCCATACAGCAAAGAACTTGGGCTAAACTTTACGTAAGGTGACACACAATGCAAAAGGAATTTTTATCGAATGAAAATGATACTAGTTTGGACATTGATAGTGGCATAAAAAGTTGGGGGGGCTCTTACCCCATTGACTATCAAAATACATTATTTTCTCACATTTCGTAACCTAATCACCTTTAAAGAAACTTGAGTCCCCCCCATAATTTTTTAATTTCTACACTACTGGAGATTGACGTACCTAACTGGTTTTGCTTTTGCTGAACTTCAATTGATAGAAAGTATGTATATTTTTGCATTATGTTGAAAACTTTTAAAATTATTTAACCCTGGATAGGTTTTATTTTAGCCAACTATTGCAGGGCAGTGGCAGACCCAGGGTGAAGGGGCAAGCACCCCCTTGAGCCAGGATTATATATAATTAAACTTGAATCAAAATTCTTGTTTTTACACTTGATTTTTGTACCTAAGCCTTTTTTTTTACATTTTCTGCTATAATGTATACCATCTTCTGATTTATCAAGGACCATAATTCTAAGTACTATATACAGGGTTCGACAAATTGCAGTAAACCGTGCTCAACAGACAAGAATGGTACTTGAAAACCTAGGAAGACTGGCGGGAAAAGACATCCTACTCATCAACTGCAATATATATATATATCGTCGAATCTGCTTATAAACGAGCCATAAAAGTATTTTATATAAGTGAACTTCGATACATTCTTACCAGCTGATAAATATTTTGTAGTTCAAACGATACTGGAAAACTTTTATATATCCATGTTCAATATGAGCAGGTCTGATTTTATATATATATATATATAATCAAGTTATATTGTGGAAATGAAATTTACTGTATTTTTTTCATAACTCACTAAAATTTATTAATTGCTGTGTAAAAGGTCAAGTACAGAAATAGAATTTTTTGGTGAAATTTGACTACTTGTTTATGTTTAGATTGAAATTAGCAAGCGTTTTCCCAAGGTGCAACTTGTAAACCCCAATCCAGCAACTTCCTGCATAATCTGCGGTCTAGAAGAAAACTTACTGACTTGTTGTGAATGTTACCGTGGCTTCCACTCCAGTTGTCTATTCATCACACTTGAAAATGATGGTGCCCAAAATTGGCGATGTCCTTACTGTGTGTTTCAGGAAACACACGATGGTCGTCCTGTTGAATGTAACTATATTTTCCAGTATTTTTGTGTGAATATGTCTTGATGCAACCTTGCCTTAAGTGCTTTTGCATTGTAAAACACAAGCCTTCCTTCATAAGTATTTAAATTGAAGTGTTTTATGGAACTTAGCTTCAGCTGCAGGTGTCATTAAAATGAAGACGATTAAAAGAAAAAACTCTCTCCTCCCAAAGTACAATTGTGAGATAACTTATTCAATGACTGATTAAATAAAAAATACCTGACATTTCTCCTCATGGCCACCTAACTTGTTTTAAGTTGCGATACACTGCGCAAAAATATTAGATAAATAAAACACAATACTGTCACTGTTAGAAATTACATAATTTAATGTGACATCTGTTTCAGTAGCTTCTTGCTACTTTTTTCAAACGAAATACAAACCAAACAAACCGTTGATTGGCAATGCTGGTCATGGTTGCCGCAATACGAGTTACAAGTAATGCTTTTGAGAAAAATAACCGATTTTTATTAGGATAGGAGAAACATCTCTGGATACAACGCTGATCACCGAGACGGCGGAAATTTTCAGAAAAGCAATCATAATTAAACTGATGAGGATTTTAAATACAGTTAATGGGGCAACAGTTTTTTGTAGCATTCCGCAAAAAATATGCTTTCACTAGGATCGTTGATAGCTCCATTGTCCATTTGAAATATGTGGAATTCTTCAAAAAAATTAGGGTCAGACAGAAAGTGAACTCGTTCAATGCTTCGGGCATTATGGAAGGAGAAATGGTGGCTTTGATTCCAACAGTGCTGGGTGATAGAAGATTTAAGCAATTCTTGTTTTCATACATAATTTTCGTGTTTCTTGACCCTAAATCGCAATACCATTCGTGTCTGGCTCACGTAGCATTTTCCGCAGTCTTGACAATCAATCTTGTAAATACCGGAGTTGTTAAAATCCGGAATGAGATCTTTAAGCTAGGAAATTCCAATTTTGCTGATGGGGATGAAGAGAACCCGGAAACTAAAAACCCGTAGGATGGAAGCGATCTTGGATGCTACCCCAGGTTCAAACGGGATGCACACTGTCTCTTTTTGAGGCGAGGAGTCCTGGGCCCCTATCTCAATCCTAAATAAAAACCGGTTATTTTTCTCCGAAGCATAACTTGTAACTCGTATAGTGGCAACCTTGACAAGCATTACCAATCAACAGTTTTTTTGGTTTGTATATTTTGTTTGAAAAAAGTATCAAGAAGCTACTGAAACAGCTGTCACGACATTAAATTATGCAATTTCCAACTGCAAAAGTATTATGTTTTATTTATCTACTATGTTTTAAGTTCATTATTTTTTTGTTGTTGTTGGCCACATTTCTCTCAAAGTGAATGAATTCTAGAAATTTTTTTTTAATGTGCAGCTTGAGTTGTAACATATCTGAGTAAATGGGTATGTCAGTGTAATTGAGTTCAAAGGTTAGATTGCTTAATGGTTTCTGACTTTCGGAGTTTGATGTGGCCTTTTGTTTATGTAGTTGGACTGTTCTATGTGTGTTATGGTGATGTGTCTTTTAACATTGAAACATGCTGTTTGTTTTTTGTAGATGCATCTCCAAACCAGCTCAGAGTCCGGCAGTATCAAAGGGCACAAGAGTATATGCATCGTATTTTTCGGATGTATGGAATCCATCCAGTATGTATTATTTATCTGTTATTGTTGAATATAGATTTGTTTATTTGATGTTCCTTTTATTGTTGACTATCAAGGTAAGTGGAATAGTAAGAAGGCCCACTCGAGTGGGCGAGTTCACTTTGCCTTGTAGGGGAGGAAGGTTGTGATGTCATTGGTTCGACTTTATTTCTGCTTTGCCTCTCAAATACGCATTTCAATTTTTGCTTTCTTTCATTTTTCATTTCCATTTAATTTTTAATATTTGGTAGTTCTTTTGTTATCTGTTATTTTTTAGTGTTATTCATTGCTTCAATGTTCATTTTGTAACTGTTTCAAAGCTGTGGTGTGCTTTTACAAATTGACATAGTGATGAAAAGAGGATGCTC
>QLNU02015003.1:34071474-34084805 GCA_006491805.2 Dysdera silvatica | reverse complement strand
ATGGCACCTGTTCTTCTACTGTTGAAGTAATTCCACCTCATTGTACCCCATACTGTCAACCTCGTGATGTGTACTTCTGCCGTCAAGTAAAAAATTTCATTAAAAGGTTACAAAATTGTGTTGAAAGCTTACAAAAAAATAGTCATTTGAACATGCGAGCAGATAGATGCTTTGAAGATCCATTCACTTATTCACAATCAACTTTCGGCGCCGAATTTTAAGAATATGTTACAGTACTCTTGGTTTGTTGCAAAGTTAACAAACGAAAGAAGAGTCTTTGAAAATGTAGATGGTATTTGTTTTCCAGATGATATTAGACAAAGAAAATCAGTTGTTCGAACAATTCATTTATAAAATGCTCACGTTGTAGAATTTTTTTATGTTTTTATTGTTTTTATGATAATTGTCATCCAAAATTATGTACCAGTAAAATATGTTCACGTCAGTCAGTTTTAAAATAAAATTGATTGCATTTTATAAAATAAAATGTTTCTATATAAATGAAATGCATATAAATGAGATGCACATAAAATGTTTATATGTTATAAAATAAAATATTACATACTAAAAATACATTTTTCAATAGATAAATATATTTTAAAAAAATATTAGGCGTAATAGATGCTAATAGTGAATGACTGCAAAGGCTAATAATGACAAAATTAAACGAATTAACGCAGTTTTCATTTTTATTTAGTGGAATTGTTAAACGTTTTCAGAATTTTTTTTTCAATTCTTAAATAAAACAAAACTGCGTTATTGGTGTAATTTCATCCCTTCACAGGTTGACAATGAGTACGCAAATTTTATAAAAGTTATATTCACATAAAAACTTACAGCTAACTCCTAAACTTTTTGTACCTTTACAACTCTTCAATTAAAAATTAAAATTCGTGTAAAAATTATAACTGCGAAAAATAGTATCACAGAATTAAATATGTAAATATGAATTTTATTAAAGTCAGTTTATGAGCAAAATTCGATTGTAAGCAAAGTATTTTTACTAATAAAAATACATAAATATGTAAAAAGGATACATAAAAAAAAAGTGTAATCGATTTCCCCAGGCATTGAACACAAAAACACGCCGCGAAGAGCCGACAACTTACCGCCCAAGCTACCGGTTGGCCTGCAGAGGGGGTTGTGTTTTAAGCTCATATATAGGATGAAAATCTTTAAAAATTCATCAAAATCGGCGGGGCACTCATCGTGGGTTCCCCTTGTAAGATCATGGTTCACTAATACCTACAGGTTTTTTTCTTTTTTTTTTTTTTTTTTTTTTTTTTTGCTCAGGAAATCTGTGGGGAAACAAGAGTTGGTACCTACTTTTTAGAATCAAACCCAGCTTATTCAGATACAAAAGTTCATTTGTATGCCATCACAGAACAGATCATCAGTTTTCCTGTCCACAATTCAAATATAAGATTTCATAACAATACAAGTAGAAAGCTTCCATTCAGCCAGTTCCATACATCTGTATTAATATGAACATATGATTATTAACATACTACACAAATTCGAAATTACAAATAAAAATTCAATTCACAACACAATATATACCCAATAAATACATTGTGAATTGTATTTTATTTGTAACTTTTATTAATGTTCTATGTGTAGATGTTCTAGTTAAACACCATTGATATTTATGTATGTTTAAATCTAAATGCATCAGCAATTCTTGATCTTGTATATGTTAAATAAAATTTAAAGCATTTTTCTCATTCTTTTATTATAGTATCCAGATTATTTAGAACGTGCTGAGACAATGCTGAAACAAGCTGACAAAATTGGCTGCAGAAGCTTTCTTGCTCCCCGTGATGTCATAGATGGTGTTTATAAACTAAATGTAGCATTTGTAGCCAATTTGTTTAATAATCATCCTGCTCTTGATAAACCTGATGAGCCAATTGAATTTGTGAATTTAGAAGAAACAAGGGAAGAGAAAAGTAATGCTGTTATTTCCCTCTGTGCATTTTGTCTAAAAATCGCTGGATTCTTGACAAAGTTAAATTCTCACAATGTAAATTGTTTTCCATTCTCATATTCTTAATAAGAGGATAGGAGTGTTTTCTCATTCATAGAATTTCATGATGGATTTTTTTTTTTAAATGAGTTTGCTTATATAAAGACACCGTAAGATTTTGTGTATTTTTTTCATTTGAGTGATTCTTGCAAGATATATTTCTCATAAAAAGCAATGCTGTTTAAGTTTTAGATGAATAAAACTATAAAATCACCCATCTCCTTTATTCATAGTATGAATTATGATATACCTGCATTTCTCCCTTTTCAGTTATATTTTCTAGCAATTCAATCATTATTTTGTAGATCACAAACAATTACTTCATAAATCTGTCATTAATTATGCTAGAGTTTGTAGTATCTTTAAAATGAAAAATTTGGGTAAATTTTTGTCATTACTTAGACTGGATTTCCTCACATTTTGTTGTGATAGTTTGAACTGCAAAGGATAGCAATGTTTGAAATTCAGGATATGCATATATTTTTTAATATCATTATTTCAGACTTTATTAGTGCTTTATATTGGTGAAACATAATATACAACCTGCTTCAATTGAAAATCAATATATGAAATATATATATAATTTTTTCATTGTGGTGACATATTGTCTGTAAAGAAGCATTATGACTGTATAATCGAATTTGGAATATTGACATTAGTGTAATTGTTAAATTTACTTTTTTATACTAAGGGAGCATATATGTTAACTTGTAAATATATATTGTTATCTAAGGTTACATTGAACCAGTGATAATGTTTTGAATATAATCTTTAAATGTAAAAGTTAAAAATAACCAAAACTTGTTAATTTTAACTGTTTTTACATGAAGATATGTAAATAAGGTATTCATGACCGCCTGTCTCTTAATTTCTTGTGACTAGCTGAATCATTAATGTGGCCCTCATTAGGCTGGATTGGGATGTTTGTAAATGTATCATGGTTTCTCCAGAACTTGTTTTAGATCTGTTGAGAAGCCTTAGAATATACAACTTAAAACAAATTAAACTGCGATTATTAAACATTTTATTTTCAACCTCTTTGCGTAATAATACTATACATTTTGCATCCACTCCCAAAGATTTTGAAAGATATTTAAGATTTTTATCTCTTTTAGTGTTTTAAAGAATTTGTCTCAAAAATGCATCCTTCATAATTGAAATGTTATTAACAGTAATAAAGTTTTTAAATAACGTTATATTTGCATATAAAACGAAAATTTAATCACACGGTGCGCATTTCACCGAGGCTTCGTTGGCTGTCTTCAGAAAGACCAGCGAAGCCTGGTGGAAATGGGCATTGTGTAATTAAATTTTCGTTTTATATGCAAATATAACACCGTTTAAAAACTTCTGTTATTTAACTTCACATAGTTTCAACAGAATACAACAGTTTTTATGCATTATTACACATTATTTCACAGCACTATATTTATTTAACTGGGTTATTTCATTGTTTTAATTTTGCAGCATATAGAAATTGGATGAATAGTATGGGTGTGCATCCGTATGTAAATTGGATTTACAGTGACTTAGCAGATGGCTTAGTTATATTTCAGGTAACTAGCACTTGTTTATTTAAACTGTATGTACTCATTCTAAAATTATAGCACTTTCATAATAATGGTATATCAATAACAATTTAAGCACAGTAGCCATGTAAATAAAATTAAAAAAGAAAAGAAAATGGGATATGTACGCTAAGTAATTGAATTATGACTGCCTAGTACTATATGTTGTTAGTCTTTCTTTTACTCAAAGCATTACCTTTACTTGGCATCATATTAACCCCATCAGCTATGCTCTGTTGTGCAAGGGTGAAAGACTTCCACGAAAACGCGGAAATCCGCTTTTTTTTATTCCGTTTTTGGAGTTGCCGATATTATTCCAAAAATCCAAGAAAATTTTTATGGGTGGGGGGTTATGCCTATTGAGCTTGCAGTGTTAGTAGAGACTGGATGACGTCACTGACATCGTAGAGACAAAAAGACATTGATTTTTTCAGAAAGTAGACCAAGAACCTGCACTCAAAAAAAATTTCCTGCCACTTTTCCTTTTCAAAACCGCAAGCAACTCTTCACAAAATCAAATTGTAATGGCTTTGTATGTCGGCAACAGGGAATGAGTCACATATTCTCCTTCCCCGGCTGTGCTTTTGTAGCCTTTAGCACCATAGAGGTAAGAGTTTGTTTATATTAGGGGAGGGCTAACATAAACAAATGAACACACGTGGCATGTGTGTTCATCAGCTTACACATAGTTTGTGCTCTCTGCTGGGCTAGTGTGGTTTTTGTTCTGTGTTTCTTTATTTTCATTTGTTTAGTCTTCATTGTTTAAAATTATTTGAATTGTGTGCTTTAAAGCCATTTTGCTGATTATTCCCCGCGTGCTTATGATGAAGGGTGGATGACTTTCGTTGTGTGATGTTCTTGTGTTGACCCAGTGCATTTATATTCATTTAAAAATATTCCTTGCTTAATTTATCAGAATTGCGTATTTAATGTTTTTTCAATTACCTTTTTAACGATTTGTTATAATGGAAGTAAATTCAAAAGACGAGCACAAAGTACGATGCCCAGGAAAAAAATAAGTTTAAGTTTGAATGGCTGAATAAAACTGTGGTAGTTAAAGCATCGAAAAATGTTGGTGACAATATGTTGGAACATGTAGAAGTGAAAGTAGGGGACAACATTAAAAAAAATTGAAATAAGTGGCAAAGTCACCTGCAAACTTTGCTCTGACAATATTTATTATGGCAAAAGAGGATTTGCTGCTATTACCGACCACATAAAGAGCAAAAAACACATTTCTAAAGAACAAAGAAAGAGATCAAACTATACTCTCCCTGCCAATTTTTATTGTACCCCAAAGCCATCAACATCAACTGAAGTTTCATCAGCATCTTGCACAAACAGTTCAACTACAGTTCAGATGCCTGTTAATGTGCCACTGTGTGATAGAATCACCAATGCACAATGTTTAATATTGGGAGTGTTGGCAGAACACAATTTGCCTTTCACTATTTCACCAGTACTCATTGAGTTAGGTAAAGTACTCGCAAATGACAAAAAAGTGTTAAATCATGTGAGTTTGTCATGTACGGCTGCTTTATATAAAATGTGTCTTGGTTTGGCCAAAACGTTTATGAAAGAAACAACAGAGAATTTGCAAAATTACAAATTTTCTCTCAACATCGATGAAGCAACAAGTAGTAATTTGAAGAGCGTTGTCACTATTTTAGTAAGTTACTTTTCACCTGTTCATAACAGAGTAGTGGTTGAGCACTTAACTAGTATTGACATAAGAGTTTGTTCTCAAACACTTTTTAGTGAAATTTTAAAAGTCTTCCAAAATCTGAACATTCCATGTGCCTGGCCATTTTACACGTATTGATTATAACTCAAACTAGAGCTTTATTCGTTTTGGAGAAAAAGAGACGCTTTCCCCATCCTGGATTCGAACCAGGGTCCCTCCGTTTAGCCCGGAGTGTCTTGGACCGCTAGACGAATGAGGACAGGAAACAACGCTCTCTTTCTCCGTATGTAAAGATGTTAAGGTATTATTACCCTCCGCAGGGATAACACAATTGCCAAATATGGTCAACACAAGAAAGCCTCCGGGGCGAGATTTTTGTGAGTTTTCGTGGGGGAATTTATTATACTATAATTTTTGCCACCCACGTTTTAATTACAGCTCAAACTAGAGCTTGTGTAATTTTGGAGAAAAAGAGACGCTTTCCCCATCCTGGATTCGAACCAGGGTCCCTCCGTTTAGCCCGGAGTGTCTTGGACCGCTAGACGAATGAGGACAGGTAATAACGCTCTCTTTCTCTGTATGTAAAGATGCTAGGTATTACCTCATGAGGTAACACAGTGCCAAATGGGTTCAACACAAGAAAGGCTCCTGGGGAGAAAGCGTCTCTTTTTCTCCAAAATTACATAAGCTCTAGTTTGAGCTGTAATTAATACGTGGGTGGCAAAAATTATAGTATAATAAATTCCCCCACGAAAACTCAAAAATCTTGTCCTGAGGAGAAGCACCTAACTATGTTAACACGTGTATAAACTAATTTAATGTCCATTTTAATGGATTCCTGCAATGTGATGAGGGGATTGAAATCTGGCTTAGAAGTAAGAGTGTGTGAAATAGTTCCACATTTATTAGATGTGGATAGCGATTCCTGTCACCATATTAATAATGCTGCCAAGAAGTTTTGCAAGCCTTTTGAAGGGAATGTGGAAAAGTATTTTTCCGATGTTTATAATGATTTTAAATGGTCAGCTGATCAGAGAAAAGGTTTGGCTGAGATTTGTCTTATATTAGGCACTAAATTCACTACTGTTGACAATATGGTTCCCCATAGATGGCTTTCCTGCTATGACGTTTCGTTAAATAACCTGCGGATTTTTGATGCTCTTACTATTTTATACCATACTTTCCTTTCTAATAATGATAAGACCTTGTGTTTTTCCTTACTGTGTTCCATTTATCAAGAAAAGGGCGTAAGCTGTGAAGGAAGAGCCAAGATCAAAGAAATACAAGAGTATTTGAGGGAGAAAAGTCTTGTTTAAAGAGGGAGAAACATAAGTTAAACTTGAAATTTCAGTGTGCGTGTATGTATTTATTGGTCTTAAACTCAATTATATCTAATTTAACGATTTTCTTCTTTTGAAATTAGTACATGTAGTTACACTTTTAAAATATAATGTACATTTAAAGTGCACCTAATTGCATTTCCTTAAATGTAACTTTATTATGTTCTGGCTAACCTAATGAGGTTTTCCGATATGAGGAAATTCCCCCATCTCTGTTCCAACATAAATTGTAAATAACTCTCAGTTACTCATGAGATGCCATGTATGGAACATAATGGCAACTCTAGGTTTGAATTTTAAAATTTTTAGAGGTTGCAAATTCTTCCTTACCATTTTCTAAATGACTGAGATACTAAAAGTATGTAGGATAAACCAGGGGCAAACTGGGTCCTTTCAAAGGGTTCATACCTTGGATTTTCGGAGGGTACGGCCGCCTGTTCATTCGAAGGCGCGAGTCGTCCTATCGCTCATGAGGACACAGCGACCTAGTCCACCCCTGGGATAAGCTATGTTTTTCATTTGTGCAAAGATATGAAAATAACCCAAGGAACTGTTTTCAATAATAAATTCTTAAAATACCGTATTAAACCAAAAAAAGCCCACATGGGTTATGTTTAAAAAATCCGGGGTTTTATTCCACCCTAAAAGGATGCATTATCTCAGTTTTGCTACTATCTTTAGTGATGTGAGAGTTCCAATATGTAATGACATTTACATGAGCAAAATATATGCAAATGCATATATTCAGCTGTCGTTGGATGATGTTTATTAAGTGGAATAAGTTTAGACCTTATTTGAAGATACTGCAATATTTGGCAAGGTAAAGCAATGGAGTACACTAATGTAAGGTAAAACATCTAACACATGGCTCCCCTAAACAGAGGCATGTGTTTGACCAAAAGCATATCGATGTATAACATTCCTTCTTTCCTCTCCCAACAATCAAGATGTGCAATGAAATCCACTATCTTATGGCAAAAGCTAAAATTCCATGCCAGGCACGTGTCAAGGGCACAGGAGTTTTCCACTCTTGTTTACTATTCGTATTTGTTGTTTAAATACGTATATACTTAAAAAAAGTTAAATCAATGTGCACCAAGAAAAATAGGTATGTCGAAGAAGAAAAATTTTAAAAAATTACAGTATTTAAAAAGAAAAAAAGGTGGGGGGATTTTAGACGAAATCTCCAAAAATTAAATCGAAAGAAATTGTTTTCCGCCCAAAAGATTTATAAAAAATCGGAAAGATTGGCACCTATGCTATCCCAATAAGTTTTGCTTCCGTTGAATGATCCTTCAGCACTCAAAGCAGGATTAAAAAAAAAATATATATAATATACGGAGCAAGAGAGCATTGTTCCCGTCCTCATTCTTCTAGCGGTCAAGGCACTCTATCCAGGCTCAATTGAGGGACACTAGTTCAACTTCAGTATCATTAAATTGCATTAATAGCTCCTCTTTGTATAATGTTTTCTAATTTCGTTTTATATATATAATCTCACTTCCCTTATGCCTTTATTATGTGATTATTTAGTTTGATTGTGAAATTAAATTAAAGTTAATTTAAAGAATTAAAAAATTCTTGAATTTGCACTTGCATTTTTAAACTCCCACTTAATTTTGAAGTTAATGTGGGAAAATCTTACCTGATATTTTTTCCTAGTGTGAACGCTACCTGTGTACGTTTGAAGTCAGCTTTCCTTTCAGTGAGAGTGCTGATGGCTGCCTTGTTTTGATTCTATTCTCTCACTGTTGCTAAAGTGACCATGAATAAACTTGAATCTGTGCATTTACGCAAGAAACATTACATAATTAATTGTTGTGTTTTCATTTTAAAAAACGTGATGCTCGTTTAAAAAGCCCATAATTTGGGGGTCCTACTGAGTTTCCACACAAAACTAATGAATGGAGAACCTGTTCCACCACACAGCAAGGAGCAATGCATCAACCACTTTAAAACTATTGAGAGATTTCGCGATGTTCAAACAACTGATTCATGCATCTTGCGTGGTAACGCGTTCGCCTAGTGCGCCGTTAATCAGGGTTCGACTCCCAACAGTGTACTAAGAACGCTTACTCCGAGATCTCATAAAAAGATCGCACTGCTCACCGTAGTGCGGTGTTTGGTTCCCTAGGCCATAAGAGGTTCGGATTCCTCTGAAAACTGTAGGTCCCGGCGCAGCATGACCATTGTAGTCTTTGAGCCGTAAAACCACAAAACAAACAAACAATCGAGGCAGTCGACTGAAAACATTCCACAATTGTGCAACACTGTTTTCTTGATTACATAAATAGTATCACTTACGTTTTAATATGTACAAATTTATTAAGTATGAATTTAGTTGTGAGTGCACGTATCACCTGATTGATTATTAAACTTAAAAAAAAAAAATTCTAAACACAGTTTAAAGTACTTCAGAACACTGCACATAGTCTTAAACAGCTAGGGCCGTGTGCTTTCCCTGTACAAAAAAAAGGGAGTAAAACAGTATTACATTAATACATAAATCAGTAAAATGATGGACAATTATTATATCCATATGGTACTTAGTGTTTATTTATTTTCAGCGGCTACAGGAACCATTAACTGAGCAGCCTACACCACATCCACCTTCTTCGGTTCATTTGTCTGGACCTGACCATCCCCCCATTGAGATGGTCGAAGCAAGTATGGGGCCTACATTTGATGTATCAGCAGAATCCTCAGCTGACGAAGGGAATGAACTGATTCGTGCAGCTAATGCGCTGCGCTCATTCTTTCGAACTGCTGCTCGGGTAAGTTTATTGCTTGTTATAACTGAGCGGCATAACTTCATCAGCACCTTGTGGTTATATGCACTACTACCTTCGAGCTCGCTTAGTTGGGTTTGAGTCCCAGTTACTTTGCAGGCCCCGGTGGTGTTGGTGCTTTGGTAACGCATTAAACTAATGTACCGTTAACTCTGGTTTTACTCACAGTAGATGCTAAAAATGCTTAGCGACAAATTGAGTTAAAAGAATATAAAAAGACGGATGCTTAAGTGAGTATCCGTATATATGTCACCGTGAAAGTACTGACAAATCATTTCATAAGAACCACTAGTGGCTAGTTCTCATTTTTTTCGGTAATTTAATTTTTTATTTTAATTTTTTAATTTAATTCAGTAATCTAAGTTTAATTTAAAATATAGCTTACCGTATTTCGGGTTGGTTCTCTGGGTCTCAAGAGGGTTGTATTCCTCAAAAGACTAGATTGTGGTGCATCATGAACTGTGCTGTCCTTGCTCTGTAAAAAAAACAAAAACAGATTGGTTGTGTGTAAATGTTGTGCCTTTAGGATCACATTAAGCCGTTGGTGTAATCCCATATTCGCCCATAATGCAATCTTGGTATGTAAAATATGCAAACAAATGTGTAACTTCATTGTCGGCATTGTGAAAATGGCATTGGCACAGGTGCTAATGCTTACAATTTTTTTAGCAATCTTCGGGTTGGAAAACAATTTTTTCCGATTTTTGGGGATTTCTTTTAAGTTTTTCAATTTTTCTGAAATACCTATTTTTCATGGTGACTATTCATTCAACTTTTTTATTTATATTTAAACGATCATAAATATGAACAGTAAACAAGCGAGGAAATTTTGATTGGGGCCCTGCTGTGGCACAATATGGTAACATGCTCTCCTAGTGTGCCGTTAATCCTGTGTAAAGAATGCTTCCTCAGAAATGACTCACCGTTGTCCAGGGTTTAGTCCCCTAGACCTTAAGAAGTTCAGATTCCTCAGAAAACTGTAAATCCAAGAATTTCGGATTCCTCGGGAAACAGTAGGTCCCAGTGCAGCATGACCACTGTAGTCCTTGAGAAGTAAAACCACAGGCAAGCGAATAAATTTTGCTTGCCAATGACAGAGCATGTGTGGCGATTGACTACAGATTTTTCACTTCTCGAAGTTGGCACCTATGCATTGATCACACTTAGTTAAGGAACGGCTGTTGAAGCAACACGAACACCTAGTGGAAAACACCTTTACATCATTGTCGAAAGAGTCGTTGCCTTTCAGTTTAACATGGCCTTCATGATTTGATCCTATTTCAGATAACTCACCACTCAGTCCTAACATGGACTTTAATAAATGTTGGGAAGGAATAAGGGTATCGGGCAGTGGAGAAGTAACCTGGTTGATTTTTCCCAACTCAGAAGCCTGAAAATAACAAAAATGTGGTTTGGCTCTTGGAAAGTCGAATGTTTCCCAATGGGTGGGTGTTTTTGCAAAAAAGTGGGGGTTCCTTATTTCCAATGTATTGACGATGTAAGGTCCTTAAAGGGTCCTGGAAAAGTCCTTGAATTTCATCAGGACAAAAGAATGGGAACCATGGTTAAGTCACAGGGACCTCCCTGTGATAAATGTAGATTTGATGAAAATGTATATAGCTCCTTTCCCCCCCCCCAATAAAAAGTCTGAAAATATCAGAATAAATTTTCAAGTGATAAAGTACTAGTAATAAAGATAAAGAAAACGTTTTCTCATTGTCTGGTGGGGACCGAATCCACAATCAGTCAAATGCTGTTATCCATTGAGCTACAGACGTCAACGAAACCCCCCCTTTCTAAAGTGAATATCAAGATTCGCTACGGACAAGTTAGCAATTAATGGGGCAGTGCTTGGACTACTTTTTAAACCCTGGCGACAAGTCAAAGAAGCCAACTTTTATCTGATATTGGTTTTTCCAATCTCATCTGATTTCGTTGAATTGTTTTGTTTCGGTGTACTTCTAATACAGTTTTAACGTTATATTTTTAATTTTTTCTCATTCTAATACCTTATGTATGGTCTTACCTTGTTTGGTGCAGAATGACCCTTGTTGTCCTTGTGCCATAAAAATGCAACCAACCAAAAAAGCCAAACGTCCAGTAGGCGAGACTAACATTGTGTGAATAAATCAAACAACAATGTCAATCAATCAACGTTTATTGGCGTAGTGATACCAACGCCGATGGTATGGCGTGATTAGATGGTGAAACGTTCGAAAGAAAATAAATATTTCTGCCTTCGGTGGGACCTGAACCCACGACCTTCCACTTGCCGGGCGGAGGCTCTACCCACTGAAAGTGGATGCAGAAATATTTATTTTCTTTTCGGGCTGATTCTATCACGCTTGTCTATCGTGTTATTCGACCAAATTTACCAATAAACGTTGGTGTTATTGTTGTTTGATTTATCGTAGTGTTCGATTTATATAAATACATATGCTGCAACGTGCATTTCGATCAATTTAATACCAGTCTCTTTGCAATTTGGTTTAAATAGTAGTCTATGTACTACACCATTCTGCGAAATAACTGGCAACAATATATATACGTTCGTAAAGAGATTATATATTGTCCTTCGTAGCTCAGTGGGTAGAGCCTCCAGCGGCAAGTGTTGATTAAAATTAGAGTAGGTTCAGGTCCACCCGAGCGAAATATTTATTTTCTTTCGAACGTTTCACCATCTAATCACGCCATAACATCGGCTTTGGTATCACTACGCCAATAAACGTTGATTAATATTATTATTTGCTTTAATCTGCGTAGTGTTCGATTTATATAATAAAAAAAATTGTGTGAATATCTAAATAACAATTAATAAATAACAATCTAAATTAGCAATGAAACACCGAATGCACTTTTAGAACCTCTCCAAGTTTGGATGCTCTTTGCTGCTAGTATATAGACTCAATTAATGACTTTGGTGTAGTTCATATACATTGACACTTCTTAATCCTACGGAGAATTTCAGTTACAATGAGGCTTGGAGATTTTGCTCCTGATTGAAGCACATACACATTGTAAATGTTTTTATGAAAACTTAATCTATAAAAATCATCAAATAACTTACATTACATTATATTACAACATGTGTAGAATATCTATAGTTGTGTTCAAATTAGATGTATTTTATATAATTATACCGGGTGCCCACAAAAAGGGTCCTTGATTTCAAATAGTTATAAAATAAAAAGTTCTTGGAATATTTTAAAAATTTTAGTGGCAACAGATCCACAAAAATAAATCATTTTTATATTTTTGTCTATTTTATAAACACTCAATGTGTGTCCATACCATAACTCGGCAAAGGTCAATGCGATAATCCAGCTTGTTCCACACTGTCCGTAACAAATCTGGCATTATTGAGTTTACAGCTGTGGCTATGAGTTCCTGCTGATCATCCAGAGTTGTGGGTAGTGGAGGTAAGTACACTCTGACTTCTACTTACCCGCTAGCTGTGCGCGTAGACTTTCTTTGGGCTATGCAAAAAGGTTTCCTTTACAAGATCAACAACTTCCTTAGAGACAGATGGTAAGCCAGAATGTGTCTCTCTCTCTCTCTGATCACAGGGGCATCCCTTGTCTTTAAAGTTTGTGTAGCACTTCAAAATTGACTTAGTAATAGATGGATGCACATTACATTTGCGTTTAAAAGCACGCTGAATAGGCACAAGACTTTCTGTTGTAGCAAATTCCAGAACACACCAGCTGCGTTGTTATGGGGTGAACGCCATCTTAAAAAACACCGCTTTATAGCCGTTACCGGAAAGTATGAACTTTTTTTTACAAAATAAAAGAAAATGTTTAATTTTTGTGTATCTGTTGCCACTAAAATTTTTATAATATTAAAATAACTTTTTATTTTGTAACTATTTGAAATCAAGAACCCTTTCTGTGGGCACTCTATATTTTGTTATTATTGCTCATC
>QLNU02015003.1:34041478-34052145 GCA_006491805.2 Dysdera silvatica | reverse complement strand
ACAGATAGCATGTTCTGGTTTTCACTGTCTTAAAGTAGAGATCCTGCCCTTTTGAAAAATGTATATGTATGTAAGATGAAGTTTTGGTAACTGAAACTTTAATGGGCTTAAATATAGCACTTATAATGAGAAATTTTGCCTATTTTAAAGGTCTGTAAAATTAAAAGGGCTTGAAACTACAGAATGGAATTTTTTTTTCAAGTACTATAGAAGAGTCTCCAGCCATGGTAAAAAAAACCCTGGGTTGTAAGCCCTTCTGGCCGATATTGAGCTCAGAAATTGGAGAAATTCTAACATTTTTGAATTTCAAGGTCAAATATCTCAAAAGGGGGACCTGCCAAAAATCAGAATTTTTGGCCATGGATACTCTTACTAGTACTTAGTAAAACCTGTGAAATTCATTTTGGGAATCATACTGATGTCCATGTTAACGACTGTCAAATGTCTCTAAAAATGATAACGTAAAAATACGATAAAAGTAGGCTTAAAATGGCCTCATTTCCATTATTTTATAAGGGTAAAAAGAATTTGATAGGAATTTTGCATAATACAGAGTTATCTTTTTTTTTTTTTAAATACATATGTAGTGGAAAGAAAACTAAAAAAAATAAAATTAAAAACCAAAAGGGAAAATGAAACTAAAGCAAGAAGTGAGAATAAAACAAAAGGTGAAAATGAAACTAAATCCAAAAGTGAAAACCAAACCAAAAGTTGCAGCCAGCTGATCAGTGTGTTATGAATTCCCAAAGAGTAAGCATGTGCACTAAAAATGCTTGTGAGATTTAGTAGTTTTGAAAAATATTATGAGAATGATCATGGAGTGTTCAGTAGGTTATGTTGGTGAGAGTTGTCAAAATGATTCTTATGGAAAGTCAATTATTAAGTCATCATCAGATTTAGTAAGTGATTCAGAACTTTATCTTCTGAGGAAAAGAGTTGAACTTGAAGAAATAAATAGCATTCGTACATATCATTATAAGAAGTATACCGAAAAATACAGACACTCGTTTGGAAATTCATGTTGTGACCCATTTTCCTTACATAAAAAAGTGATCAAAAAAACCTTGAGAGAAATAACTGTGGAAATGTGTGACAAAATGGCACACGTTAAAACTTATACCAGTAAAGTTCATTCTGCATTCCGTAAAAGACTCGCTAGCAGTAATACGACTGATGATGATAGTGCTGAAGTAGCACTTTTCACAGCTCCTGAAATAGCTGTGGGATCTTTAAATGAAGCAGCTGGAATGTTAGAAGTTTCGCCTATCAAAATCAGGAAACTTAGTGATAATAAAAAAAATTTGGAAGTTAGGCATACTGTAAAAAAGTTTTCTTGTGCAATTAAACAGAAACTAGGTGACTCGTTCAATGAGCAGTATGAGTTGGTGGATGAAGAAAAAGACGAGGAAACAAATAGGAAAAGGCAAGATGTTGCTGAAAGAGACATAGAGTATTTAATACAGAGTCTAAAAGAAAGGATTAAAAGTTGCACATCCAATAGTGAAAGAATTAAAGTCATCAGTGTAGCCCCAAAGAGCTGGTCAATAACAAAAACAGCACAGGAATTAGGTGTGAGTCAGCACCTGGTGAAGAAAACACGAACACATGTAGAAAAACATGGTGTCATTCCTGAAGTGAATTTAGTAAAACCAGGGAGAAGATTAAAAGAAGAAACTAAAGATTTGGTTGTAAAATTTTACAACAGTGATGAAGTAAGCAGAATGTCCCCCGGAATAAAAGGCACAAAGTCAGTTCACCTGGAGGATGGAAGCAAGGAATTGAAACAGAAGAGACTATGTCTAATTTGAAAGAGCTGTACCAACAATTTAAAGAAGAGCATCTATCATTAAAATTAGGATTTTTTAAATTTTGCGAGCTGAGGCCTAAATGGTGCATTCTGGCTGGAGCGAGCGGTACTCATTCTGTGTGTGTGTGTGTGTGTGTGTCAGTCATCAAAATGTGAAGTTGATGGCTTCAGCAGCAAAGATTAATGACTGGAAATCTTTGCTTCAAAAAGTAGTGTGTGATGTAAACAATGAGAAGTGCATGATAGGTGAGTGTCCAAATTGCCCTGAAATAGAAAATTTAAACTTATATGAAGCGAGTCTCGGTTTGGATGATTCTGATGAAGACGATGAGAAAACAATAACATACAAGCTGTGGATGACAACTGATCATTGCAATTTGGTGACTATTGTAGAAACAATATCAGAGTTTAAAGAAAATTTAGTTTCAAAGTTACTGAAATTAAAAAGTTACCACTTTGTTGCACAGAGTCAATCACGATTTCTGAAATTGACAAAAAAAAAAATCTGTCACAAGATGAGTGTGTAGTGATCGATGATTTCTCCAAAAACTACACACTTATTACACAAGACTTAAATTCAGAGTTATCACTTGGTTAATGCCCAAGCCACTATCCACCCTTTTTATGTTTGAAACTCATTCTGCAGATCTATGTATCAAAAGCCTTTGTATTATAAGTGACTACATTGTACATAATACAGTTGCTGTTTATGCTTTCCAAAAGCAGCTGATTCCATTTGTCCAGTTGTTTAACCCAAGTCTAAAGAAGATCTATTATTTCTCTGATGGCTCAGCAGCCCAGTATACGAATAGAAAGAATTTTATCGACTTATGTAAGCATAAACAATACTTTGGTGTGGCTGCTGAGTGGCATTTCTTTGCCACAAGTCATGGCAAGGGTCCTTGTGATGGAATTGGTGGGACGATAAAGAGCTTGTGGCAAAAGCAAGTCTACAGCGCACAACTGAGGACCACATCCTTACACCAAAGGCCATGTATAAATTTTGTATGGAAAATATTAAAGGCATAAACTTTATCTTGGTGACTGAAAGTGACATAAAAATCAAGCAAGGGCATCTGAATGACCGCTTTAATGAAGCTCAGAGATTTGAAGAAACAAGAGATCACCACTGTTACATACCCAAAGACTTGTCAACTCTTCTGATAAGCAGAATATCTGCATCATTTCAGAATAACCATGTGGAGTTCAGAATTGATGGATCACCAAGAACATTTGATTTTAGTGAAATAGCTAAAAATGACAATGTCATTTGTGTTTACAACGACAGGTGGTATGTGGGTAAAGTAATCAAAATGTCAAAAGAAAACAATGATATTAAGGTGATGTTCTTCAATCCTGGTGGGCCATCAACTAGTTTTACTTTACAAAGAAATGATGTTATTTGGGTGAAGGTGAACAACGTTATTGATGTTCTAACACCATGTGACTTAACCACTGCTACTCGGAGAATACACAACATTACTCAACAGAAAAACACACAACTGTCACTGAAGTTACAAGACCATATGAAGAAATAGGATGCTGATTAACAAAACACAGTAGTATGTATTCAAATATAAAATAGTAACTGAAAAAAGTAATGGTTCATTTTATAGAACTATATCTTGAATGGTGTAAATAGAATATAATTTTAGAAATAATTGTAAGAAAATTTGCATTGCCATAATGAGAAGAAACACATATAGCCTAACTTTTTGCACAGAACATGATCCCTCATCTACGATGAATTATTTTTACCTTTATAAAATAATTATATTAATTTATATATTTTTAGATTACAAAACAGAAATGAGGCCATTTTAAGCCTACTTTTATCATGTTTTCATGTTATTATTTTTAGAGATATTTGACAGACTGTAACATGAACATCAATATGATTCCTAAAATTAATTTCACACATTTTATTAAGTACTAGTAGGAGTATTCACGGCCAAAAATTCTGACTTTCGGCAGGTCCCCCCTTTTGAGATATTTGACCTTGAAATTCACGAATTTTGGAGCTCAAAATCGGCCAGAAAGGCTTACAACCCAGGATTTTTTTCACCCTGGCTAGAGACCCTTCTAGTTATAGTACTTTAAAAAAAAAATCCATCCTGTAGTTTCAAGCCCCTTTTGATTTTACAGACCTTTAAAATCGGCAAAATTTCTCATTATGAGGACTATACTTAATCGTATTAAAGTCTCAGTTACCAAAACTTAATCTTATATAGCTACACATTTTTTAAAAGGCCAGGATCTCTAAGACACTAAAAACCAGAACATGCTATCTGTAATAGAAACCACGCAGCAGCCTTGTTTCAAAAGCCCTGGTAAACAGTCATTTTCGCTTGCTGCTGTGATGAGTGTACATCCAAAATGGCGGCAGATAAAAAAAATTCCAAAAATAGTTTTGAGTAAGTCACTAGCAAGACCACCTGTAGTGAAAATATAAAAAATTAACCAAATGGTCGAACAACCACCTCTGGTTGGTTGACTTGACATGGAATGACTCACTTCTACAAGTTGGAAATTTCAATATATTGCATAGGTGACACTTGAAATGTGTGTGAGGATTAGTCACAATTTTATAATATACATTTTCTGTCGTGTTAGCACTTTTTAGTAATGAGAACATACTCTTTATATACAATATGGCTCCAGTAATTTTAATAAGCTTGATCTGTGGTGACCAGTGGTGGTTCTAGGCTAGGGCCGGGGGGACTGCCCTCTCCCAAATATAACTGGATTGTATTGCCTCTGTGCATGGGTGCTTCCACCTTTGCCCGTGCACAGGGGAAGGAATGTTTACCTCCCAAATTTTCCTGTTTAGGACCACTCTTGCCTGTGATCCAAAACACGCAGGTAAAATTAGACTGTTAAAGTAACTTTAAACCGTACTTTCTACACTGTGACGGTAACGTAAATTCTTATAAGTGGAGACTGCCATAAGCCACTTTAAAGAGGGTTTAATTACGTTCATGAACAATTAAAAATTCATTTACATGGCATCTACTAACATAGATCATGCTTTAAGCACATGTGCAGGATTGCAAAGGAGGGGTTCTGTTTTAAATGTGTAGGGGAAAAGAATTTTTTTTTCTCCCATAGGATATTTGTAACAACATTCAAATGAGGGGAGGGGGGGTTAACCCTCAAACTCCTTGGGAACAGCTTTGCCATATCGTATTTACAAATTCCAGTACTTTTTTCAAATGAGACAAGAAAGTTGCATAAGAATGACTTAAAGAAATAATGAATGTATAAAATTTATCTACCAGCTATATTAGGTTTATAACATCTTAATTCTCAAATATAAGTACAAAATCTAATGAACAGAAAAAAACAAAGGAAAATATGGGGGAAAATAAAGATATTGCGTTCGATGTCTACTGGTTAGCTTCCTAACTATATACAGTAGAACCTCTGAATAGTGGACACCTCGAGAGACTTGAGAATCTGTCTGCTGTTTCGAAGTATTAGCGCATAACAAGCACTGGAATTGCGGGAAGTGTCCGCTATATAGAAGTGTCCGTTATGGAGGTCTTAGTGCATTACTCAGAATTTTAAAAGCTTCAAAACATCTTTTTTAGTAAGACATCCATTCTTCATTCCGACGATAGCGTTTGATTACTCGCTTTGACATCTAAATACGCATTAAAATAAATTCAGAAATTTCAAAAACCTCAGTCGTCATATAATTGTAGCAAAGCCTCTGAATAGCGGACACCTCGCGATTTAAAGATCTGTTTGATATTCGAGAGTGTTCGGGAATAACAAGCCTAGGGAATGGGAAAATGTCCGCTATAAGGAAGGGATCGTCCAGAAGTTTTTATCGTAATAATTAACAGACATGGAATTTTAAAGTCATTTTGCTTAATTATTTCCAAATTAAATTTCAAATCTAAGGTATTCAGGTTTGGGTCAGTTTTCAATAGTTCAGATTTTCTAATCCTTTATAATTTTAAGTGGACAGTCCTTTGACTACCTTGTAATAAACAAAAAACAATTAATTAAAGATCGGTAATTAATAAATAATATAAAACTGGCTCTACCTGAAAATAATTAAAATTGTCCTCAGTTTAACAAGGTACAGCATCCATTTTTATTTGCATATTTTTCAGCCGACCAGACCCGGATTCGGTAATGCCAAACCGCCCGGAGAAAACACACCGGTGTTGAAAAATAAACAAATAAACGAAAAAGAAGCAAATATTTCTCATATTGGATTAAATACAGTCAGTGCTGAATTTCCCAGCAAGCTGGGCAGGCTAAAGCCTAAAACTTCAAAATCTAGCGGATACCTGGCCAGGGGCGGACTGGGTCCTCTCAAAAGGTACACACCTTGAATTTTCAAAGGGCATGGGGTCCTTGCCCGTTCGGAGGCGCGAGGCCAATTGCCTACGAGGGTGCACCGGCCCGGGGGGGGAAACAATCCGCCCCTGCTCCTAGCTAAAGCGTACACTTTTTCACACTGTTAGAGCACTAGCAGATCCAAGAAAAGAAGGTTTTCTTGTGCCGGTGAAGTACCATCCCACAACCTTTATATTGCCGGAGAAATGCTTTACCCATTGTCAGGGCGTATCTGAGGGGGAGGGGGCAAGAAGAGCTGCTGCCCCGGGTCTCTCGATATTAGGGGCCTCAACTTGATAGCTCAATATATATCAGACGTGTATGTATGTCAGTTTTGAAAGGCCTCTAAAACATTGGTTGCCCCGGGCCTCGCATTTTCTCTGAAAGGCCCTGACCGTTGTAATAGGTTTATTAGCTGTCCGTAACTCAATGGGTAGAACACTTCATCGGTGATGAAGATGTGGTCGTGGAATTGGACCCCACGGACGCACGAAAAATTTCTTTACTTTGTGAGTGTATTATCAAGCATATGTTTCAATTCTAACATATCAAAACATCCGTCTAGAACCACAATAAAGCTCTATGTTACCTCATTAGGTGGCCCTTCAATATTCAGAGCTGTAGCCATGATGGAACTGGGGGGCTGAGTCCCCCCCCTACAAAGACGATTTTTTTTCAAAATAAATTATTGTAGATTTTGTGCGTGTGTGTGTTATTTTATATAAAATTGTACATGACAATGGAAATTGTTCTTTGACGTTAAAAATATATTCAAAATATATTTCTACGGCAGATTTTGTGTACATCACGTTTTTAACAGGCATTTGAGTGTTCATCTACTCTATAATAAGGATAGAGAAAATACAAATTTTACTATACCTCTCTATAATTTTCACTACAAAATTGCGTTAAGAAATTTATCCATAAGCGTTAAATATATATCAGTCTACTTAGATATTTAGTATTATTAAATATATTAATAAAATACATCAAAACATTAACGAATTTTAAGCCCCTGTAGCTTTCAGAGCACCACTCTGTAATAAAAGTTTAGCTACGGGCCTGTCATTACTGAACCATCAAAAAAGACTTACGCATTGCTCAGATTGTATTCAGGGCCATATGTTGTGAGGAAACTTGACTTTCGGAAATAATGGATAATTCTTTAGTTATTAAATACCCTGCATTATAAAATTACTCATATGTTTAACAAATATGAGATAAATTTTTTAAATGGGACTATATAGAATGGCGACTGAATCCGAATTAAAAAATTTCTGTAGATTTCAAGAAAATATGCTAAAGATTTCCAAGATTTTCCTGCGGTTGCTCTTCTCATTGAATGATTAAAACTAATAAAATTCAGTAAAACTTTATTCATTAGAATAATTATACAGTAGGACCAATGGCGGATTAAAGTTTTTAAGGGGACTTACTGATTTTAAATCTTCAAAAAAAAAAAAGCATTTTTATTTTTTTTATTTAAAAGTATGGACTTTTCTAAACATTTTAAAACTAACAGCTAGGTGCTAGTGCAATTAGAAACCGAAATATGGACAAAACAACAAACGCTGTTTGAATAATTGTAGGATTTAAAGGGACCCGGTTGAGATATCTTGTGTTCAAAATCCAATGGTTGTACGTATTTTTCAAATTTTGTGTGATGATGATTGATTTTTTGTAATAATGATTAGATAGGAAAACGTTCTCCTGGACACGACTAGGAGACGTCTGGCTAGGTTCAGTACTTACTGCGAAAACCATAATAATAATATTATTATAAGCTCCGTCCACAGTGACGGTGAGTTCAATAGTCAACGAGGGATCATCTGCATCTGCAGGTTTCACAAGCAATGCTGTAAGGGCAAGCTTGACAAACATGGCGCCAGGACTCAGGAGCGTGCTTTTGGCGTTAGCGGCCCTGGGCGAAACAGATTTTAGCGGCCCTCAAAAATGTTTTAACATAACACAACGATTAAAAAAAACTGAGCGGGCTTTAAAGTTATAAAATAAAGTTCTTCACTGGTTCAAATGCCAAAGACAAAGAGAAAACAATGACGTTAAATTAAAAATGGATATTTCTAAACAAAGTTAACCTGGGATATATCAATCACGTGGCATTTCTTGCTTAACTTCGATGTTGTGGATAAATGAAATGGTTTTATCTAGATCCACTGCCGCATTATAAACACACAAAAAAGCAAGAACAATATAATTATGAATTTCTGCTTCTTAGAACTTCGTGGTAAGTTCCTTTTTTTGTCGGAAACCGGGGGTCTCTGTAGTGGCTATAGGATCACAACAATAAACAAGATAACATGTATAGTTTACTGATGCCAGTGCATTTAACCAACAACGTGTATATTTATTTCGACCACGATTTAAAAGTTTCTTGTGCGTTATGGGAAATATAACGTTACACACACGAAAGGTCAATTGATTAAATACTCTGGGAAAGTACATAAGGACCTCTAAAACTTATTTATTAGTGCTTGCACTGAATTTCTTAGTGTCCCTGGGCGGCCGCCCAGCTCGCACTTTCCTAAGCACGGCCCTGCCATGACGGTTAGTAGGAAAGTACGTCATCGTACTCTTTCTAGAAAGAAACCTGAGGCCGTAGAAATGATTTGGAAGGCGTTAAGACCCTATTCCCTTTACTAACTGTCAAGATTCTACTCTAGTACTCCTAAAAAGTTTTTACATTGATGACTCCATTTTCTTTGAACATTCAGCTAAAGAGGAGCAATTCAAGTTGTAACCAAATCCTTTCCTTTGACCATTCATCGAAAGTGTGACAACTCGAAATAGTACATACTTTTCTGCCTCGTCCGATATCGTAAACAGTTACAACAGAAAATATAACGCTTTGTAAAAAGAGAATCTAACGGTCCCTCGTTCAAGGTCAACGAACAACTCAAAATGGAACTCTTTCCGTGAGACGCAGAAAAATGCGATGAATCATCAACACCATTATATATATACAAATTAAAGGAATCAAAATACCTTATAACTTAATGTTTTACACAGCAGAATGCAGCACTGTTTTGCACATCTAGTTGTAACATTAAGTCATTTTCACCGAATTTTGAGTTGTAACACTTTCGTCGCAAGGGTGCGACATGTATAAGCAATGGCTTGATATAACATCGCCTATCTGCTCATTCTTTCACACACTTTAATTCAAGTGGCTATATCCAGGGCTATCCTCAAAGGGTATGTGCTGTGTATTCTCAAGAAATTTTGAAAAATACCGAATACGTGCCCCATATTCTCAAGGTCTCAAGAAACTTTTTGTATTTTATGGTTTTCGGGCAACTTTTAACAAAGTTCAGCCTTCTTTTTCTTTTCTAGTCATTTACAAACTTGAATGGAAACAAATGACGAAATCAGGAAAACCCCCTCAACTCCCAAAGTGATATTCTGCGTAGGACCGGGGAGGAATGAAAAACTGATGACAGTGGTAACTGCCACCTTGGGCTTGGATAGACAATAGGCGACTAGTCAAATGCCAGTCAGCGCGACGCGGTGACGTCACCAAGTCCAGTAACCTCTCAATTTCAATACTCTTTAATTAAGACAGCACTGCATACTCTCAATAATTTTCTTCAGAACAGCCCTGCTTATATCAGTGGTGAGTTTCCAAGTAGGCAAACAAGGCACATGTCTAGGGGCGGCAGCTAAGAGAACAAAATTAAATTATTAAATCATTCGTTTGAATAATTATGTTGAAAATCACCTTCACACATAAAAAGTTAAGTGTACTTCTTTTTCTCCTGCAAAAGCATTTCTTCCTTTCCTCGCAAGAGAGGAAGGGGTATAAGCGTATACAGAAAGTTCGCAAGGGCGGTTATAGGCTTAATGGGGGGTTACAGAGCTTCAACTCACATATTTCTATGTTAAATATACAAAATTTCATTGCAATGGGGGTTACAACCCCTATCAACACCCTCCTGCGTACGCCAATGGGAAGGTGGGCAGCCATAGACTTCCATTTGGGGGGTTAAGGACAGAATTTGCCATGGTCTTGGAATAACACCCTTCATTTATCATGAAAGTTGGAATTTTTTACAGTGAAAAAATATATTTTGGGGGTCATGACTTGTGCAACTGCCCTTGGGGGCGGCTATGTAATCGGTGCTTAGGGGAGGCAATTTCTTAAATCTGCTACTGCATATCACATAAAACGTCGTTCATTGAATTTTAAGAGAATGCAAAGACAAATATTATTGTATATATACACGTTACCTATACAGGTTTTATTTCCAAAGTTTTAAATTTCAAAATGGAATTAACGAGAATTTTCGTTCTCCCCAAGCCCCCTCATTATATACAGGTCCTACTGTATATAAATTATGTATGGTGGTTTTTTTCACAAATAAATGCTGTATTTGTATCATTTCCAAAACTGAATTTTCAGTGGTTATTTAGTAATTTTAGCGTGAGCGGATCTGTTTGAACTTTTAATTACCTTTATTAACAACAGATAGCAGCACCCAACCAATAGGAACAA
>QLNU02015003.1:34021123-34041378 GCA_006491805.2 Dysdera silvatica | reverse complement strand
TTGATAAAATTCTTTCTATTTGTATACTGGGCTGCTGAGCCATCAAAGAAATAATAGATCTTCTTTAGACGTGGGTTGAACGATTGGTCAAATGGAATCAGCTGCTTTTGGAAAACATAAACAGCAACTGTATTACGTACAATGCAGTCACTTATAATACAAAGGCTTTTGATACATATATCTGCAGAATGAGTCTTAAAATAAACACAATAAAGGTGGATAGTGGCTTGGGCATTAACTCAGTGATAACTCTGAATTTCGTCTTCTGTAATAAATGTGTAGCTTTCGGAGAAATCACCAATCAATATACACTCACCTTGTGACAGATTTTTTTTTTGTCAGTTTCAGAAATTGTGATTGACTCTGTGCAACAAACTGGTGACTTTTTAATTTCAGTAACTTTGAAACTAAATTTTCTTTAAACTATGATATTGTTTCTACAATAGTCACGAAATTGCAACGATCAGTTGTCATCCACTGCTTGTATGTTATTGTTTTCTCATCGTCTTCATCAGAATCATCCAAATGGAGACTCGCTTCATATAAGTTTAAATTTTCTATTTCAGGGCAATTTGGACACTCACCTATCATGCACTTCTCATTGCTTTCACCACACACTACTTTTTGAAGCAAAGATTTCCAGTCATTAATCTTTACTACTGAAGCCATCAACTTCACATTTTGATGACTGACACAAACGCACATGGAATGAGTACCATTCGCTCCAGCCAGAAAGCACCATTTAGGCCTCAGCTCCCAAAATTTAGAAAATCCTAATTTTAATGATTGATGCTCTTCTTTAAATTGTTAGTACAGCTCTTTCAAATTAGACAGACATAGTCTCTTCTGTTTCAATTCCTTGCTTCCATCCTCCAGACGAACTGACTTTGTGTCTTTTATTCCGGGGCACATTTTGCTTACTTCATCACTGTTGTAAAATTTTACAACCAAATCTTTAGTTTCTTCTTTTGATCTTCTCCTTGGTTTCACCAAATTCACTTCAGGAATGACATCATGTTTGTCTTCAAGTGTTTGTGTTTTCTTTACCAGATTACTTACTCACACCTAATTCCTGTGCTGTTTTTGTTATTGACCAGTTCTTTGTGGTTACACTGATGACTTTAATTCTTTCACCATTGGATGTGCAACTTTTAATCTTTTCCTTTAGACTCTGTATTAAATATTGTATGTAAGGTGACCAGATTTCCAAGCCCGGAATTCAGGACACTAAATTTGAAAACCTAGGTCTGCTTTGACGGTGGGGGGACTCACAGATCAGAAGTCACGTGTGTGGAAAAAACAATGTATAAACATATGACTTTTTTTTTTAAAATCTCGGACCTAAACGTAACCCATTGAAAGTATATTTATTCATACATTAATCAGAATAATAGCCTGTTACGTGCAATACCACAGTTTTCATTTTAACAATTAGAAGCAGAGCTGCTCTACTTTTCAGAGCTGTGAATTTTTTAAGGTTTTTCATTGTTAGGAGCATTTTGTAAAATTCAACACAAGTTTCATCATAGTTGATCTAAGTCTTAGAAAAATTCTTTAAAGCAGGATAAATCATGACATTTTCGCCGAATTCGGGACAAATTGGCATCCCAAAGGGACTTCGAAAAAAAAGGGTCAAAATCTGGGACTGTCCCGGAAAATCTGGGATGTCTGGTCACCTAAATTCTAAGTCTCTTTCAGCAACATCTCGCCTTTTCCTATTTGTTTCCTTGTCTTTTTCTTCATCCTCCAACTCATACTGTTCATTGAACGAGTCACCTAGTTTCTGTTTAATTGCGCAAGAAAACTTTACCGTACGCTTAACTTCCAAATGTTTTTTATTATCATTAAGTTTCCTGCTTTTGATGGACGAAACTCTTAATATTCTGGCTGCTTCATTTAAAGATCCCACAGCTGTTTCAGGAGCTGTGAAAGGTGCTTCTTCAGCACTATCATCATCAGTCGCATTACCGCTAGTGAGTCTTTTATGTCATGCAGAATAGACTTTCCTGGTATAAGTTTTAATGTGTGCCATTTTTCGCACATTTCCACAGTTACTTCTCTCAAGATTTTTTTGATCACCTTTTTATGTAATGAAAATGAGTCAAAACATGAATTTCCAAACAAGTGTCGGTATTTTTCGGTATACTTCTTATAATGATATGTACAAATGCTATTTATTTCTTCAAGTTCAACTCTTTTCCTCAGAAGAAAATGGTCTGAATCACTTACTAAATCTGATGATGACTTAATAATGGACTTTCCGTAAGAATCATTTTGACAACTCTCACCAATATAACAACCTACTGAACATTTCATGTTTATTCTCATAATATTTTTCAAAAGTACTAAATCTCGCAAGCATTTTCAGTGCACAGGTTTACTCTCTGGGAGTTCACAACACACTAATTAGCTGGCTGCAACTTTTGGTTTTGGTTTGATTTTTAGTGTTGGTTTGATTTTGGCATTTGGATTTAGTTTTATTTTCCCTTTTGGTTTTCAATTTTATTTTTACTTTTTATTTTTTTATTTTTTGTTTTCCACTATATTATATGTATTAAAAGAAATAAATAACTCTTATGCAAAATTCCATCTTAAATTCTTTTTACCCTTATAAAATTTTTAGATTATAAAATAATGGAAATGAGGTCATTTTAAGCCTACTTTTATTATGTTTTCACGTTATCATTTTTAGAGACATTTGGCAGTCAACATGAACATCAGTGTGATTCCGGCCCTGCGGTGGCGCAGTGTGGTAACGCGTTCTCCTATTGCGCGGCTAATCCGGGTTCGACTCCCAGCAGTGCAAAAAGAACGCTTACTCAGAGATCTCATAAAGATCGCACTGCTCACTGTAGTCCGGGGTTTGGTTCCCTAGGCCTTAAGAGGTTCGGATTCCTCGGAAAACAGTAGGTCCCGGCGCAGCATGACCACTGTAGTCTTTGAGCCGTAAAACCAAAAAACAAACAAACAAAATCAGTGTGATTCCCAAAATGAATTTCACAGGTTTTACTAAGTACTAGTAGGAGTATCCATGTCCAAAAATTTTGATTTTTGGCAGGTCCCACTTTTGAGATATTTGACCTTGAAATTCACAAATTTTGGAATTTTTCCAATTTTGGAGTTCACAAAATCGGCCAGATGGGCTTACAACCCAGGATTTTTTTCACTATGGCTCTTTTAGTTATAGTACTTGAAAAAAAAAAATTCCATTCTGTAGTTTCAAGCCCTTTTGATTTTACAGACCTTTAAAATCGGCAAAATTTCTCATTATGAGGGTTATATTTAATCCCATTAAAGTCTCAGTTACCGAAACTTTATCTTACATACATATACATTTTTTGAAAGGCCAGATCTCTATTTTAAGACAGTAAAAACCAGAACATGCTATCTGTAATAGAAACCACACAGCAGCCTTTTTTCAAAACCCTTGTAAACTGTCATTTTTTCTTGCCGCTGCAAAGAAAAATGGGTGTAAATCCAAAATGGCGGCAGATAAAAAAAAATTCAAAAATAGTTTTGAGCAAGTCACTAGCAAGACCACCTATGGTGAAAATACAAAAAAATTAACAAAATGATCAAGCAACCACTCAATATAAAATTGGGTGATTTCACATGGAACGACTCTTGTAAATTTTGAAACTTGTAGAAGTAAATTTTTTGGAAATTTTGCTAGAACAAACAATAAGCTTAAAAAATCAATTACATTTAAAAAAAACCTTCAAATATGGAAAATTTAAAGTGGAAGAAATGCAGCGTTTTTAGAGACACAAGTTTTTAGAAATAACACAGAAGGAACATAAACACTCTTTCAAATTTAAATTATTTTTTTTGTTAGATTTCCATGTGTATTATGAATTTGCCAATTAAAGTTCGCAAAACTATTTGAATTATTGCAAACTTCTAAAGTGCATGGTAAAAACAATGCATTGCTTTTGACATGTACAGAAAGTGTTGAAGTATCCCATATTTAAGGATTGGGCATTATTGAAAATGACCCATGATTATCGGATGGTTAACATGTTAAAATGGAAAAAAAAACCCACCTTATAAATGTTCATACTTGATTACTGGTTTAAGGTAGAAATTGCACAGGATTTAAGTCATTGAATTTGTTTATTATGAAATTATTTACTATGTAATATAATATATTTGATAAATTATTGAATAAATTAAATAATAGATTGTCATTTCTATGAAAGACCATATTTTGAATACTAAGTAATGGTGATGTATTGTCAGTGGCAAAGCTGTAGCCAGGATTTTTTAGGAGGGGATTCAAAATTTTTATAAAATAACAAAGATGTGTCACCTTTGTCATAGAGTAATATAAATAGATCAGTAGCATAGAAAAGAGGCTCGAGGCTGGATATCAAAAGACCTTATTTTCTTTAAAACCACATTACAATCATATTTGAAGCCACTTGAGCCCTAACTATGAGTTTTGAATTGCTACCCTACTGAAATATATAATAAATCATGAAAAAAATAAATGAGGAAATCCCAATTTTGCCTTCAGACATCATTGTAAATTTTTACTTGTAGTTTTGCCATCAAAATTTAATTTTTCAGAATCTCCCCCTCCCCCTTTTCAAAGAAAATAGTTTCTATTATTTCTTTCTTTAAAGTATTCTCAAACTGATGGTCTGCACGAGACCTTGTGGTCAGAATTTTGACAATTCAAGGTTTGAAAGCATTTTCCTCCCTTTTTACAATTTTGGTAAGTAAATACATATTTGTATTTTTACAGTCTTATTACAAATTTTATTTCAGGGAAGGAACCAGTCCCTAAAATCCCTCCTCTGGATGTGGGCATGATCAGTGGCACTGGCATATGTTGGTGGATGTAACCCGCCATCGTAATGAAATTTTGTATATATAAATATATGGGGTTGTAGCTTCCTGTGTGTATGTATATCTGTGACCAGCAATACACTTGCTAGTTGATAACAGCCAGGGTAGTTAAAAAGGTCAGTGTGTTGGATGATATCAAATTTGTCTATG
This sequence comes from Dysdera silvatica, assembly GCA_006491805.2. NCBI lineage: Eukaryota > Metazoa > Arthropoda > Arachnida > Araneae > Dysderidae > Dysdera > Dysdera silvatica. The sequence goes on along the minus strand of QLNU02015003.1, from coordinate 34,036,377 downwards.
AAAATCATCATAAACAAGTTAAAAGCATGAATAACATACTAAAATAACACTAAAATGGTTTGAGTAGCATTAGTATAGTAGTGGAAGATAGTCCGGGTGCATACACTTTGAAGGAAAAGATGCTAGTTTTCGTATAATAATTTGTTGATTTTAATATGACATACACATAGACATGCAAGGGACATAAAAGAAACAAAATATTGAGTCAAATTATTGCAATTAAAATTTAATAACATTTACAGTTTCAATAGTATGTGGCTATTTTCTTCAGGACGGTAACAAGTAATCTGTTGGCTAATGTTGCCATCATGCAGAACATAAATCAGTTGTTGGTGAATGTTAAAACTGGAAAGTAGATCATTGGCGACATCTCTTGGTGCAGAATGATAAGGAAAGTATGTCTGTATAGAAACATCTCTTGTTGCAGCACAGGAACCATGAAAAGGCAGATAAAGCAAAAGGGTAAAAAACAAAATTAATAGATAGTTAGGAATAACAATTTCTTGTAATGATCTGGGAGAAATGCGCTTTCACCTGGATCATTTACAGCGTATTCAGAGCTGTGCTTAGGTGGGGGAGTGCAAGCTGGGCAGCTGCCCAGGGCCTCTAAAATTTAAGACCGCCGAAAGAACGTATACAGGTGCCAAGAAATCAGCTTTGTTTCGTCAAAGCGTATTTCAGGGCCGCTGACACCGTAAAGTCAGCCTTGAGCATATTTTTCCATTTGGAAGATGCGAACTTCTAAGAAATACGGGTCAGAAGGGGCGCAAACTCTTTTCAGCAACATGGCATTAGAAAAGGCAAATCGCTGGCTTTCATTCCAACATTGTTCGGCTATAGATGATTTTGGAAGTTCTTGATTGTGGTCATACAACATGAAATAGACAAAGTTAATGATTTCAAAGTTTAGATTTTGTTGTAATTTGAAGTTTTATTCTTTCAGGGATTGCACTTGTATAGATGTCATACCCCAACATAACGATGCGTAATTGGAGCTATTTATAGTGTATATTTTTTATACATTTCTACGTAGACTATGACAAGCAGTAATAAAGAAAACGACTCCTGTAGCTCAGATTGTGAAATACACAAAGTGTTCAGACAAAACAGGACACGAAGTGTCGTCAGTCCAGAATCAGATGATGAAAACTCTCATAGTGGCGCTGAAAATAAATCAAAACAGAAGAAAACACTTCAGAAAAAGTGTGAAAGTGATTCAGCTAGCAACAGTAATGTTTCGCCTCCCATCTCCCAGGCCGATGATTCTTCAAAACACGAAAGTAAGTTGTGTAATTATAAGCTTAGTTTAACATTTAGTTAAAATAATACGTTTATTATTACTTTTGCAATAATTGGCATGGTTGCACAATTTTTTAATTTATTTGATCTTTATCAAGTTAGACACATCGGTTAATGGGATGCTGGTCGTAATTGTGCGCCAAATGTGGTAACTTGATTATATCACACCATGGTTAGCTATGCAGTGACGTCCTCTAAAGCTTAAAACCCAAATATTTGGTAAATGGCAGGTACTGGTCAGCAGGGCCCTTTTTATTAGAGGCCACTTCATTGAAGTTAGTGGCCACAAAATTCTATATAATTTGTCTGTATATTAAATAAACCTGACTTTATAAATAAAATAGACTAGTCCTGCATCTTTTACTAGCATATTTGTTCTAATTATCTTTATTCTATTAATATAATGAAAGATAAATCACAGGAAAATATATACTTATCTAAAAAAAATGGTCAGTTTAAATCTTTACACATACTTAAAAATTATACTAATTATAAAAAATTCCGGTAACAAACACGTATATAAATGCCTCAAGATTAGGAGGATAAAGACACGTTTTATGTATTTTTCACACTTTTAATTAGTGATTAAAATTTGGTCGCCTGCTTTTCACTGAACCTGACCACCACAAATTAATTGCAAGTATGGAATCAAAGTGTTCAGTTGAAACTTTTGCTTCACTACCAGTCTAAATTTTCAAATACTGCATTAGGAAACAAATAAAGTGGCGAGTGTGATGGCGACTGAAGTCGTATTTTTAGTCGCCCTACCGCTAGTGGCGACTGTGAATTTTAACATGTGACATCCTCGTGATTGAACAGGAAGAATAAGATTTGGATGAAAGAATCAACATGGATTATGTGATTTGTCAATTGCCAAATGACAAGCAGTCTGTGATTAAATTCTTCCAAGACAAAGGTATTGCCCATGCTGAAAGATTTTTTTTGGAAAACCACAAAATGGAACTATTTTATTTCTACAGAAGCACCAAAGTGGTGCTGCAATGAGAGATTGTAGAATTCTTTCGCTTGCAACTAAAAATGAATCATTGTACAATTGTCAATTGGAATAATTATATTCAGAGGTGTGGACTAATTTCTAACTTCCTCAACCTTCAGTCAAAATTGGCATTTTGTATTTCAGTTTCTATAAAATATATATATTCTTTTTATGAAGCTGTATATATCGTAAAAGACATTATTCCTGTCAGTCCCATCTCTAGATAAATTTCATGCCAACTGCGAAAGTGTATATTACTTCCTTATCTCTGTCGCTAGTCTCACCAATCATGAATTGTCATTTTGCATATACTTCCAGTTGCCCTGATGGAATACTGTTTGCGAACGGACAAAGTATTTGTATTCTACTGTTTCTTTCAAAATATTTACCTATTTTTCACCGTCAGTGATGTTGGGTGCTGCTCCTCCCCAATATGTCCATTTTTTTAATGAATGCTTTTTAATGTGCTTACATTCGTTTTGTCATCGGAGCCTTGGGGAGGATAGTTGGTTTTTAGGGCAGTCGGGACGAGCTCGTTTTTTTCGAAATTTGTTAAAACTTTTGTTTGTTGGACATGTGTTTTGTACGGCCGCTACCAGTTTGACAAAGAAGTATTTAATACTTATCAATATCATAAAACTTTCGAACAAATGCTTCATAGAAGGTATTGTTTCTATTCAAGAAGTGCTCTAAGTATGGCCGGTCTCAAAACAACACACAGTGCGTTAAAAACAAGATTTGTGAAACCCAGGCATGCTGATGAAACGAGGTGGATTACTTACTCCCTTGAAGCTGCAACTGCAGTTCATCAGTTATACCCAGCCCTTATTAAATACCTTGAACAGGTTTCTGTAGTGGACACAGTGCTGAAGTGAGGGGCAAGTCAAAACAGCTTTTCACAGTAATTATATCAGAGAACTTTATTTTATACTTGCATTTTCTGATGGACATTTTGCCTATTCTCAGTCAGTTACCATTAGATTTTCAACTACCAAATTTATCCCTAGATTTCCAACTACCAAATTTATCCCTAGATTTCCAATTACCAAATTTATCCCTCCCTGAAGTATATTATACATTACACAATGCCTTATCTACACTGGAAAAACTAGAATCAAGGCCAGGAATCAAATTTAGGAGTATTCTGTCTTCAAAACTATTTCATGATGTAAAAATAAAACTCCAAGCTTACGAAGATTTTTGCTCGTCTTCCAACTCAGAGTGTGGATTGTGAACAAGGTTTTTCTGTCATGAAAAGGGTAAAAGGTAATTGGCAAAGCAAACTGCATGTTTTCGTTACAACAGACTTAATACAAATAACACTATCATCTGCACGTAGCGAAGATTTTGAACCAAATGAAGTCATTAACGTGTGGTTAAGTGCAAAACAGAGAAAACCATACCAGAAACTATATAAAAGTCGAAAACAAGCACTTCTTTTGCCAGAAGATTCGCTTGTCTCATAGAGTGATAATTGTACAGACCATAGCTGTACAACAGATGATGATTAAAAGAATTGCATCATGGGTCTATTCCTATTTTCACTCCTTAATATGCAAGAGAATATGGCAATTTTATGAATAAATATTTATTATATCATTGTAATGACCTTCACCGAAATTTCACATTTTGTACGATAATCTAGGGCAACAAACTTAACTTGGGGGCAACCACAAAAATTCATAAGTTTCAACCCTTGTACACACCTGTTTTCTTAAAATTTCTATCTAAACCTTCAATACAGCGTATGATAATTATAAACTAAATTTATTCGTAAGAATCAAAGATGTATTGTGGTGTTATCTTATGAAACAATTATTCTATTTTACATCCATAAAATATTAACTCATGTGAATATATCAGCATAGTTGTTAAGAATACTTCTGTGTTATTCTCACATGGGAAAGCAGGTTCAGGTGACAATTTATTGACTTACATATCGAGTCATGTTATAAGTTGCTGAAGTCACCAACATTGTATTAACGAATATGCATTTTTTTTAAAAATTAAAACTACTTTTTATTATTACTTTAATTTGTCAATAAAGTGGTAAATTATATTTTAAGGTGTTCAGTATTTGTATGAAATATTTATAAAAATTTTGTACTTCATTATTTCATTTCCGTAATAACACTGGTTGTTTTGGCAAAATGAAATTGCTGACGAATATTTGTAAACAAAGCACTGTTGCCAGGTTTGCAGACTTTCAACCACGGACTACTGCGATAAACGTTAGCGGTTCCACCTATTTTTGAGGTCAAATTTTTGTTAAAATCAATTTGTTTGTCTTTAAGCACTAAATTAAGCATGTTTTACATCCCTATTTTATTACTCTTACTTGTCATATAGTATAGGATAATGTTTAACTAAATTATAGTTATATTAATTTAATTATTATTTTGTATGAAGTTGGGATTTTTTAATCTTGCCATCTGGCAATATGGTCATTAAATTGTAACCACACACGCTGTTTGCATCTCCTTTCGTATACTTAATTCGGGATGGAAACTCTAAAAAACGCCTACCTGTAAACGAAAAGATTTAAAGAAAGCAGCAATAGGAACTAAATCAAGTGAGACATTATTTGAAGGAGTTAATGCTTAAACACCAGAATTATCCCTGTCACCAAAACTCATGCCATACTTTTAAAATTTAAGTCCAGAATTCTAAACGTAGTATCTGCGCATGAATCGCAGTGTGAGCACGGAACCACACTCTCTTTTAATTCAAAAGCTTGCTATAGTTAAAAAAAACTTGCCTCTTCACATGCAGCAGTCGTTAACATCGATGAAAGGAAAGCAGGACGTATGTACCAAACAGAATGAACTTCCAATGATCGTATTTTGACTTCAGCAAACTTTATGCCACAAGATCTGTGCGTTTTTTTTTTTAAACATTTAGAAAAATTCGTGACTCGCGAAGCGTCAATCCATGATGCCATCTGAGAACAATTACCCAAGAAGAAAGTTAGCACCCTTTTGGTGACTGGGATAATTCTGGAGTTTGGCCAAGTTATAGCAGTAAAGCTGACAATCGTAATGTTGAAGGTGCTGAAATTCATTACCCCCCAAAAAAAAAGCTTTTTGACAGGCCATCATCCCTACCCTCATTTTTTTCTAGACGAAACACTATATTCACCTAGTGTGCCGTTATTCTAGAATCAGCTCCCAACAATGCCGAAAAAAAGTTTATCGATTAATTGCTCATTGTAGATCAAGGGTTGGTTCCGTTGTCCGTAAGAGATTTGGATTCCTTGGGAAAATATAGGCCTACTGTGTCTGTCCCCCACGATGGCCTACTGGTAATGTATTTGTCTATTGTGCTATTAACCTGGATTCGACTCCCAGTGTCATTGTAGAATGAATGCTTTTTTTCTGCCCATCATGTGGGATTTGGTTCTCTTAGCAGTAAAGGTTCAGATGCTTCAGAAACAGCAGTGTAGCATGACGCTGCACTTTTAAAACATGAACTGAATAATTAAACACCATGTCTGAGGTATACGATTAAATTTGTCTATAACTCTAGGGACTTGGGAAAGATGTCGTTAGAGATAAGATTGACTTCGAAGCTTTCTATTTGTCAAGTGGGAGACATGGGTACTCATATGGAGGGGGGGGGAGAGGACTCGAGTCCCCCGCCCCCAGCCATTTAAAAATTTGATTTGTTCGAACCTGCTATGCATTTACTTTCGAAAGTTTTACAGTCACATTTTAAAATAATTTAAAATTAATTTTATTTAAAGAAAATTTATGGCCAGCTTCCCAGGCGTGTTTGGCCAAAGCAGATTTTTCCAGTTGTTTACGCACGTAGGCTTCTTACAATTTTCTTTCGACAAGGCCCATCTAATAGAGAAAGTTTCTTCACCAGCCGACCTCAATTTCTTCGAAGCCTTCCATATTCTTTCGCATTCCTCTTCTACTGTTAACGATCAGCTTCCGTTCAATTCCATGTCCTCTATTTGGAGAAACTTCATTCGTCCCATAGCAAAAGACGCGGCTACGGACCCACAACTGGTTTACCCGAACTAATTTATGACTAGTATGCTGGTATCTAGACTTTTTAGCGTGTGGACAACAGACAACATTAGTGTAACTAGGGTTCTGAAGAAGGAAGCCTAAACGCGCTTCCGAAATAGCTATAAACCATCGTATTTATTTAAACTGTGATAATATGTTTTATTTTATTTAATATTTTCATATAGTGAGTCATATATCTTTATTATAATACAAACTTGTTATTTCACTGATATTAATGTGTCATTTTCCTTGGGTAGCATGGGCTTTGTCACACCTTACAGTCTTTATCTACTGCTGCCCATGTGAATCTTAAAATATTATGTTTTATTGACATTTGTTGAAGTTATAATTGTAACATGATTCCTCCTAAGTAAATTTGTTTGAATGTAAAAGAAAACACTTTCTGAAGAGAGAGTTGTCCGTACTTTCCAATGAGGTACCTCTTATTCAAATGGTGGTACGTAAAGTAGGTACTGCCTGTGTGTATATGTGTCGTTACAAAGTACTTTTTCCAAATAACAATGCATGGTATGATGTGCCATTAACCAATGGAAACATCGGCTTTTGATACTATTGACCAATGAGGACATGGGCTTTTGATGCAACCAACCAATGAGAGCATTTGCTAGCTATTTTTTGGCCCTGCGATGACGTAGGTTACATGTTCGCCTAGTGCACTGTTAACTCGGGTTCGACTTCCAATGTTGCAAAAAATGCTTACCCAGAGATTTCATAAAAATCACGCTGCTCACTGTAGTCCCGGGTTTGGTTTCCTAGTTCTTGAGAGGTTCGGATTTCTCGGTAAACAAACAGTAGGTCTCGGTGCAGCATGACCATTGTAGTCCTTGAGCTGTAAAACCACAAAGAAACAAACGAAGCTAACTATTTCACAGTTTACAATGTACTTCACTTCTACACTCATGTACTGTTTTCACTAGCTAACGTTTTAGCATTATTTCATTGATGTCTGTTAATGGCATCTTTGTCAATATACTAATTTAACAAAAGTGAAATCTGCTAACAAAACTTTAGAAGTTATTTAATATTTTGATTTCCTCTGAAGCTACAATAAAAAATCACATTTCATGTATTGCGAATGTAAATTGAAATGCATGTCGTTCTTTGTCTTCAGTATTACAACTTGATGTTTTAGAATGAGTTGTCATTGATTTTGTTATAGCTAAACCAGACAGTGATCAGAAGTCTCCCAAGGAAATCAGCGATGGTGAACAGTCTGAGAAATGTGCCATATGCTTAAGCAAATTTCTCGACCAACAGATCGCATCTCCTGAGACATGTGACCACAAATTTTGTTCCGAATGTATACTTGAATGGGCCAAGGTAAGTTGCTTTTGTCTGTTGTTTTATCCCCACAAGTCTCTTAATTAGGAGCTGGACATGATGTTTATTAAAGTCAATTTTGGCTTCTTTGACTTCTTGCTTTGGTTTAAAAAGCAGTCTAAGCATTACCCCTTTAATTGTGGACGTGTCTATGGTGAAACTTTATTTTTGCTCGTAGAGGGGAGTGTGATCGGTGCCTGTAGCTCAGTGAGTCAACCCACAACCACTTGACTGGCTGTTAAGTGATTGTGGGTTCTTGTCCCATTGGGCACTGAGGAATCGTTCTTTTCTTTGTGAGTAATTTATCCTTTTATAAATGCGTTTAGTTTCATTTTTTGGGAGTGAAGAGATAGGTAAAAAATTAAGTAGGAAGTTATGCTGACACTGTAACTTGATTGAATTAGAATTCCTGTTTTGCATTGAATTAGAACAAATATGTGATCGAGATTTGCACCATTTAATACTTATAATAATATATATATTGAAACCATTAACTGGTGTCATGAGCTGTAAGGTGTAATAGTAGCATATTTATCATGCAGAAACATCTGATTTGTATCTGGTTTGCATTTTTTTTTTGTATGTGTGAACTAGTCCACATCTAGTTTTCTGTTCTCTGCACAACAGTATTCGAGTCCCTTGTGAAAAATATAGATCTTAGTGTAGCTGCTGTTCTGTAACAAATAAAAACTGATATCACTGTGCCGTCCTCCTAAGCTTCCATTCCATGCAATTATTTGTATTAAGACCAGGGTTCTCAAACTTCTTTCTCCCACATTCCCTTTTGTCCTGCCCTAGTGTGTTGGTGTATCCCCTGAGAAGAACGTGATATAAAAATGTATGGCTGCCATAGAATAGATAACAGACGAGTAGTATTTCTTTATAATTTTAGTTATATATAGTTACACATTTAGTGAGATGAAGTTGGCTGTTTTTAATAAGTAAATCAATTTTGGGAACCCTTTCAGAGAGATACACAGACATGTCATTTTCAATTGACAGTTTTGGTGGCATTTGGTTTTGATCGTACACATTGTTGAAAAACCTTGTTCGCTATGATAAGTTGATGGGAACAGCAGAAGGTAGTATGGGAGGAGTGAGGCTAGGGAAACGAATTTAGAAAGCAAATTGCCTCTTTCTATTTTGGAAAAAGGACAGAAGGATTAGGAACTTTAAATCATAAAAAGGGGCCAAAGTCCTAACTTATTCGTATACCCCTTGATTTTTTCACGTGTATCCCAGGGGTATGCATATCCCCATTTCAGAACCCCTGTACTAAAAGAACTTGGTTTGATCATTCCTCTTATTGGTCCCGAAGACAAAGAAGGAAGAGCAATGCAGAAGCAATTTTGTGTCACAAAAGTTTTCTTAAACCCACATTGAATTTTTAGATTTTTTGTTTTTGGCTATGTTTTTCTTCACTTCTCTTTTTGCTGAAGTGCAGACTATTTTGTTATATGTGCACAGTGTATAAAATTCATTTTTAATTTTGAATAATTCGTCATCCAAGATATTTAAAATCAACATAAGTATCTTTTTTTTTAATCCTTGTAGTAATCTTTATCCATTTCACAACATGCTTTCCATGTTAAGCCCCCTGTGATGATGGAACAGGCTGGAATTTTAAAATTATATAGTTTAATATTTTACAAATTGAATTTCACTTTTCTCTCCCTTTCAGAAAATGAACACTTGCCCCATCGATCGCTTGCGATTTCGTTATGTCTTTATTCAGAATCGTGAAAAACCAGAGCTTTGTGAACGTGTAAGTATTCGTCATTCTTTGGGGAAAACAGCAACACTTTAAAAAGATTCGAAATTTATGTTGGGGGCTACATGTCTCTGTCCAACAACAGATTTTAAATTCGTTTTGTGTGTTACATTGAAGGATTCTAAAAAAAATTAATGTCTAAAAATTTAAGTAAATTAAATTTTAATTTTAGAAATTAAATTTTAATTTTAGAAATTAAATTTTAATTAATTGAATTTTAAATTTAGTTGTTCTGACATGTTCACCCTAATGAACATTAATCCGTATATTTCCGTTTTAGCATTGCATGCATAATGTTCTCAAAGTAATTAATTTTGTCACTCTACAGTGAACATGTTGTTAACCCAGGTTCCATTCCAGTGATACCATGGCATGGAATGACCTTTGCCATCATTGTGCCACAAAAATTAAAGTAACGATCTGCCTGTCATAATTCTGGCGTTTGATTCTCTAGGCGACAAAGGTTCAAGTTGCTCAGGAATCTAAGGTTCTAATGCAACACTACCTCGGCTGTTCCTTGCACAGTGAAATAAACGACAGTCTAACTTCAATGTAATGGATTTCACAGGACCAGTGAAGATAATCGTTAATTCGAGAAATTGGTTAAACCAGGGGAATACATTTATCGGAACCAATGATGCAGATTGGGGTGGGGGGAGCAAAGGATCCTTGGCTCTTGCTTGAGCTGAAAATTTACATGTAAAATACTTTAAAATTAACAACTATTACATTTAAAAAAAAACAAAAAAACAGTGTCTTTTATATTTTTGGCCCTTGCCTGAGCGAAAGTCCTGGGTATGCTATTGGTTGGACATGAAATAAGAAATTCTGGGGAAGAAAAATCATAAAAATGCTTACCAGCATTCTGAAGAATACATGTTAATTTTAATAAACATAAGATACATGTATGTACATGATTATTACTTTAAAAAAGAAGTCTTTGGTTGACATTTTTTTGTAGGGGGAGTTTTTTCGATTTTTTAAATGCATCAAAAAATCATCATCGGTGTTAAAACACAATAAATATTCTTTACGCACGGTAAACCAGCATTCGCTTCAATTGAAGTTGATTTTCTAACTGAAATTCTACTTGCAGCTACAGTCTCATGACGAAGAGTTATTCTTTAAATTGAATTTTTTAACACAATTTAATAAATTAAATTGTGGAAAATATAGCATTAGAATCAATGTAACTCAAAAATAATCATTAAATTGGGTATCGTTAAATCAAAGTTAGATTGTAACTTTATTTTAATTGATTTACTACAGTGGGCTGGAATTAAAAAAAAAAAAAAGAAGATAAATAGGCCTTATAAGTTAAATAATGTGACCTTCAAAGGATGATTTTTGTAACGTTTTTAATCTTTACGTTACTCCGATTACTTTTTAATTGCTGTAAAATTTCGTAATTATTGAAATAATACAAGGCTTTTATAATATATTAAACTATAATTAAAAGCATATTTGCTAAATGATACAATAGTGTTTTAAGTATGTTTGTTGGTTTCTACCGGTTAAAACCTTTTATTACCTGTTGCTGCCACTGGTACAGCACAAACTAGTTTCTGCCGCAAGAAAGCCAACTCTGTAAGGTGTGCACGCAATAGTCACCATGTTTGACACAGAAAGACCATTGCCATCATTGCACTATAAAAGTTCAACCAATCGACCAACCATATACTCATATCACGTTCAAAAGAGAAACCGTGTACATACTTTGATTAACAAATTTCTTTATTGATAAACTTCAACTATCACCTGAGTGTACAGCTAGCCATTGGAAAAATGATGCTGATAGACTTACCAGAAGGATGGTTGCAGCAAACCATCAAGTGCCTTACAGTGGCATGTTGGCAACACATTAGTGTGCTGTTCCATTAACCTGACATTAATTCAATTTCAGTGACATCATGTGCATCCTGCTTTTTATGGTCCTCTTTAGTCCGAAGTTTATTTCCCTAGTTCTGGTGCAGAATGACCCTTGTTGTCCTTGCGCTATAAAAGTACAACCTACCAAGGTCCCTTGCCAGTAAAAGTTCAAACTTCTCGGAAAACTGTAGTCACAGCGGGACTCTAGTTGTACTTGAACCTTTCATTTGTAAAAATATAAATAGAGCTATACCTGAACCATTTTTTAGGAAATACTGTAGAACCCGCAGATACACGTATGTATATGTGTATATATATATATATATAATGTGTGTGTGTGTGTGTAAGTGATCACCTTGGGATTGGACTGCAATGGTCACCATAGACTGGTAGTCATTATGCATAACAGACTTTTGGTATAGGAATGGCTATATCAGGGTTCGAAATTAGTGGGTGCACTGTGCACATGAAATTTTACATATGCATGTAAATTTTTAATTTGGGTGCATGCAGTGCACCTAACTATTCCAAACTATGGCTACTTACTTTTTTTTTTCAAGAACAGTGACCTATGGACTAATTTTATATAATTTTCTCAATGTATCTGCATTTGCTTTGAATTTTTTTTTATTACAAATGAATGTTCAATTATTTTGAAAAGTTGCATTTTGTTGTAGCTTACATGCTTAAATATAGTTGCTACACTTACATTTACCTGAATTTTTAATTTTCAGGTTTACTTTCTATTCTGTTAGTTACTTGTACACCTAACCCCCAAAGCAGAATATGCTAAAAGTGTGACGCACATCGCAGAACAAACGCGGGGAGAATCAATTTTTTTTTAGGGGGGTCTTAAATAAAGAAATAAAAAAAATCAGTCTGACAAATGTTTTCATTTCTATTAAAAAAAGAATTTAAGTTCTATATAGTTCAAAAATGTCTATAATACGTTCAAAAATGTCTATAATATATATAAGTATATACATTCATCTCCTGCAGAATACTTTTGATCAGCTAAAGGCTTGTTTCAGAACGTTGCAAAACGTTCTGCTTTCAGGCACCTAACTAGTATTTAGCACTAAACCTACCGACATTTCATGTATACCTAAATCCTACCATGAGCGGTCAAATGCCCGCTTCAAAAAAAAAAAAAAAATGTATCTTAATATAGAAAGAGATTTTAGCCAATTGGATAGTAAACAAAATATTTTTTTCTATTTAGAAAAGTTTTATTTACATTTATGCATTTTCAGCACATTTTTTACAAATTACAGTATTTTGTATTGCACATTTTCCACATACGTATTTTTTACATTTTATAGAAATTTTGTTAGTCTTATTGACTTTACAATAACTTATTTGACAAGTTTTCCGTCCAGATGAATCCAGCGTTTTTCCCTGTATTGTAAAAGGCTTGTTTCGATGAATATTCTCATGAAGCCTTTCTATTATTCGGTCCCAAGCTCTTCTGCCAATTGAAATAAAAATTCTTGCCTCGATATTTCTTCACCCGTCGTTTCTTTGTATAAAATCCAAGCATTTATCCTGGCTAAATCTAAGATATTGAAAAATACCTGTAAAGGCCATCTTTGACATTTAGATTTTACACTATATTTTCTGGCCATTTGATTGGTTACATCTGCACCGAATTTTATGCTATTGTAAAATCTAATTGTCTCTGGTATACGGGTGTCACTTTTTTCAATTTCAACGGATGAATGCATTGAACTAAGTATCAATGCTTTTTTATTGGGTTTAACTTTGTAAACTGTAAGAATAAAATCATTCGATTTGTATAATATTGTTGAGAAGCGTGTCATACTATCCTTTGCCTGGCTCGCTAATTTTGGTAGCTCTTTTATTTCTGCGAATAGTTCCAACAAGCGTTGTTTTTTTTGCTTGAAGTTTACTCGCTAATGACACGCTTGTAAAAAAATTGTCAGTTATATTTCTCCCATGGCCCGTATATGGTTCTGCTAATTTCAAAGTTACAAACTCCCCAAGTGGGACCGATGATTCTCTCCCTTCATCTTTTCCCAAATATGGAAAGCCGTTTACTATATACTTACTACTTACATCGGAAGCCAACCAGAATTTTATGCCAAATTTGTCCGGTTTATTGGGCATGTATTGAGTAAATCTACAACGTGCTTTTGTTGGAAACAATTGTTCATCTATAGAAAGATATGCTCCTGGTTTATAACAGTTTTGACTGTTTTCGATAAATTTGTACCAAACTTCAGAGATCAAAGCGAACTTATCGTTTTGTAAGCGTTGGCTTCGTTGATTTCTGTTGTCAAACCGAATAAACCTCATGATTTCTGTAAAGTCATTTCGACTCATAGTTGTCGAGAAAATGACGGACCCCATTTCTTGTTCCATAAATATGATAGATCCATATTTTTAGCCTCACGTGCGCCGCGTGCATATAGAAGTCCAATAAATGCATATAATTTTGCAATAGATAAATTCTGTTTCGTTTTCAACACTCCAAATGCCTCTAATTCCGTATATTTTCTTACATGTTCAATTATGTTATGATCAATAATCAAGGAAAATGCCGACTCAACTCCGCCCTCAATAATATTTCGTTTAGCGTATCCTGTCGGTCCTGATATTTCCTTGAAAATATTATAAATCGGTGCTCTTTCGCGACTAGACCCTTCTTTTATTTTTTGCCAAACAGTTCCGTCCGTAGTAGTTTCAATCTCTTCCTCATTTTCACTTTCGGAACTAACTATAAATCTCTTCCTTTTTTGTCCTCTTCGTGTATTCAAAATATTCTCTTCGTCCGTATCGCTGTCCAATAAGTCACAATTATTTTCCGCTGTATCATTATCAATATCGGAAACTTCTTGGTCATCTTCCGAACAATCCTCGTCGATATTATTTATTTTGTCTAATAAATTGATATTCCTCGAATGTCTTGACATTTTTGGGGATGAATATACAAATGATAAAGTAAAAACTAAAATATCAAAATATAAATCTAACGGGGAAAAAACATTGGGAACATAAATAAAAAAAATTCAAATGTAAATCATATCACAAAATATTGTTGGCTCTGTTCACTTTGTTGAAACTAGCACTTATAACACGTAATGATCTCTATTATATGCTCTGTGAAATTTTGATGCTCTCTGTTCGGATCGCAAGATCGTACTGTCGTACAAAGAAAGCTAGGCATTTGTTCCAATCGCGCGTTTGTTTACACTATAGATCCACAATTACATTGTGGGCTCGTAAAACAACTTCAGGAGTGCGCTTTCCGAAGAATATAGTCGTAAATAACATGAATTGGTCAAATGACCGCTCGTGGTAGACTAGACATGCTATGAAATTTTTTCGGAAAGTAAACAATAAAGAAAGTTGTGAATATTGAAAAATGGGCTGTATGTATGTTATAGGAAAAGTCAATAAGTTACATGGTGATACAGTAACGTTGTATACAAGAAATTCTAAACGACATTTCAAAAACGGTCATTTGACTGCGCGTGGTAGGTTTAGTGTTAAAACATGAGAGTTCATTTATTTTCGATATATGAAATTTTTTAGCATGACAATTATCTTAAAAATATCTTAAAATGTACTTTGACCACTTCAATTAAATTTAAAAAGACTAATAGACTCGTATCTTCTTAATAAATGTCTAAATAATTTAAATTTATACACAGTATGCACCTAATAATCATTTGTACATATTAGTGGTTTTTCCACTGGATTCCCTGTTTAATACATGGCCCTCTAAAAGTTTTTCTTAATTAATTAGTTTTCTTATTAAAGAAATTAAAATCATAGTTCGAGTTAAGATCCTAAATCAAGACCCTAGTTCGAATCTAGGTCGTAGACGGTCTCTTTTTCGCCTATACCTAAAAAAGCTCTAGTCTGAGCTAAAGCGTGGGTGTCAAAATTATCAAGTATAAAGAAATTAAATTAAAATGACGATCTAACACAAAATTAA
>QLNU02015003.1:34005518-34021023 GCA_006491805.2 Dysdera silvatica | reverse complement strand
AAACTAGCACTTATAACACATAATAATCTCTATTATGCACTCTGTGAAATTTTGATGCTCTCTGTTCGGATCACAAGACTGTACTGTCGTACAAAGAAAGCTAGGCATTTGTTTCAATCGCGCGTTTGTTTACACTATAGATCCACAATTACATTGTGGACTCGTAAAACAACTTCAGGAGTGCACTTTCCGAAGAATATAGTTGTAAATAACATGAATTGGTCAAATGACCGCTCGTGGTAGACTAGACATGCTATGAAATTTTTTCGGAAAGTAAACAATAAAGAAAGTTGTGAATATTGAAAAATGGGTTGTATGTATATTATAGGAAAAGTTGATAAGTTACATGGCGATACAGTAACGTTGTATACAAGAAATTCTAAACGAAATTTCAAAAACGGTCATTTGACTTCGTGTGGTAGGTTTAGTGTTAGTCCACCCAAGTCACAAGACTTGGGTAAACTTGTGCACCCAATTTTAAAAGTTAATTTCGACCCCTGGGCTGAACCCTACCAGTTCCCTCTTATAAAAAGTGGTTACTTTATTCAGGCAATCAATTTACCAAAGTGATCACCTTACCAGTTCTACTGTATAAGCGAATTAGTTTTTGATAAGGGTTGAAGCCATTCTTTAATGAATTTTGTTGTCATCTCATAGGTTCCTGTTGATGAACAGTGGCATCGAAGTGTTCAGGCGGCAGAGTATATATATCTGAATACTTGTCAATTATGTAGCCAAGGTGAGAACTTGGTAGCTTGCATCGGGTGTAGTCGTAGCTACCACGCTGCATGCTTGTACATGCCACCTGACCAAGTCGAGTGGCATTGTCCTCATTGCACATTCCAGGAGCACCTTTCTCATACCAACGGTAACTATAAAAAAAAGTCGCCAAATTTTGGCGTTCTTTTCTTATAGCAGTACTGGTATATATCTGTGGTCACAGGGAATAACTGGTTAAGTATAAAATCACAATTTTTCAGGGCAGCACTTTACCTTAGAACTTTTTTTGTATATACAGCTTTTGAAAAAAAAAAGAAAAAATGGTTGACATCAATGTGACTCAAATAACGTTCTAAATTTCATGTAAGATATTATTACCCTTCACAGGGATAACACAATTGCCAAATAATGGTCAACACACAAAGCCACCGGGACGAGTTTTTTGTGAGTCTAAATTTAATGGTTTGAAGAATAACTAATTTGCTGAGGCCGTGTGCACTTACTTTTGCCATGTTTTTGACTTAACCACTTGTTCCCTGGAACCACAGACATAAAGTTAACCTTTTCTCCAATTCTTGTAATCATTCTTGTTGAGATTGGGTGATTACCCCTTTTTTTTTTTTTTTTTTTTTTTAGAACTACTCTGATGTGCAATGTGCTGGAATAAAGATTGATTTTTTTTAATGATGGGGCTTTTCTGTTAGGCTTATTCTTTAAAGTTATTTAAGCACGATTCCACCTTTTAGATTCATTCACTTCAGAAGCTTGGTTGCTTTGGTCATAAATTGAGTACTTTCACCAAAGTTTGATTATTTGAGTCACCGCCATAGTACTCAATGCCATGCCACAGTGGCAGTGCATTCATATACCGTGCCATTAACCCAGGTTTGATTTTATTGGCACTGGTAAGGTTTATCCCACTCACCATAGTTTGGGTTTTATTCCCCTGTTATTGGATTCGGATTTTCCTTGAAAAATGATAGGTCCCAATTAGTGATGTGGGTTTTCCGGAAAATTTTGAAACTGAAAAATTTCTGGAAAATTTTGCATTTCAATTGCTAAACATCTAGTGTAAGTGTAATATATTTATTAAATACTTGTATTAATAATACTTAGTATTAAATACTTGTTTTATATGTTTTGTATTCATATTAATGGCTACACCATTACCCAAACTGTGATCCCCGGCCGCACTTTTACCTCCCTCAGAACGAAAGAAATGCCAGTCCTCAGAAAATTTTGGAATAATAATATTGGTTAAACTCGTTATTGTTACTTCTTAGTAGCTATTACTTTAACCTGTTACTAAATAACAGTTCAGTAAGAGAGTCAGGGGTTGATAGTTGACATGATACTGATAACTTACATTTGGCACTTTAAAAAATGTTAGTTTAATGAATACGAAAATATCACTTTGTACTAAACAAGTAAAAAAACTAAAAAATGTGAACTCCTAAAATTATTAATAAAAAATAAACCATAATGTGATATAATAAATCCTTTTTGTAATGCAGTAGGTTCATTTTCTTCATATATTAAATTATATTTATATGTAGGCTATTTAGTAACATTTTGTACATAATATTTTTACATGTAAAAATAAGCTTTTTTAGATTCATATACGTATCTGCCAGCGTCATTTCAAAGTAGTAAGAGGATGTAAGCCCCTGCGATATCGCAAAAAAAGGTGGAGAAAGGGGACATTAGCTGAAAATGTTCGATGAAATTTGAAATGATTTAGTGGAAACATAAGATATATTTCAATAGCATAGGAAAAGAAAAGCTGATGTTCACAAAGGATTCCATTTTATGTTTAACTCTGTGCCTATGACGACATAATTGAATTATAAATATACAGCCTCTTTCAGTGGCATATAGGTAACACACTTGTCTACAATGTCATTAATCAAGATTTAATTCTCGTAGAGTCGCTGAATGTATGTTTCATCTTTTTTGGCTAAACATATCCCAGAGGTTCGGTTCCTCGGGTAATGGAGATTCATCTTGTTCTGGAAACTAATCAAAATATTGCTACTAATTGTAATTTGTAAATTGTATTCTTCATGTAAGCTGTATTTTTGTGTTTCTATTTTCCAGTTCGCATGAGTGAGAGGTATCGCGCAATGTGTCGTTTCAATCCACGCCTTCAAATTCCATTCGAACAAAGAAACAGAGTTATGGCAGAGTTTTTTGGAGTGCCAGCTGATCTAGTATGTATGGTTGACACTTGTATTATTAAGTGAACGGCGTTAATATAGTGCCTTTGTTGGATGTAAGTTTGATATATGTTTTTTCTTGTTAGGTACTGATATTTATTTTTTCTTATTAGGTACTGATATTTATTTTTTTCTTATTAGGTACTGATACATATTTTTGATGTAGAAAGAAGTTAAAGATAGGAAATTTTTCTCATCATAGCCAATGATGTGATAATATTAGATATTTTTTATATGTGGAGAGCAATAATCTCTGATATATCAGTATAAAACACAATTTATCATCCAATATTACCACATCATCGACTATGATGAGAAAAATTTCCCCATCTTAAATATCATGTTAGTTCCACTTTTCGGATGTTCGCTTCTTAGACGTCGATTTGGTTTAAAAAGCAGTCCATCACTGCCCCATTTCAAAACTCGTTTATAGTGAAGTTTATATACAGAGTGATTCAGAACTAATGGAACAAACTGAAAGGGGTGGTAAAGGACGCCAAATAAGCCATATTTGGCGAAATCAGGTCCGCAAAGGATCCGATTTGGCTGTACAGTGAAAGTATTATTTACATCCACATCGTTGCTATGTAGGCAATTACATGAACAAAAAAATTTTTTTGACGCATAATTTAAGTGATTGACCTAATAATGCAGCAGAGGCAAAAAAAACATCGGAAATTCCCTTCCCTGGCACTGAGTACTGTTGCCATTTAGTCATCAAAGGTATGGAAAACGATTGTTTTACCATACGTAGGCATTTGGAAATTGGCAAGAGGTAAAAGACATGAAAAGAAATGACTGGTCCAGTGAACCAATGCCCGAAAATGTGCTTTTCTTTGTGCATATATGTGTGTAAATCTATAATTTTTGCACTGTTTAATACTTTAAGATGTTTTAAGTTCATTATCCATGGTAATCTAAGGAGTAAGTAAAAGCATATGTGTAATTCGAGTGTAATAAGTTATGTGTAGTAATTCGTAACGCTTTTCTGATCTGTAGCCTACTCGTCAGAGCCAATTCTTACCCACTAACGAGAACGATTCATCTTCTGAGGACTCATCAAATGAAAGTGAGGAGGAATTAAGCAGCAGCACAGAACGACAACAGCAGTGCCAAGCCGTACGGAATCGTCGTCGGGTAGACTTGAAATTAAGTTTTTCCATGATATTGGCCATGCAATGTTACAGTTTTGCGCCTTTTTAACAAAATGGCATTACCCACTTAACAGTGTTGTACTCTTAAGATAATAGCACTGTGACTTAAACGTAATAATATTGCAAAATAGAAATAAGATACGAGGTACCAGGGAAGAAATTTAATACAAAGTTAGTTTGAGGATTTGTTGGAATTGCTTGGAAAACTGTAGGTCCCCTCATCACATGACCTTTGCTGTCCTTGCACCGCAAAAAAACATAAACATACATCCAGGTTGCTTGTCTGTGTTTAAGTGTGACATGGTTTGAGGATCATATCAAGTCGTTGGTCTCGCCCTAAATTATTTTTAATGTAGTCTTGTAATCTAAAAACTATACCAAGTTGGCATAATGTATCGTTTTATTTATTATTATTATTTTTTTATATGTAGACACGTTTTTCGGAACGGATGCGAGCTAAAGTATTGAATGTATTAAGCAACAGGCCTGCGTTGGTTACACACAACCCATCTGAGCCCTTTTATGCCCCAAATGACAGTTCTGATGACTCGGACTATGGGTGAGTACAAACGCTCATTACTTCTACAAGTTCTCAGAGGAAGGTTGTTTTTGTTTTAATTTATTGAAAAGATAAATTTACACTTTTTTTAAAAAATTACTTTTTAAGCGTACCTTTTAAATTCTCTATCTTGTTTGAAAAAATGTGTACTTAATATAGGATGGCATTACCCTTTCCAGAGCTAACACAATTACCAAATTAGTCGACATATAAAGCCACCGGGGCATGGTTTTTGGAAGTTTTCGTGGGGAATTAGATACGAATAATCATTCCTGGCACCCACGCTATGAACTCAAACTAGGGCTTTTTTTTTATATAAGAAAAACAGCGATCGCCCTGACCCAGAGTCTAGCGAAGGACCCAATGCCTAACCTGTCATGCCTCTATCTGCTCAGCTCTAATTTGAGCTTGTGGCGTGGGTGTCAGAAATAACTATTCAAATATATATACTATTGAAAAATAAAGGGGATGGTAAACTTTCTCATGCAAAGTTAATTTATGTTTGCACGTTTCATAAATTTTATAAAAATGGGATGGATATTAAGCTTGCTTAAATACATACATACACCTAAATTTTCATCAATCATTCTTTCGAAATAAGGATGGGTAATCTTTGTAAATTATTACAAAAATATTTCGTTGTGTGTTATAAAAATTTTACTTAATTCAATGGAAACCTTTTACTTTATAAATTGTGCGAGTTATCTTTTTATATTGTGATTTGTTTTAGTTATCAAGACAGTGGTGGTGGTGGTGGAGGTGTTGTGTCCACCGTTCCTCCACGTCCTCCCTCCCTTAGGCAGCTCTTAGATAGAAACAAGTGTTTTGTTTCCTCTACTTTACTGGACTACCCTTTACCAGCTCTTAGGTATTTTTGTGTTTTTAAAATTTCCTGCCGTTGCGATACATTGTTTTTCTTCATTGTATTTTTAATTTATTTTATTCTTAAAATTACATGTAAGGTCACTGGTGCAGAACGACCCTTGTCCTTGTGCCATAAAAATGCAACCAACCTGCTCTTGTGGAATGAGCATTTTTCCACTCCTTCAACTTAAAGGACATTTCCATCCCCATTGCAATATGGTGTGCTTGTGCACATGTGTCGAATTTTGTTATTTATTATGCTTATATGTTTTTTTATGTCCCGAGGCTGTATGAAGAAATTCAAGACTGTAACGTCTGAACCATGATAGTTGCACAGCTAAGACAGTGGTAATGCCTTTACTTAATGTGACTTCAAATCAGGTTTGACAATGTAAAAAAAAAGAAAAAAAAAATACTTCTCACTGTTGTTTGAGGCTGGTTCCGTAGAAAGTTCGAAGGGCACTGTAGGGTTTCATGGTTACTGTAGGGCACAGCCTATGGTGGTGACCTTATGGTAATGCACTCTCTTGTCATGCCGTTGACCTGAGTTTGACTCCAAATGATATCGTGGAATGTGTTCCATTTTTCTGTCTACCATGATCAAGGTTTGGATTCCACAGAAAACTGTTACGTCCTTACTCCACATAACCTTTGCTGTCCTGTCATATAAACATAAATACATCATTGTAGTCCGGGGTTTGGTTCCCTAGGCCTTAAGAGGTTCGGATTCCTCGGAAAACAGTAGGTCCCGGCCCAGCATGACCATATTGTAGTCCATCAGCTGTAAAACCACAAACAAGCAAGCAAACAAGTTTACTCGGAACCAGACTCAACTCGCTTAGGTCATTAAACCATTTTTATACTTTACTATTAATTCATACATAGAAGGGTCGGTAGTGGTGTCATGTTCACTAGGGTGCAGCGTACATGCCACTAAAAAATTAATTTTTAAATTTTTAATGGGGCACCCTTTCAAATGATTCCTTTTGGTGAGAAAACACAGATGCAAAAATTTGGGGTAATTTAAATAACATTTGGGTGTTGCTACCTCCAATCAAAATTACCACTATCATGGAAAAAATAGTTTTTTCATTTTAAAGTATAAAAGTGTAAGAAAGAGAAAAACACCTCCATTGTCAGTCTTTTTATTACATATAATCATAAATCAACTTATTATAAATATATGTACACCGTGTGTATATATATGTTTTATTATGAAATATAAATAATGAAACAAAATTTAAAAAAAAAAAAATTGGGATTTTTTCCATCAAATGGAACAAAATGAGAGGATGAAAAATTAACACCTTAAAATAAGACTCACCCTAGTGTTCACCTACAAAATGAGAGGATAAAAATTAACACCTTAAAATAAGACGCACCCTTGGGTTCACCTAACGTGTGGTTATCCTAGGTTCGGTACCCAACTGTGCCAAAAAGGTGTACCGACAGCTCCACACTTCTGCCTGGGGCCTTGGTGCTGAAGGCTCTCTTTCCATCCCTTTTTTATCAACCATCTTAGCAAAAATTTATAGGTGTTTTGTTTTTGTTTTTTCAACCATCTTAAAATTTTATAAATGACTTTGTCTACCTCCCCCCCCTTCAACGTTTTTTGAAGTTTGTGGCAGATGATAAATTGTGCTGTCTATAGACTGTAGTGAAGTTATTCATTCCTTTGCAGAGAAGGAAGTTCATCTTGTTGTTTTGTAATTTGGGAAACTTGTAATTGAATGGCAGCATATTGTATATAAAGCTAGAAGGTCAAAGTTTGTTAAATAAACAAAAAGTAAAGGCTATTTTTTTTTTTTTTAATACTACAAAAACGTAGGACCCTAACTTTGTTAACTGCCTAGGGGCCCCTGAGGCTGTGTACCAACTTACTGCTCTCTGGATTCCAGGGGTTCGTTTCGTAGACCTTGAGAGGTCCAGATTCTTCGAAGAACTGTTGTCCCAGCACAGCATGGTCCTTTCTGTCCTTTCATTGTAAAATGCATGCCTTAGTCACAAAAGTGAATTTGAAGGTGGGGAGTCCGTCCCCCACCACAAATGTTACCAAATAGTTGCTGTAAGAGTAACAAAAACGAATGTATGATCATAATAATCGATGATTTGAGATAGAAATGGACCACCTTTCTCTAATCCGATAACGATAACTATGACCACATAAAGGGGCAAACACCATACCTTAATATATGTGGTTGGTATGGTAGCTCAGAAGAAGAGGAGGAGGAACATTGAAGTGATCGAAAATTAATAATCTCTATAGGCATCACCTTAACGTGGAATGGCTACAGAGGTGAGTAACATTTATGTAGGCAAATCGTGAATGTTTATTTTTAACTTTTTATCTTCTAGACCAATGCCCCGTCCTGGCGAAGATTCTGATATTGTGGATAATTTTCGTATTCTGGAAGATCTTCATCCACGTTCGAACATGAATACGCATGTTCCTCTCAGCAGGAAGGAAAATGATGTTGGACGCCAACATCCTGGCAACCCAGCTCAAAATTCGACGAGCGGTAGTGGCAACAGTCGATCAACTTTTCCAAGCTCTTCATCATCATCTGCTACAAGCGGGTCTTCTTTGTATGGTTTGTTCAGCACTCCTGGAGATAGTGTGCTGACTAGTAATGCAGCTCCTGAAGGCTATGACACTGATGCATCACCTGTAGCGACTCATCATAGTTATGGAAACACATCTCAACAAAGCAGTTCAAAGAAAGATGCACAAGAATCAGTGCATGTGAAAGATATCCAGAAGAGTCACAGTGATGACGAAGTGGACATCTATAGTGACATTGAATATGCTAATGATGAAAATTCTATCGATACTGATGTCCTGCAACTCCGAGCTTCTTACAAATCAGAGGCATCTTCTCATCTGCAGTCACATGGTACTGCAGATGAAAATTCTCTAGATACTGATATGATGCAGCTTCAATCTTCATACAAGTCCGATGAACCACATTCTTCGCCAGTTGGTGATGGCACTGACTCTAGTGATAATGATTTGGTGATTGATGAGGATGTGGCTGCGGAGGAGGAGGCCAAGAACAATGCTGACAAAGAGTCTTCAGACATGTCGCACGAAAACGCTGTACAAGGAAGTGAGAACAGTTGTGGCAGTAGTAGCGCAGAAAATTGCGAACCCTCAAGTGAACCCAACATGCCTGAAAACATTCAGTCTCCTGATCCTTCAGAGAATGTCAACCATGAAAGTGATTGGCCAGCGAATAACGAATCAGAAGAGAGTGTGGATCATGTTCCTGGAAATAAATTAAATTTTGAAATGAAGTTGTATGTTGATACTGATGCAGACAGTAGGGATATTCAGTGTGCTGATGATGAGGAGGAGGAGGATCATAAAGATGAGGATCACTCCCAAAACAGTTTTGAGTCTAAGTCTGAAAATCAGGGACCCAAAAGCCCAATCAATGACAATAGTCTTTCTCCTCACAAAGACGATGGTGATGTTGTTATGGCAGATGGAGACGTTTCAACTGACAATCTGACTGAGTATTTTCAAGAAACCTTGCCAACCGAAAAAAATGAAGATAGTGCTATTGAAATGAACAGCGATGACAAGCAAGTTGAGACTGATGACCTGATGAATGAAACAAATTCTGTCCATAAATCTGATGATAGTGATGAAGAAGAAGAAGAAGAAGACTGTGATAACAAAGCTGAGGAAGATGAAAAAGAGTGTGAATCTGATGACAATGAATGTGTGAATAATAGCTCTACTCCTGAATATCGTTCTTCTCCTACGAACTGTTTATCTCCTAAAGGTCAAAATTCGGCTGACGGAATGTCGAGTAGCTTTAACAGTTCAAAGACCTTTGCCAACAGTACAACTCCGTTTTTTACTGAAAACCCAACGACAGGGCTCAAGGAGTTTCCAACAAAAGCCTCTCTTAAAGAATGCTTACCTATAGAAGGAGAGTTTGAAACGAAGGAGCATCGTGAGAAAAATAACAATTATCAGAACATTGATCTGGGCATTGAAGATATATCTGATGCTGCAAGTGATGATCTAAATCAACTGGACAACGATACACCTGAACCAGTAGTGTGTGGAGACACTCCCGATGCTACGATGTGTGATGTAGAGAAAAACGTTGCCAAATTATTTGAGCCAGAAGATATGGAAAGCAGCCCAACCAAACACAATCGGAATCATAGAAGTGATGATTATTGTGAGGGTGCTTCCGATGATTCGAAAAGATATGCAGCATCGTATCGACAAGATCTAATAGAAGATCAAGAAGAGGGTGAAATCATTGAAGACATACCTTACCAACGAAAGAACAGTCATCGTAGGGGACACTTCATTCATGACGATGAAGACTATGGCGATTCAGCACCAAGAATCAACATATCTGATTTACCCAGAATTCCTAAGATTCGGAGAGAGACAAAGCCCGATATACCAGAAGAACCTCTACTGGAAACAAAACGAACCAGTGTTTTGGGGCGTGTTGATCTAGGTCAAGCTGACATTGGCTGGAAACGATTATCAAAGCACACACGTGAGAGAAGCTATCGGGATGGTAGGCCCAAAGACGAAACCATCCTGTTCAGGGAACGGGAATTAAAATCCAGAGACCGAAGCAAAAAACATCCTTCAAGGGAAAGAAAAAATGAACAGAAACCCATGGAACCTGAAAGGAGAAAAGAAGATAAGAAGCCAAATTCAGACAAATCCAGAGATAGAAGCAAAGATCATTCTCGGGATAGGCGGTCAGAGAAGAGCAAAAGTGATCATGAGAGATCGAAATCGGAATGGAGCTATTCTGAGAAAAGAGATAAGGAGAAGCATTCCAAACATAAGGATAGGCATGATAGAGATAAGACAAGAAAAGAGAGACATGAAAGTAAGAAAGATAGACATGAGAAAAGTAAGGACAAAAGCAGAAGAGAAGACAGTAAACATAGACAAGAGAAACTTAGAGTGGAAGATAAGTATGCAAGAGAAGTAGAACGCTTCCATCAAAAAGAGGAGTCTTATGAAAGAATGTATGAAAAACCAAGGGAGAAAGAGCATAAGCACAAACATAAAGAGAGTAAATCCGATAGTGGAAAAAAGTGTAAGGATGAAAAGCATAAGCGCACCCATTCTCGCGAATACTTTTTTGAAAAACGAGAGCGAGAAGTAAGGAAAGTAGATGATAAGTTGAAAATTGTGGTTGAACATAAAGAGTCTCGAAGTAAAGACAGAAATGAAAAACTAACCGAAAAACGAGACTTCAAGCATGAGAAAAAGCACAGAGAAGTAGGTCACCATCATGAAAGGAAGAAAAAAGAACTTAGCCCTGTGTCTTATACTGAGTTAACTCCCATAGAATCGAAAGAAATATTTGCAAAAGGTGATAGCATTATAATCAACGTTAACTTCAATAGAGCCTCACCAAGGGAAGTCGTCCCTCCAGGGAGTGAAGAATTTAATCGAGATAAAAAATCAAATTCCGGTGACTTAATTAAAGGGGACAGTGAGTCCCATAATTCCAAACTCGCACATTCATCACTTGATTCTGACAAAAAGAATGATCTAAAATGCCCAACCACACCTCTTGAAAAGAACAGTCAACTACTTTCGACGGATGAGTATTATTGGCAAGGTGGGGATGAAGCAAACGTTAAATCTTCTGTTGAAGAAAAAGGTTCTAGTGAAAAAGCTCGTTCTATTAATGATGAGAGTAGCAACTCACCAGTTAATAATTTTGGTGCGGATGATAATGTAACAGATTCAGAAGATGAGGATAATCTGCCAGAAACCCAACCTAACACCAGTCTGTTACCAAAAGATGATGAATTGGATCTCATTGTACTTTCTCCTGAAAAAGGGTCAGACAAAAACCAGACATTTCGGGAAAGTGAGGAGAAAGAATTTGGGTCCTCCAGACAACGATCCCCTCTTCATCCACCATCACCTCCATCTCCACCGGATAATGATAGTTATGATCCATGTGAACCAACAAAAAGTCCTTCGCCGCCGCCACCTCCTATTCCACCAAGTCCTCCATTACCTCCAATTGGTATGACATCTGATCGTCCGAAGCCACCACCATCACCAGAGTTACCGCCACTTCCTCCAGAGCCAGAGCCAACTGATACTGCTTTTCTGGAAGATGGTAAATCAAATGCCCAGGGCCATTCCTTGGATTCTGTAAATTCGATCCGGTCTAGTCCGGTTGTAACTCAACCAACGGAACACCACGGCCCTTTGACTACTGAATCAGTAGCCTCTGCTCCTGGGACACTTCTGCCACCTCCCCGATTTTTAGGTCATGTGAGTCATCAAAATGTATCAAACATGCAGTCGCAACTAACACCTTCTAAGACATGGCAAGCAACAAATCCTCCACCCTCAACAGTTATCTTCCAATCAAATCATATGCAGCCAGTGATGCCAGGAAACTTTCTCCCTGCTCATATACCTACTGTAGGTTTTCCCCCTCCCCATGTGTCAGCAACAGTATTGCCATCTAATAGTTCTATTCCCCTCACATCCCAAGTTAGACATATGCAACTCGGGCCTCATTCTGTGGTACCTACGAACACACTTCTTCCCAACGTTCCTATGAATCATATGACTCTTCCTCAAGTACAGATCTCTCATGTCAATCCGCCGTTACCCAATCCTTCTGTATCTGCTGCGATGCATCAGCAACATCATCCGGTAATTGCCATGCAAGCACATGCAGGTAACCTTCCAAATTCAATGGCAAGCCATATCTCTGGCATAATGCCAATTCAGAACCAGCTGGCATCAAATGCTGCTGTAACCCTTCATGGTCAGCATGGCAATCTCATATCCGCACACCATCCACAAAGTGTGGCCCAACTTTATCCACCACAGAATCATCAAACTTTACCACCAACCTCTCTGAAGGAAAAACTGCCCAAGAGTTCACCAGCAAAAGATAGGAGTGAAGTTATTGATATGGATGTGGATTCACCATATTCTCCGGGTGACTCTCCTTCAATGGATAGTGCATATGATTACTCTCCGCCTTCTTCGCCTGTCTACCAAGATAACAATCCTGTGGCAGCGGTCAAAGACGCTTTTGATAGTTTGTTTACAGCTGAACAGGCAAGTGGCAGCCAGGTGGAGAAGACTTCAAGTAAAAGCCACTCTCATTCGAACTCTGGTGAACGTGAACATAAAAAGCAGAAGCTGGATTCCAAGACTGAGTCCGGTAAAAGTCGTCACCATTCTGTACGTCTCCAGGTTGTTGACAAAGTCAAGTCCAGGAAAGAACACAAGCTTTCTGAAAGAAAAGATGTTCTCACGAAACTTGACGATTCTCAGTTGACAATTTTGGATGAACTTCCAAGCTCAGCTGTCGAAATGCAGGTGAAGGAAAAGGTATTTAACTTTCGCTAAAATTTCTGCACTTAAATATAAAATATTTAAATCAAATGATGTTTCCAAGTGGTTCCCACCACTGAAAATATTGGTTGACTTTTGACCTTTTTTTGCAGCCTTTATTTTTTAACAACAACATCTGTACAAAATTTTAGAATTATACGTTAATGTCTTTTGCCGTCTTAACGGCACCGAATTTTGGAAATTGAAGGCAAATTTTTAAATAAACACACATTACACTTACCCTCGTTTTAATGCGAACAGAAACTTTATTCCATCTTTCAGACATACGAATTACAAAAGGATTATTGCTTGTAATCTTTTTTGGACTCAAATTTTGGCATGTGTTTTCTGGATTCTAGTGTTGCTCTAATAAATCCATCCCTATTCTGTGGTCCAACTGTTTTTTCAGAGGCTTCAGTGATTAGTTTTACAATTCGCTCAACTACTTGTGTGTGTGAAGGATATTTAATAAAGTCCCAGCCATCCATAGGCACACCGTCCTGTATCATCTTCAGAAGTTCATTAGAACTGGAGGCGATGTCACATAACAAGTTGTGACTGATAAGAGCTATTTCATCCAGTTTTAAACGCATTTGCATACTCAAAGTGGACTGTTGAAGAGATTTGCTTACAAATGTTGTGTAAGATGCATCTTTGGTACGCTTCTGGTATTCCTCTGTTTCTATCTCCATCACATCTTCTATTTCAGTTTCCCCTTCATTCTCCACTGAATAGTATCTTGAATCAGAAGACGCCTGTTTTGCAGAACGAATAGTATCCTGTTCCTTTTGCATTTGGCATTTCTTGAGCCATTTTTCTGGAACATCAACACTTCCGATGAACATTTTTTTTTCAGTTCTTTGGTAAATGAAGAACGCCTGCTTGTTTGCAGGAACTTTGTTTTCTTTCGGACAGCTACACTCAGAAAAAATCACGCATTTGCAAGCAGATATGTCAAATAGTTTTTTTTTTTTTTTTTTTTAAAGTTCTCAACATTTTCTCGAGTAGTCTTGCTTTTTTCACACGTTTTATATTTTTCATGATCGATCGATATTTTCCATGGTATGAGAGTATCATATCACAAACACATTTATATGAAATTGAAGGAACGGATGCATGGAGGTATAAATTTTCAATCTTCAAAGCAACAGTTTCTGTAATAACTGAAAAGCATGGTTCTTTGTTTCCATCAGTTTCGCAACCAATACCCCATCTCTCGTGAACTCAACATCTTATAATGTCCTCATGCTTTTGGAGCTACGTAAAAAATCCTTCAGTACTCCAAAAATAGGGCATTGCAACATTTGCCGACATGAAAACTTTGACTGCGATGATTTTGCCATTTCTAATATTGACCAATATCTCGTACTAAAAATACTGATGAGATACACAAAACTATTAGACAAACCCCTTAAAAAACGATAAGACAAACAAAACATTACACACAACATGCATGACCGCAGTTGCACATGTGAAGATCGCCTGCTAACTGAAAAGATACTGCTACTGCTTTCTCAACTGAACGTTTTAAAATAGGTTACGACATGCAGAAACCATTTGTTGTGGGGCAGGTAGACAGGGCGACGCCAAAAACTGGAGGAGGAGGCGGCGGAAGATATTAACCTATAATTCTAAATTACGAAAGCAATAATGCTTTTGTAATTTGTATGTTTGAAAGGTGGAATAAAGTTTCTATTCGCATTAAAATGGGGTAAGTGTAACGTGTATTTATTTAAAAATTTGCCTTCAGTTTCCAAAATTCGGTGCCGTTAAGGCAGCAGAAGGTATAAACCTATAATTCTAAATTTTGTACAGGTGTTGTTGTTAAAAAGTGGTAACTTTTAAGCACTACCGTAAATCAATCAACCAAATTTCAAAACTCAAATAAAAAGCGTTGAAAATGTGAATTGATAGCACCAAGGGCAGGAAATCAATAAAAAATGGTCCACGGTAATCGAGAAAAAAAAAACCCCCGTTAATATCACTTTTCGTGCAGCCTCATCGCTTTTGATTTTCTGGGTGGAGGAGATGGTGGGTGTTTCCACTGCATACTCGTTCTCTTCGATTCGGGTGTGTAGTGGTGACACCATGACTCGTCACCCGCAACAATACATTTCAGAAATGCGGGATCTTCGTTATAACTGGGTCAAATGCTGCAGACTGAGGCCCGTTCGTTGCTTCTTGTGATCAGGGGTAAGGTGTTTTGGTATCCACCATGCTCACCGTTCCTTTACTCACAGATGTCACGAGTCGTAACTCTTCGATTACCTCTAGTCAGTCCATCAACAGCAGCAATGGATTCATTGGAGATCACGATGTTTACTTTTACACGATGGTCTTGGCAGATCTGATATTGTCTGCCACTTCACAAAAACTTTTACACCATTTGTTGACAACCGTTCATTCTAGACAGTGCTCGCCATAAACAGCTGCCATTCGACGATAAATGTCCACATTACGCTCACCTTCTACCACTTAAAACCGTACTATTGCACATTGTTCTGTTCTGGACACATCCATCTTTAACACGACTTTATATTCACTTTGAATGCTCTCACACGAACTGGTTAATCAGTTATATGCAGTCTGCGATGCTCTCCTCCTACCTTCCTTTATAACC
>QLNU02015003.1:33962229-34005418 GCA_006491805.2 Dysdera silvatica | reverse complement strand
GTTTTAAACGCATTTGCGTATTTAGAGTGGTCTGCTGAAGAGATTTGCTTGCAAATGTTGTGTAAGATGCGTCTTTGGTGCTCTCCTAGTATTCCTTTGTTTCCATCTCCATCACATCTTCTATTTCAGTTTCCCCTTCATTCTCTACTGAATAGCAGCTTGAATAAGAAGACGCCTGTTTTGCAGAATTCTGCATGTATCCTGTTCCTTTCACATTTGATGTCTCTTGAGCCGTTTTGTTTCTGGAACATCAACACTTCCGATGAACGCTTTTCTTTCAGTTCTTTGGTCAATGAGGAACGTCTGCTCGTTTGCAGGAACTTTGGACTTTCTTTCGGACAGATACACTCCAAAAAAATAGCACATTTGCAAGCAGATATGTCAAATAGTTTTTTTGCTTCCATTTTAAAGTTCTCAACGTTTTCTCGAGTAGTCTTGCTTTTTTCCATACTTTTTATATTTTTCATGATTGATTGATATTTTCCATGGTATGCGTGTATCATACCACAAACATGTTTATGTGAAACTGAAGGAATGGATGCATCGAGGTATAAATTTTCAATCTTCAAAGCAACAGTTTCTGTAATAACTGAAAAGCATGGTTCTTTGTTTCCATCAGTTTCGCAACCAATACCCCATCTCTCGTGAACTCAACATCTTATAATGTCCTCATGCTTTTGGAGCTACGTAAAAAATCCTTCAGTACTCCAAAAATAGGGCATTGCAACATTTGCGGACATAAAAACTTTGACTGCGATGATTTTGCCATTTCTAACATTGACTAATATCTCGTATTAAAAATAAAGATACACAAAACTATTAGACAAATTTCTTAAAAAACGATAGGACAAACAAAACATTACACACAACATGCATGACCGCAGTTGCACATGTGAAGATCGCCTGCTAACTGAAAAGATACTGCTACTGCTTTCTCAACTGAACGTTTTAAAATAGGTTACGACATGCAGAAACCATTTGTTGTGGGGCAGGTAGACAGGGCGACGCCAAAAACTGGAGGAGGAGGCGGCGGAAGATATTAACCTATAATTCTAAATTACGAAAGCAATAATGCTTTTGTAATTTGTATGTTTGAAAGGTGGAATAAAGTTTCTATTCGCATTAAAATGGGGTAAGTGTAACGTGTATTTATTTAAAAATTTGCCTTCAGTTTCCAAAATTCGGTGCCGTTAAGGCAGCAGAAGGTATAAACCTATAATTCTAAATTTTGTACAGGTGTTGTTGTTAAAAAGTGGTAACTTTTAAGCACTACCGTAAATCAATCAACCAAATCTGTAATTAATTTTTTAATTTTAAGTACTTTTAGTCTAATTTTCTCAATTTTTAGCCCATTGAGGCGACGGAAGATATCAATTCAGTGTTATAAGATTTTGCATACCTTTTAATGATGAGAGTTCACAACTTTTCTGCACTACCGCAAAAAGATCTAAGACACTTCGATTTTTTCGAACCACCCTACTGTACAGACTTCCTCTAATACTACTTTAGATTTGATAAAACTGCATCAATGCCCAGGATGTTGAACAGGAATCATGTTTTAGGGCCGATAAGATATACTAGTTTGGCTCTCTCTTGTTCAATATAGGAAACGTCGGTTGTCCTCTTCGAAATTCCTCCAGCGGGGCTATACGTAGCAACTGCTGTGTTATCTAGTGTTATTCAGAGTTCGAGACATGGTGTGAGAGAAGAGAGATGACCGCACAGTGTTCGATTACATACAATAAATGCCTCGCCAAAAGCTTTGAGAGCAGCGTTGACACAAATTCAGAATCATGTTTTCTGTATTCCTGTAAACCATTTAATAGTTCCAAGTCGTTGTAGGGTGCATCATTACCAACTGAAGCTAATAGCCATTTCTCTGCATAAAAGAGGGCATTTGCATATCGCCTCCAATCTTTGAATCATGTCTTCGTCGTGGCCAGCTTAGACACTAAATGCGAACATCTTTGCTAGGTATAGAATCCATGACATCCATCTGACGTGGTGGATAGCTCCTGACCTCCATCAAGGTTTTCATTTCTCTGAAGCTTCCCCCATAATGATCAGCATACGTTCTGCACCTTCTCTATACTCGTCTCTCGCTAAAAGTTTCTACCGATTTGGAACTGTAAGGGTCCTTTTTTAAGTACATCTTTGCACCCTATGCTTCTGCGATCTGTTCATGATTTATAACATTCTGTGTCCATGATCTATTTAAAGATTACTCCATATGGAGTCTCTGAAGTGGGTGAAATCGGAGTGTCAAGTCCTGATGATTTCGTAAAAATTTCCTTGTGGACTGCGCACAAGATACATTCAAAAATATGATGGCGATACGCAAGCATAAGCAATTTCTTTTTCAGGAGTGACTCAAGTTGCACGCACACGCCAATTTTACAACCCGAGTTGGAAGCCATGGTGTCCACATTTAATTAACATTGTGATAACGTCCCATACCAGTTAAAAACTTTAAATGAGGTGCGCGGGGGTCCAAAATTATTCAAATCAGCTGAAATTTCAGGTGTAACAATGATTTACCATGCTTAACAACATAGGACTAAGCGACCGTGAAAAATTAAAAAAAGCTATTTTTCGAAATACCCTATTACATTATACACATACACACAGACAAGTCATTATAAACTATAACACGTAAAGTTAAAAGACTATGGTCACTTGAAGGTTGGAGGTACTTCCAACGAAACAATGGGGTGTAATTAATGCAACTAGCACTATAATGTGAATTTTAAAAATGTGCTGTAAATGCTAATGATGATGACTTTTTCATGGGACACAAGGAGATTGAGTTGTGCTTTTTAATGAAAAGAAAATACTGATGAGTTTAAAAGCTAAAATTTTACTTTGCGTTGAATTAACTATTGAATTTATTTAAATAAGGCTGTTCTAATTTTTAAATATTCCTTTTTTATGACTAAAATATGCATATACATATGTGCAAAAATACATGCATTAAGCGGACAAAGTATTTTTATCCATATATATTAGGTCGAACGGGAAGGGGGCATATGATGTCCGCTTGTAAATGTGAAGGGGAGGGTGCAACGTCCACATGTAGGTGAAAAGTGGGGGGACGAGAAAAAAGTTGAAAACTTCTGACTTAGTCAACAGTAATGCAGTGAAGGTGCACTATGGTTTTTGACATACTTCGATTGGTCCTTAGAAAAGATCATTCAGGTCCTTAGAAAGTCCTTATTTTTTATTTTGGAAAAAGAGTGGGAACCCTGAAACAGTGTCGTAGAATGACAGCTATTGTCAATTAAAAGGCTTAAAAAATGGAGAGAGAAAAAATTATTCTATCTGTTCGATATTTTGTCCACGAGATCCTTTCCAATGGCATTTCGACCATGAGATTTGGTCCCATTACCCAATTTAGAACAAGCTTTGCCATGTGTGAGCATCTTAATCACCCTGTGATACCATAATGGTAACTCGTGTGGCAGTGGCGCTGTTAACCCACACTCAATTCCAGTAGTATCATGGAACAGGTGTTGTTATTCTGCCTATCATAGTCCAGTGTTTGTTCCTAGGTAGTAGGGTTTTAGATGCTTCAGAAAATTGTTGCTCCCAGTACAATGGCGTTTCTCAACCTTTTAACCCTTGCGGCATCTTTGAAAATAATTTCTGGTCAACGGAATTCCCATATAAAAATTACACAGGCTGACACGATTTTTGCCCACTTGCAGCTGAGAGTTGATTTTAAGGTTTTTGATGTGCCGAAATCAAAAATCATATTAGTTTTCATGTATCATGTCAAGTTTTTTTTCTAAAGTATTTTGAATGTCCAAAAAAATGAGCAAAAAGTGGGTACTTTGTGTATGATTTGAGGTACACAAATGGTATATTCAGAATTATATGATGCTGTGGCGAGCCAGTTTAATCAAGTACATGTGCGATAACGTGAACATAAATACAGCAAAATGAATCTGGACTGTTTAAACGATTTCGTCTACCAAATATGATGCCATGTTCAACAAACACTCGGTTATTTGCTCCAGTGTCGTAATGCCTGATCGTGATCCAAATATATCAATCACAAAGCACAATTTTTAATACTAGTTTTCTAACACAAGGATCATGCAGTGCATTGCTAATGTTTTCAAATTTTATCAGCAAATCCTATATGAATTACGAGATCAAAAGTTTGACTCATGTCACATTATAGCAATAAACACAAAATGCGATAGTTCAAAAATTTGACATGATTAAAAAAAATAGTATATTTCAAATCAGCATACCAAAATCAGTTAAAAAAACAAGTGTCACATGTAAGTCAGCAGATATATTTATTTTATTTTTTTTTTTTATTTATTTATTTATTTATTTATTTATTTATTTTTGGCCTGTGTAATTTGTCATTATCATCATCTTGTGTTGTTTATAAACTTGGAGTTCATAAGGAAAACAGTGTAATTTATAGATATCTGATTTAACAATACCTATATTTTCATTATTATATGGGATATTATATCTATTGACAGTACAGAAGAAAAAAATGGATTTTTACCTATTTAAGAGCCCAATGTATTTCTTGTAGCACCCGTACTTCACGGTGCGCTAGGATTCTTCGGCACCCTGGTTGCAAAATGCCTGGGTGCAGCATGACCTCAGTTGTCTGTACACCATAAAAATGTAAAACTTTTCTATTATCAAAATGTGTTTAGACAATGACCTCTTTTTAAATAACCTGTCGAGGAAACATAGAACTCCGAAATGTGAAATCTGCAATTTTCAGATTACTGCCAAAATTTGCTGCAAAACAAAAATTAAAGTGTCATGGTCTACAAGATGAAGAATTAATTTATGATTGCAAAATGCCTTAATACCTAAATTGTTTAATTGTTGAAGTTGGCCGTGAAGGTAACAGTCCTTAGACTGTGAGCGTAATGCACATGGAGTAATTAATAAATAAGCTGCATAGAATTGAGGTCAGAGAGGAGATTTGAAAACAGAACATGTATTAATACTTAATTTAACACACACAAAACAAACAAGGAGAAAAAATAATGCGATACTACTGATAATAAAGAATAAAATAGGCTTGCTAAACCTTGTTGGTCATATGACATTGGTGACCGCCATATCAAATGCAGGAGTGGTGATCCCAAAATTAAATGAATTAAATAATGACCTAAATCACACTTAATAATGAGAATTAGATGAGGGCACTTATTTAACTATATTGAGGAGGATAAGAAGCCCGTAATACTGGAAAACAAGTCACTTACCATAATCGACATCTTAATTAGACTCCACTATGTGTGGACAATAGGCTTCGCATTCACCATTGTGATAAGAAACATCGTATTATAAGGGTTGCCCAACTGAAAAGTGGACAAGGTGATAAAAGTAATACCTTTATTGGAAATTTAAAAGAAATTGCCATTAGCGTTGTAACACTGGTCCCATCGTTTCGCCAGCAGGTCAATGCCATTACTGTAGAACGATCGAGGTTGTTTTTTTGAGGAAGTCCTGCACTGCGTCCTTCACTTCGTCGTCCTAATGAAAATGTTTCCATTGTAAAGATTTTTTAAGCGGTCCAAATATGTGATAGTCACAGGGGGACAAATCTGGACTTTACGCTGAGTGTTCCAACACTTCCCAACGGAATTTGTGTGTGTCTGGGTTTCACGGGAGACATGGGGGTGGGCGTTTTGATTAAGGAGGATCACTTGCTGTGAGAGAAGGCCTGACCATTTGCTTTTGATTGCTTTGCATAGTTGCGAGAGAGTGCTGCAGTATTCTGATGAATTGATAGTGCACTGTTGTGGCAGGAAATCAATCAAAAGTGGCCCACAGTAATCGAGAAAAAAAAAACCCCCGTTAATATCACTTTTCGTGCAGCCTCATCGCTTTTGATTTTCTGGGTGGAGGAGATGGTGGGTGTTTCCACTGCATACTCGTTCTCTTCGATTCGGGTGTGTAGTGGTGACACCATGACTCGTCACCCGCAACAATACATTTCAGAAATGCGGGATCTTCGTTATAACTGGGTCAAATGCTGCAGACTGAGGCCCGTTCGTTGCTTCTTGTGATTAGGGGTAAGGTGTTTTGGTATCCACCATGCTCACCGTTCCTTTACTCACAGATGTCACGAGTCGTAACTCTTCGATTACCTCTAGTCAGTCCATCAACAGCAGCAATGGATTCATTGGAGATCACGATGTTTACTTTTACACGATGGTCTTGGCAGATCTGATATTGTCTGCCACTTCACAAAAACTTTTACACCATTTGTTGACAACCGTTCATTCTAGACAGTGCTCGCCATAAACAGCTGCCATTCGACGATAAATGTCCACATTACGCTCACCTTCTACCACTTAAAACCGTACTATTGCACATTGTTCTGTTCTGGACGCATCCACCTTTAGCATGACTTTACATTCACTTTAAATGCTCTCATGCGAACTGGTTAATCAGTTATACACAGTCTGCAATGCACTCCTCCTACCTTCCTTTATAACCCTGAAGGGTGGTGGTGCTTCTATCGCTGCTGTACTTCTGATGCTATCACACATGTCCACTTTTCATTTGGACAACTCTTATATAAAAGAAGCTCTTTCTGGGATCTGTTGAATTACGTTAGGGGAACTGATAAAAGCATTCAAATCTTCAATATCCAAAAGCCTTACTGGACTTCAAGGCTGATTTGAAATTGTGGTCATAGACATACTACCTTTTTTAAGCTAAAGGGTATTACACCTGGTTTTCACTTTCTCTAAGTTGTATCATTCTTTGTGGTTTGTTCGATACCTTTTGACGTAGTTTGCATTATCCGACCATGTCCCTTTATTAACAAAACCCCCCTTCTCTTTAAGGCTTGAGTACATATTATTAAATGTATGCATGCAGGTGTGGAAACATTTCTACACAAAAATAATTGCTAATGTCGGGCTGTGAAAATCACCGCGGCAAAAGGTTATATTGTAGGAGCAGTCCGTCAACTGTTGAACTTTGGAGCCTTTTTTTTTTCCAACATATCTGCCTGGTTGTTTCTATAGTGTCCAGTAATCCACTGGAGATCGTCTATATTCCTTTAGCTTTTAATTTTTTATATAAGTTTTGGTGTTCACGTACATTCTTTGAAATATGGGGCTTAGTTGAATCAATGAACTG
This sequence comes from Dysdera silvatica, assembly GCA_006491805.2. Classification (NCBI taxonomy): domain Eukaryota; kingdom Metazoa; phylum Arthropoda; class Arachnida; order Araneae; family Dysderidae; genus Dysdera; species Dysdera silvatica. The sequence goes on along the minus strand of QLNU02015003.1, from coordinate 33,998,281 downwards.
TATTGCTGCTGTAGTGTCTGATACGATGACCACCTTTTTATACTCTAGTTGCAGAGCCTCCAGTTATTTCAAGGCCACACATATTGCAGTTACTTTGCTGTCAAAGGCTGTTCTACAGTTCCTGTAGGTATGAAAAACGCAAAAAGCTCACAGTACACCTCTGTCCAGCATTTGGAGAGTCAGTCAGTCATAAGTGATCCATCAGTATAAACTTTTAAGCCATACAAGTTCGGGGTATTTATTGTCCATAGTCTCCAGGGACAAAGCAAAGGTTTGCAATGTTTCAGGAGAACTGTCTTTTTTATAAACAACTTGTTCTAGATTAAGCTGGTATAAATCACCTCCAAAGGCTCCTTGAGGTCCCACTGTTCAAATTAGCGTATGCTGTTTGTTCTAAGACTTTCTGTATGAATTCTGTACTGGATCTTAAGATTTCCAGGCATATTTTTGGTAGTCCTTCCAATAGTAATCTCCAATTCGTAGAAGTTTCTCATAAAAGATAATAGCTTTTTCCTTTATAATGGATCCAATTGATTTATTTTCTGTTAGTAGAAGCATTGAATGGATTGGTGTAGTCTTTACAGAAGTATTTGGTTCTGTAGGATGTCTAATTTTTGTAGAAGTTGATTGGAAAACATTATCAAAGGTTTACAATAATATGTAATGGTAAGTTAAATAAATTACTTGTAGATGATGTTTAGAATGTGTAAACCTCAAGGACAACCATCGAGGCATTTCAAAATAGTCCTCTTTCTTTTTTTGTGCGTTCAGAAATATAATCAATATGGTTCCTCCAACTCAACTTATTATCAAACATCAAATAAGTAAATTTATCAACATTAGTTAGTTGAAGGTGCTGATAAAATAATTTAGGTTCTATGTTGTGATGAGTAAAGGAGGTGGTCTGGACTGCAGTTTTTACTAAATTTACAGTCATGCTATTTTTAATTACTCATTATTAATCCAGTATAAAATTGGTAAATTCATGTTTTTCCCTATCAATTGTAAAAGATATTCCGTATTTTGATTCTATTTTAAAGTTATTATTGATAGTTGTTTTTTAACTTTCTGGAAAATTTTTCTCATTTCCAATATCAGTCTCGCATCCCATTCACAAATAAATACACGCATAGGGAAGTAATGTGAAACTACTCTTTTTTTTTTTTTTATACTTGTGTGAACTCACTACTGTGTAAATGTAAAAAAAAAACAATCCTACATCACTCATGCATGCATGTGAGAAAAAAATCCGCATCACTCATGTGTATATATGTATATATATAAAATATGGTCTTGAATTCATATTTATTTGTAAGTGGTGTCGGAATAGCTTAAAGATGCCGAAAATGTTTGACAGATAAAATTACAAGCCGTGGAGTGAATATTATTTTGAAACCCTTTATTCTACAACCACTCCTAAAAGTGATAACCTTTAAGTCATTGCTTTATACTGCTCTTCGTTCACACAATTGTCAGTTTATCTGCATCATTTAACGATGAATATTTATTTAGTAGGCTTTGGAAACTTATACTTTAACAATAGTGATCGGTGTTAAGGTGAACTAATTACAAAGAAGTTATGCCTGTTTATAACCAAGAATTCTGACCTACAAAAAATTAAACTATTTTTCATTTCAGTTTTTAAAGAAACTGAATCGACAGGAACGTGTCGTCGAAGAGGTTAAGTTGGCCCTTAAGCCCTATTACAAAACACGAGAAGTTAGTAAAGAAGAATATAAAGACATATTACGAAAATCTGTACCTAAAGTAAGTGATATTCCTGTTTTGTTCGTTAGATTGCTAGGAATAACATGTTATTTCAAGATGCCTTTCATGCTACTACCCAATAGCTCCAGCTGTGACCCCGGGCTTCCTTTGATTCTTAGTAACAGGGTTCCCACAAAGCAAAAAACAGGATAACACCCGATCAAATTGTGATGAAATAAAATAAAAAAAGTTGTTCAAATTGGACTTGGCCTTGTCAGCACTTCATGGTTATTGGGCCATTTTGGCGCTCTCCGTTGCTTGGCGCCCAGTGTGAAGGCACCAGTCATATCACCCTTAATTCATTACTGTGAATGTTTATGTGCTTTTGAAGCACCTGGAATTGTCAGAGAATTTGAAATCATTGTTAAAGATCAGGAAAAACCATCTTAATTTCTGTTTTGACTGGCTAAATCTTCTACGAATGCGGAATTGTTTCCTCACAACTGAATTTTATTTGAAAGTTGTATGTGATTCATCAGAGAATTTTGCCGGAAATGTTTCTGTCCAATGTGAATGGGGACCCTGTAGTAAACTTCGTTGATGAATGTGTCAATTCAGAGCCGATATCAAACTTTTGACTCCAACTTCACTGAGGCAAAGGATGGTTTTGCGATTGAAAAACTAACCTGCTGCTGTAGTTCCTGAGTTTCATGTGACGTAGTTTTTGATTGACAAACTCATCATGACTTAGTGACCCTGTTGAGCTTGTGATTTTATTTATAAAATCATGGGCTTCCCATGATATCAAGCTTTCGAAAGTTGGCCTCATAGTTGAAGACTGACTAGGACTTTTAATTAGTAGAATGCCATCACTGGTCCAATATATATATATATATATAAAGATTATGCAACACTTTGTGAACTATTGTTTCCTTTATCAAGCGAAGCGTCGAGAAAATAAGAATGTCCTGCATTTATACCTCCAATTCTGGGGTTTCTCCAGAGCAGTCTGGCACTCAAGTTTTTCCAGAAGTCTTACCCCGGATTTCCACATCTTCGTGCACAAATCTTGTATGATTCAGCCATAGAATTTGAGATGTTAATGGTCCGATTCTCATGGAAGGCCTATGTGTTAAGAAATTAGACCTTTAACTTCATAAAACCTGTGCCTAAATCATACAAGATTTATGTAAGAAGATTGGAAAATCTGAGTATGTGTCTGCTCTGTGGAAACCCTGGTGTGGGACTGCTGTGGGGAAAAACCCTGAACTTGGTGTATAAATAAAAATATCCTTACTACTTTGCAATTTCACTCAATAAAGGGAATAGTAATTCACGAAACATTGCAGTTTTCTTATGTGTTGGACCAGTGGTGAAATTCTACTAGTTTCTGTTATATAGTGTTTCTCAAAGTTTAAATCCACATGGACCACTTTAATAATGCCTCTGTCATGGTCTACTAGTGAGTCTGCGGGGTCCCCCCCCCCCATCCATGGGAAAATTGAAAAATATAGTGTCTGAGAGATCTCGCAGACCACTGAATAAGCTGATGAAGATCAGGAAGTAAATTAAACTTTTGCGCACATTTTTACAAACTAGGGACCTGGAAAAGTGTTCATAAAATCAGGGGTTTGTAACTGGAAAGACATTAAAAAGAAATGCAGTTTTAATTACAAAGAAGAGTTGCAAAATTTTTTATAAATATGTTTTTCCTTAGACAAATTTACGATATTTACAAGGTAAGTCTTCTCTCATTCTCCTCCTTTTAATAATGATTGCTGAAGTTAGATAGTAAATAGTTTTAACTTATTCAAAACAATCAAAATTTAACACAGCAAATCATCAAGAAATTCTGATAATAAAACTTCACATGTGTACCTTCTAAATTCAAACTATATATGTCATTAAGAAAGTGCTATATATATTGCAATTTCTCCAATGCAAACCAATTATATGTACTGTCTCACCTTGTCTGGCGCAGAATGGCCCTTGTTGTCCATAAAAATACAACCAACCACCGTGTACAATCCTCTGCTCCCTCAACATTTAATTAATATACTTCTCTGTGTAAATGTGTAAAATGATATGAAATTGAATATAAATCCTTTTCTTCCCCCTCCCCTAACTTTGGAGACTAAAAATCCAACCAGTTTGGAGAAATTCTGTGCCTCTTCTTTCCAAAATTTCAGCATCTAAGGCAAATAATGAAAAGAAAATGAGAAAATTTGCGTTCATGGAAAAAAAATTGGAGCAGAAATTAACAGTAGTTCTATGGGATATTTTTTGGAATCAATGCAAAGTTCGTGAATTTGGGGTTCGTAAAAGCACAAGTCTGCTGTATATATAATTATATTAGTTCATTGTACATTGTTAATGTATTCTTTTCAGATTTGCCACAACAAGTCCGGAGAGATAAACCCGCAGAAAGTAAAATATTTTGTTGACTGCTATGTGAAGAAAATGAAGCACCATCGGAAGAAAGCCTCTAAAAAGCGCAAGTCATCTAAATTCTCGTGATGTGATGCAAACTGACTAACTTGTACAGAACTCTTTTACTTGTAGAAAGTCTGTTGTGTAATAGCGAAAACAATATGAAACGTGGACAACGTTTTTGCACCAATCAGGTTCAGTTCCATGTAATAAAAAATTCAGTTTTTATATTTTTGCTCGCAGTTCGAGCTTCCAACTGGCAAACGAAATTTATAATTGTGATTTTTCAATATGTGATTAATTACTGAATGCTTGGTTTTTTTTTTTTTTTTCTTTTGATCTGATCCTCTCCTTAGTATGTTTTGATCCTAATTGCGTGTTAACAATGTTTGTCGCATTCCAATTTTAGCTGATAATTTCTTTTTCAAAAACAATTATCCAAATTTTATGAAAATGGAGGATTTCATACTTCACTGTGCTGTTCCATTATTTTGATTTATGAAGTTTTCGATGATTCACACTCTGATATGCAACTTGTGTACTAGCACAATGATTAATCAAGTTCCTCATTAACTAGTTTCCAATTTACTTAAGCTCTGCAGTTCTACCATGTTTGCCTAACATGTAGTTATCCCAGGTTTGACTCCCAACTATGTGGAGAGAGGCGGACACTTACTGACCAACTTCTCATTATAATAGTCCGGGGACTGATTCCCTAACCCATAAGAGGTTCAGATTCCTCAGAAAACTGTAGGTCCCAGTGCAGCATGACCCTTGCTATCCTTGCATCATCAGATTATACCAACAGATCATGTTGTACTTTGCATGGATATGCGTAAACCGTATGGAGACTCAATACAATTCTTTGTCATGTCGAAATTCCGGACTTGTAATAATGCGATAGAATGCTTGTCATTTTTATATCAATTCACAGTCTATGGTTTGAGTTCCCAGATGACAGATTCATATCTGTGTGAAAACCGTGGGTTATAAATAAAGCAACATTACCTAAGCTGCCTTTGTACCACTAAACATAAAACAAATTGATATAAAAAACATTAATATCACTGTAGTGGATTTGCTAAAGGTATTGCGCCATATGGTGTGCACAAGCAATAAGACTAAATTTAAGAATTTGGGCTGAAAGAAGCTGGTGTTCTTTTAGATATAAAACAATGCTTCAGTTATCGTAAAATTTCAAAGGATGTAAATATGCTCTTAAGGTCCCGAAGAGTCTTAATAAAATGGAAAGATTCATTCTTCAGTGGACAGAGTGGGATCCAATGTTAATAATATTAACACTTACGAGAAACTGAACATGAGAAATTAAGTTTGAAAAAAACCAAGAAACTAAACTTGTGAAACGAAAAAATGAACATGTGAAACTAAGGAATTAAAACTTTAGAGATTAAAAGACTATAGAAACTGAACTTGAAAAGCTAATCTTGACAAAAGCACAAATTGAAAATGTAATATATTTTATACTGAACCCTTTTCAAATTTATATAGTTTGGATGGAGGTAGCTCTATACTGTTTTCTAGTAGTTTTATCTCGTCAGGTAAGGAAATATGTATGAACCCTGTGAGCTGTGCAATGGCATGAAAACAACACATTTATCTGTGGGAAAACTGGTATTGAAATCTGCTGATAGTTACGCACTTACTATTTTTTCTAACAATCCATATTCAGGGGATTGATCGATTATAAAAGAAATTTGAATCCCTAAAAAAATTGTTTAAGTTTCAGGACGTAATCTCAACTAACCTTGGGTCATTTGAAATACAAAACCAATTAACTAGATGTTTGTGACAATGGAATTAAGCAGAGTTTTTGATATTTGGTCAAGTATTTCAGGCAGACACATCAAGACTGAAGCAAACTTCTAGTGCACACGGAATGTTACTATTTCAAGCTGCTGATGGTTGTCAACAGCAAAAAATAGTTAGAAAATGGGAAATGCTGGAAAAATCAAAATTTGGAGGAAGGGGTGAAAGTATTAATATGTGAATGGTTGAATTGTCTTCCAAGCATTGCTGGAACAAGGATTTGATTTGTAGTCATTAACAAGACTATTTATTTGACTGTTCAGAAATTTCTAAAAGTCTAACTCCAAATGTAACTTAGGTTTAGAAATAATAGAACATTTTTTAAATTTGGCCTTTTCAACGTACTTTTTGTGTTCGTTTAACCAGAATTTAAAAGAACGTTTTGTCTGCTATTAGGAGGCACTGCTGTCAACAACTAATAGGAGCGTGAAGTATCAATATTGCATGTTCACTCCAATCAATTCCTAATGAAAAGTCAGCTGTATCTGTCTGAAACATATTGAGACATTGAACCAAACATCGAAAACTACACAATTACATTGTTACAAATATTTAACGTACTTTACCTAGTGCTGTATCGGGATTTTATACCAATTGACTGAATCTCTTTTTAGAAAGTGAAATGACATTATTGTAACTGTAGTGACGGCCTGCTCGTGTATCACCGTTGCCCATGATTATCTGGATTTGCTGTTATAGGGACTCTTGCTGAACTTAGTCCAGATAACTGTAATCTTTTGCATTTTTTACTCATTCTCAGGGCCTACTGTAGCATATCTGTTTTCATACCATAAAATTCAAGATATATGAACAGAGCATGTACGGTGCATTCTCATTCCCTCAATGAACGTTTTTGTCATGGTGGCTGCTGTTCGGAAACTTTAAGTATTAATAAGAGTGAGTTTTTGTCAATTTCAAATGGTTTTAGCTTAATTTACAAACCACATTGTAACAAAATAGCTGTGGTGAGGATTAAAGGTAGTTTACACATTAATTTACCCCTAATGCAATCTAATAAAGTCAGATTTTTTTTCTTCCTAAACAAAAGCAAATACCAATGCTGTATTGTACCCTAGTGGTTCTGTCCACGATCTACTGAACTGAGTTCAGCTCCTACTAAGCTTGGTTATGTACAAATGTATTGTGGTTCGGAGAACATGCTAACCCATCGTGAGAAAGCACAATTTCAGAATATAATCTAAACTAATGAACTGATTCTGGATGGCATAGCTATATACACGATTTAAAATACTGTATTTTAGAGCATTTAATGTTAATAATTTTGGTTTTGTTTACATCTCTTGAAAAAGGGACTTCTGAAACTTCGGGAATCACCCGTGTAAATAAATTAAATCCTTTACAGAATATTCTGCAGAAGCATAAACCTCCTAGTAATATGTTCTGACGGTCATTGCTAATGTGCTGATGAAACAGTCTGTAAACTTTTCTGTCCTACGGTGGCCCAATAGTAACAAATTCATGCATGCCATTAATTCGGGTTTAAGTCTTAACGGCACCTGGGGGGGTAATGTTTACCAACTAACCGCTTACCGTAGTCTGCTGCTGTCTTAGGGAGTTAATTTCCTAAGCCCTGAGAGATTTGACTCCCTCTCCGTAAAATGTAGGTCCACCACACCATAGTGGCATGTAGATAATGTCCGGTTGTGGCAGTTGCCTATTGTGCCATTAACCCGAGTTTGACTCCCAATGGTGTCATAGATAGTGTGCTGTTTTTCTGCCAACCGTAGGCTTGGGTTTGGCTCTCTTGGCGATGTAAGCTTATATTTCTCCGTGGAACTGGAGGTCCCAGCACAGCATGACCTTTACTATCCTTGTGCCATAAGAACACAAACCAGGGTTCCCATTCAACCTGGAATTGTCAGGGAATTTGAAATCATTCTTAAAAGTCAGGGAAACAAGATTTTTTTTGGTCAAACCTGGAAATGTCAGAGAAAGCCTTGACTTCCGTTTCGAATAGCTAAGTCTCCCGTGACATGAAACCATTTCCCCCCACAGTGAAAGTTAAGCTGAAAATTGCTTGTGATTATTCAGGGAATTTTGCTTGAAATGGTTAGGGAAAAACCTACAAAAGTCAGGGAATTTAATCATCACTAAAGGTTAGGACAACGTCAAGGGAAAACAAGATTTTTTGGTCAAACCTGGAAAAGTCAGGGAAAACCTTAACTGTTTGGAATAGCGGTCTCCCATGAATGTGAAGCCATTTTCCTTACAACGGAATTTCGACTGAAAATTGCTTGTGGAATTTTGATAGAAAAGTCAGGAAATTTTGCTGGAAATGGTAGGGGGAAACCTGAAAAAGTCAAGGAATATAATCATCACTAAAGGTTAGGGCAAAGTCAAGGGAAAGACGAGGTTTTTTGATCAAACCTTTAAAAGTCAGGGAAAACCTTCTTAACTTCTGTTTTGAATAGCGGTCTCCAATAAACGTAAAGCCATTTTTCTCCACAATGGAAATTCGGCTGAAAGTTGCTTGTGATTAGTCATGGAATTTTGATGGAAAAGTTAGGAATTTTGCTGAAAATGGTCAGAGAAAGGTGAAGGAATATAATCATCACTAAAGGTTAGGGCAGCATTAAGGGGAAAATGAGATTTTTTGGTCAAACCTGGAAAAGTCCAGGAAAACTTTTTTAACTTCTGTTTTGAATAACGACGTCTCCCATAACCGTGAAGCCATTTGTCCCACAGCGGAAGTGAAGCTGAAAGTTGCTCGTGATTGGTCAGGGAATTTTGCTGGAAAAGTCAGGGATTTTTTTTTTCACCAAGTAAGAACTCTGTCGAACACAAATGGTTCGATTAATCTTTAACAACAGTGTCCTTGCACCATAAAAAAGTAACCAACTTTTAATAACAGTAATTATTTCAATTTACTTGGGAGTAAAACTATTAAAAGTAGAAAGTTTTGCAAGGCAGATGGCTTTTAAGCTGATCAGTGGTGTAGGGCATGGGGGGGGGGGTCTCAATCTCCCTCCCCTTTGGACAGCAAGACATATTGTTTCATTTAATACCATATCGCATGATCTTTCATAAAGCAACTTGACTCCATTGATTTTTGAATTACTACGCCCTTGGAACTGATCATACACAGCATAAAGTATTGCACAATTCTCCATTTTTATACAATTTACAAACATTGTACATAAAGAAAAAATTAAATAACTGTTAATTTTATGTGAAATTTTCTTTCATCGTAAACAAATAAAGCATTTGTTGCTAGCAATTAATGAAATTAATTTAAAATGAATTTGTAGTTCATTATAAATCCATCAATTCGATTAATTTTCCATTAATTGAATGGAATTCAATGAGAAATGGAATTGGATTAACGGAAATGATTGAATTCCATTAATCGATTCATTACAAATCTGTGCATTTGTTATTAATTTTAGAATCAGAGCTGAACATTGAATGTGTAAAAATTCATAGAATTTAATTTTGAAAAGAATTTTTATTGGTTAATCAAATTAGGCAGTTACATTTTAGCGTAATATATTTAATATTTTAAAATAACAGGATATTTTAACATAGTATGTTCAATATATTAAAATACTATGCTACTTTAACATAATATGTTAAATTGAAAACACTTGGCTAAAAATCGCATATAGCATTTAGTCTGGAATGTCAGTTACGCTACATTCAGAGGTGCTATTTAAATGAGAAAGTCCTTAAAAATAGTGCTTGTTTTATGACTGTATCGATCTTAATTTGGAAAGTCATGAATAAAACATATAACTTCATAGGTATAAACATTACAAGTCACATCATCTTGCAGTCAGCTTTCATTTTACTTACTATAATATTCCCTTTTCCCTACAGCCACTATTTAGAGCAGCAATTTTCAACTGGTGTGCCATAAGAAATTTTAAAACATGCAATACCCGACTATTTAGCCACGGGCACTAACCTCATTTTCCTCAGACTTTCCAAGCAAAAAAATAGCAATAGCCAACACACCCATATTGTGTAATGAAATGGTAGTCAATTATTCCGAAAAACATAATAAATTAGCAAAAACCGCATATACAGCCTCACCTTGTTTTGGCGCAGAACGACCCTCGCTCTCCTTACTCCAAAAAAAATACAACCAACCACTAAATTAGCAGTCCAGTAGATTGTCTGCTGGCACATCTGAGAAGACAGGTGTGCTTATCCTATACTACTTTGAGTTACTACTTACTATTAATATTTTGTATATCAATAAAAATTATACCCTTTTTTTTTTTTAATCAGATTGGCGAAAAATGTATTTTTTGGTATGTTGCAGAATTTTGGAAATTTTTTTTTGATGTGTCTTCAGATGAAAAAGGTTGAAAATCGTTGATCTAGAGGACACTGTTCAAATTTTAGACGTAATTTTTATGAATATCTACCAGTTTACGGTTAAGGACTGCAATACCAAAAAGGGGGCAATTGAAAAGTTAGGGTAGGAGACAATAAGTAAAAATATATGTGAATAAGTCCTATTTATTCTTTAAAGCATGAAGATAACCCATATCAATATAACTAGAGCCTGTTGCACTCATTGATTAGTTTTTGTAAAATGACATTCAACAATAATTCTAAAAAATCATAAAGTTGTTGAATTTAAATTTTAAAAAATCACTCTTCATCCCCTGTAACACTTAGTAAAAGGTAAAGTTTGCAAATATGGATCGTGATCCTAAAATGGTTTGGAAACTACTGTTATTTGTATTTCTGCCATAATTTGATGGTCCCATTGCCAGGTTTGCCCATTTTGGTACACGGACAGTTATGGTCATACTGCAGATGACAATACAAGAGTTGCAATTCTACAAGTCCATATTCTATAGTCTAGGTTCTGCAAATTTTTATTTTTTGTAACAACATTCGTAGGATGTTTAAATCGACGTTTGTAATTAGTAATTTTCGGAATGGCGGTGATGACAATCTCATGCACATGTCAATGTTCAGCTTGCATTTGATATAGTGGAACCTGCTAAGTTGACCACCTGCCTATCTTTGACCCCTTATCAAGGAATAAAAAAAAAGCCTATGCCGTAACAATAAACCTTCATGAGTTGGCCGCTTGTCTAAATTGACCAAGGAGGAGTGGAACTACTTGATGGTCGACTTGGAAGTTTTTCACTTTAGTTGTTTTGAATATTAAAATCAAATTGGACTGTTCAACATTGCAATCACCTCACTCAGAAAGAGTTCTCCCATTCTGGGTGAGATAATGTCATCGTCTTTATGTCAGCATGTGAATGCTCTTGAAAATATTCAGCAAATTAGTTTATTTTAACCTAAGTGTAATTATACCTAAATTTGTTTTGCAATCTTTGCATAATTTTGGAATATTTTATTAGTAATATAGATATATTTTGGTATATATTTTATGAAGGATCTGTAATGTGAAAGAAAATACATATAATTTTGTAGTCTATGATGGGTTTTTGTTGATGAATTGATCTTTATCGATTATTTATTGTTTAATTATATGTCTATAATGGTAATTTACTTCGGAGGAGTATCATCCTCGGTGAGGTGATCTTGTGTACACACGTTGAGGATTAATTATAATTACTGGTTTTCTTATCCAGGTCATTGAATTTCATGCTCTTGTATATATATATATGCAGAAATTTCAGATTAATACCATCGTATAATTGGTTTTTAAAATAAGTTAATCACATGGAAGTTACTCTCTTTGAGTGTTGTAAGATATTTTCGCATTTTTTTGTTGAGATCGTCATCTCTATTTATTGGGTTGTGGCAGGTTATACAATGGCTAAAATATGTGCAACTGTATTGTTTATGTGTGCATCGCTTAGTTAAAGTTTTTGTGTCTTGTGCTATTAATGTAAATTTCTCGCTTTTAGAATTAACAAATCGTTGACTTGAAGTTCAGTTACACCGTCTTATAAAAATAACCATGTGGCCCATCTTTTTTTTTTCCTTTCTCTGCTTGCATAAATACTTTTCATCTATTATTGTATTATGCATGGATTTAGTGGCGTGCATCAGTATAAAAGTTTATTTTAGGCATAATATACATAGCCGTGCATTGGTGAAGTGGCTACGTATTTGATTACCATGCATTGGTGAAGTGGCTACGCATTTGATTACCATGCATATAATACAGGTTTGACTGCAACAAGGACTTAGCACTTGTCTTTTTATTACACAAATCCGATTTTCGGGAATTTATGTGATAAAAAGATGATTGGAAAATACATACTATAAATAAAGAAATTACGTAAATAATTTAAGCTATTAAAGCAAATAAAGGACATTGTAAATTTACCTTTGTGTTCATTTTACCCTTATTTTCTCTCTCTTGCCCATTTATTTACTGATCATTCATTTTATACTACTTATAAATTTGACAAGTTGACACAAATTAAAGACAAAAAGAATTGAGATTTCTGTATAATACAATGAAGAAGTCACCAAGATCAATGATTAATCGGCTCAGCCCAGATTAGAATAATTATGAAGCTTATAATATCACTGATCAGTATATTTTAATCCTTCACACACCCTTTAAGTTCACTGCCCTGTATTTTATTCACAATGATAAAGATAATCTCCCAGCAGTGATGATTATTCAGTATTCGCCATGTATAAATGCATTATGTTTCGGATATCACATCAAATGCTTGGTCCCGTCCGAGACGACATGCCATGTAGTCTCCAGACCCAAAAACACAAATGAACATTTTTACAACTTATATTATGTGTATATTAATTTTATTAAACTTAATTTATTGAAGTTCCTCCTCTTTGAATATATAATATGAGTTAACTGCTTAAAAAAAGGTGTGGCGTCACAATTACTCAAACTAAATTTCGTATCACATCGTTGAACAAAAAAAAAATGAAGAGAATGTATTTAGTTGTTGATATAATCTTAGTTTATTTTTGTTATTTTGTGCTTTTTTTTCTGTACGTGTTTGTATTCTGTCGCATTTGAATTTTCTTTTAACCTTCAACACTGTACATAGATCATTACGCCATTTTAATATTATGATGATAATGATGTAAAAAAACAAAAACAATAAAGTTATACCTGATTGTCAGACTGACTTTTTTTAATTAGACATTAAGCATAGTGCTCTTTCTTGTTAATTATTTTTTCAGTAGGGCTTTGCCTGAGAGTGTGTGAGATGTGGTTAGTGATTTTCATAATGGCTTATTAACATGAGCAACATATGGACATTAAATTTTATTTTAGTCTCGAAAAATTGTTCACTGAAACTTATAAATAATAAAGCAAGTTTATAGTTGTGAGATTGGTACCAATACTTAGAAAATGGTTGTCAATTAATCGAGGATAGTCTATACTCACAGGTTAGTTATCAGCAGGTGATCGTGATATCACCTTAATGGGTCAGACTCTTTGTTCTAATTATTTCAAAAAAAAAAAAATGAATAAACAGTTTTACTGTGATGTTTTTCAGCAATTACATGAATAGGTTGAAGGAACCCGTCTGAGGCTTGGAGAAAATGTGGATGCCATACCACAACAACACACCATCTAAAGCATCACTATTGATTCGTGGCTCTTTGGCAAAACACAACTTTATGTCTCATTCCTTAGCCACTATATTCACTGGAGCTTGCTTCTGCATACAATTTTCCTCTTAAATTTGCGGGATGTTGCAATACGTTTCATAAAGAGAAGCAAAAGTTAAAAAGGGACTCAAGTAACGTCTCCAGTTCCTGACCAAGAGGTATGCAGTTGAAGCATGAAGTAGCATTGGTGACATCAGTTCTTATAAAGGGAAATGGGGAGGTGGGTATTCAGATTGAAGAGAGTGAAGCTGCCAATTACATTGCATTCAGAGTCGATGTTCAAACAGAAGATTCCATAGACTAGGTATTCAACATGATCTGGAGTCTTTCTACTCAATGCACAGCATGCATATTGGAGCTGGAGGTCTTTGGAGAGTACAGGATTTCTAAGGCAAGTCCTAAACATTGCCAATGAAAGTGAATGAAGTCACCAAGGAAGACCGCTGTAAATGAGTTGCAGAAAGTCAGTGATGAAGGGAAAGTTTGCTTGAAGGAAAGGGTGTATTTCCCTGTAGCTATCTTTGAGTAGTTTGAGATTTTGTATATGGAGTTGTGTGGATTGATGAAATATGAGTATAATCCTAATTATTCCATGTCTGGAGTTACAAGCAGACATATTTTAAATCCTTTGGTCCATGAATACTTTCTAGAGTTATTATTTTTACGTAACTTTTCTTGTATCTCTATATCGAACTGTTGAAATTCAGGTCCAGCTCACCACTGTTGTAGTATAGATGTGTAGATATAATTTCAAATAATTACCAAATTTCACATTTCAGAATTTTGCAACCTACAGTTTTGGAACTAATGCATTAATGAGGTGGCTCTCAAACTTTTTTTTATCCTATTAAATTACTTTCTCACCACATGCCTACCCACTGAACCACTATAAATATCGTTCAAGGGAAAACATAAAAGCCTATTTAACGTTGCTTGGACATAAAAGCAACAAGTCATTATGGAAAGGTAGAGAATACTTTTCGATTGTTGTGATTGGTTACTATTAATTAGCATATTTAAGAGGTTTTCCTGGTGATACGGAATTGCCTTTTTTTAAATTTTGGCAACGTTTTACAAAATGCTTGCTGGAGTTCTGTTACAAAACCCGAGTCTTCCACAGAACACTTTTAGAAACACTGCGTTCGTATATACTTGTTTTTAACAAAACAAAGTGCAATTTTATAATTGAGAACAACAATATATGGTTTGGCAGCACTGTAGAAAATTTATGAGGGTGTGGGGGTATGGGTTGCGAGGTTATAAAGAGAGAGAACCTCAATTTCATATACACTCATATATGTAAATACGAAATGGCATATACAGTAGGACCCATGTATAACGAACATGTATTTAGTGAGGAAAATCCGGATTTTGTTTGGTATAATAAAGTGTAATGCAATCGAATCACTTGTAACAAGTGAGACTTTTTTTACACTCCCTTGATTTAACGAAGAAAAATTGTGTAATTTTTTAAACACAACGTAGGAAATTTCAAAATAACGTTTAAAGGAAAAATATTGGTGATTAGTAATTTTTTAACTGAGGCATGCATGATGGAACAAACTTCATAGAACTTAAAATGATAGTATTTCTAAGAACTCTCAATATATAAGCAATTCAAACCGCTCATTGCACATTTGTTTTTTGAAGATTTTTTTTTTGTCTCACTAAGAATCAAGACAGGAAGCCACATTATGCACAGACCAGCCACAATCGGCCATGTGCAAAAGAATCACTGCCATGATAAGCACGAAAAATCATAAACGCATTTTCGAGAACTGGGTTACACTAATGATAATACATTTGATGTACAAGATATTTTATAACGAAAATGAAGTTAAGCAAATAACGATGGACATTTTTTCACCATATTCAAGTAACCTTATTTTTTGAAATTATTAATTTAAAAGTTTAGTTATCGTTATCTGGGAATTAATGGATTTTTTAAATAGGAATTTAATGGAGTCCCGAAATGTATTAAATATTTAAAAACGGGAGCATTAATTCCCTTTTCATACGCAGGATACTCTTGTATAGCAATGAACCAATATATTCAACAGAAATATTTAATTACACTCGAAATTAAAACGTAAGTTGTATATGAAATAATTTAATCGTAAGACATCTATATCCGTATAAAATATAATATCTATTCATTATAATAAATAAGAAATGATTATCTACAATTATAAATAGCTATGGACTTGAAATTGTGCATTCAATTTCACCTTTATGTGAATTTTGCTGTGTGTGTGTGTATTTTTCCATGCGTGCATTCATGACTACGTTTTCGATATGCATTTTCATGCGTGTTTCCTCTTAAAATTATGGTTATTAAGTTAAAAATATGAGACTCCCATATTTTTAACCAATTACATGCCGAAGAAAAGAAATTAAAAAAACTTCATGCTACTCGGGTGCTTTGGGGAGAACGCTAAGTACCCCTATATTTCCATAAATATAAATTTAAGAAAGAAAATTATTTTTTTCTGTATACAGTTAGATGTCACGCTTATGTTAAAGACGTCTTTTCTAACTGCGCATCATTTTTTGACAGTTGCAAATTTCATTGTCAAGTATTGCATTGGCGCAGAGCGTAATATGCACTTCGATTGATTTCCTACTGTTTCAGACCGCATTGTGTTGAGATGTTTTAACATCGTTGCGGCGCAAAATATACGTAGCTATGAAAACCAGTCTGAAGAGAGGTTGCATGGTTTTAGTTTTTCTTAAAGTAGTGCTACATGATATTTCAAACTTCCTAACCCGTTCTAATTCATTATGCTGCCAAAAACGAAAAGATAATATGGAATATAATGAGAACGAAAAACGGAAAGTAAACGAAATGGTTTTTTACTCCTCAAGCAAACAGATTTCAATTACATACTTGTCAAAGAAAACAATCTACAATTTCACAAGGAATTTTAACCTTGGGCAATCAATTCCTTGTGAAAGAGAATCCACGAGAATTCAGTCTTGAATTGCGAGACAGTAGAAAATAATCTAACGCTTCACAATATCAGTAGGAATCAAACCTGAAATGTCTTGGCAGCAGAGAAACGCTCTGTGTTTACGCCTCAATAAGGCAAAAAACATGGAGGGGAAATAACATAGGCTACATAAAGCGCATATCTGTATTCTTTGGTGAGAGTAAGGAATAACTATATAACATTTGTGCAGTTTTTTGCGTATTTGCATATCAGAAGTACATATAACTTAAATTTTAATTATCTATGGTTAAAGCACTTAAAAAGTTATGGACACTATTAAATAAAAAAAATCCATAAAAAATAAACTATTCTTTTGTGTTCTGATTATATAATCAAACTATTCACAGAAATTATTTATGACGTACTTGGAATAAAAAAAAATTGATAGTAATTTTTAAAAATTAAAATTAAAACGTCCTGTACCCATTATGTCACATTCCACATTAACGCAATTATCTGTGGTCAAAGCACTTGAACGATATGGACACGATTCAGAAATAAATTTATAGTAAATAAACTGGTTTTAAATTTAGTTTTTATAATCACATTATTTATCAATGGTACATGGACTGAAAAAAAAATATATATACGGTACATCATTCAACATTTAAGGCCACAACGTCACGGACCTACTTTGTAACCCCTTCCCTTTCAGTCCCTTTAAAAGCTGATAATGGGTTCAAAAGACGTATGTTCCTTTTCCAGGGATGTTGTACACGTTTGAGCGGAATTATGGCTGTTTTTGAGTAGACTGGGTCTACGGTTTATTTCTCGATATGTTGATATTTTATCTCGATTCTTTCTCATAACGATCGCTTTTCTTTTTCCGTAAAGTCGCTTCCACGTAAAATATCTGTGTTATGGATTTCCAAACTTTACTCTCCTTTGCTAACAACAACCAAGCGGAGGCTGTTCATGAGGTAAGTATAACAATAAATCCACTTCAACGGGAATAAAATAAACTTTAAAGAAAGCAAATAAATAAAATCTCTTAAATGGACAACTATTTAGCGGACAACTTTCCAATTCCCAGTCCTTAATGCTTGTAATCCCCTACTTACCCTAATTCTTCTGAATAGCTTACCCCTCCTAACAGAGTGCAGATACTTAGGTCCCGAGATGTCCGATATTCAGAGCTTTTACTGTAACATTTTTTTATAAGATGCAATTTTTTTTACTTTAAAACTTCCGTTTGTATATTGCCTTCCTATGCTAAGGTCGTTTCATTGTAAGCAAATATTTTGGTTAAACCCACGTGAGGGTTTGACGTGATATTATCCATATTCAGGGACAAAGACTACTTTTACTTAACTAAAAACGATAAAAGGAATTGTAATTAATGGGAATAATGTTTGATATAGTTCTAAGATTTAAACTTTATACAGTCATTTACGAAAGGTGTGAACTATTTAAATGTGTTGACTTTTTTGTTAGTATATGTAACAAATAGACAAAGACTATTCAAGCTTAATTTTATTTTTTCAAACATATGGGTAAATTCACTTTACTTTTATTATTTACAATGGTTTGAATATATGTTTGAGTTTAGTTTACAAAGGTTATTCCTTGGCACATCTCAAAATGTGTGCCAAAAAATTGGAGTTTTTTGATTTTAAATGTGTCAACATACAGCGTTTTGGAAAATGTGCCAAGGGATGCCTATTTATTAACTACAACCATATTGGCCATAGTACAGAATATGGTAAGTGTTGGCGACTGTTTTCAAAATGTCGCCATTACGGCCGGAGACGTATCTCACGATCTTGTTATTTTAGAAAAACACATTTAAGTAACTCAAACACATATGGCAACCATGCTGAATTTCTGCAACGATTCTGCCATTTTGAGAAAATTTTTATTTCTACTATGTTTAGGGGAGGGAAATTAATAAAAAACATTTTCATATGGAAAAAGCTTTATTGGTGCACTTTTTATTTTAATAATAAATCAGCCTTTTACTAATTCGGGCAGCGCACGTTGAATCGATCTGAACGGTTACGAAGCGACGAGCTGGGGGGGTCTCTCTTCAGTTCGGTTTCTGTGATTCAGGTAAGTATACTAATTGCGTGAAAATTACTAATTGAAACATAATATTGACTCTGGGTACAACTAACAGGATTTAATATTCTAGAAATACAGTGCCGGTATTGCAGCCAACTTTTCTAATTGATTTTTAGTTGCACACAAAGTAACAGCAAAATTTAGTATTAAAGTAAGAAGTGCACCAATAAAGTTTTTCCCCCTCCATATAAAAATTTGTTTTTTATTGATTTCCATGCCTTAAACGTACTAGAAATAAAAAATTTCTCAAAATGGCAAAATAATCATGGAGATTCAGTATGGTTGCCATATTTCCCAAAAACGGGACAGGGATCATAACGGGTCAGGACATTACATAACTCCCATAGCTACGGGAGTTATGTAGAAGTTGGTGCACTTACTGTGTTCTGTACTGTACCCACCATATGTTCTGTTGATGTGAGAGGTCATGGATTTAGTAGTTTTTCACGTTTACTTTAGTAAAAATGAGAACGATGCAGAATAATGACTTGTCGCCAAGTCGGTCGCCAAAACTTCTTGTATACTCTAAAAATGAGGTGAAGGAAATTTCTTGGTCTCAAGTTTATCAGAGCATCCATGTGGGAGCATTGCCAGAAAGATTAGTGGCCCACATCGGCCATTAATTTTTGATGTTGAAACGGAGGTAAATCCGCCATCCCGTTTACAATGTTTATGGGCCCAGTAATTGTTCTGAATTAGTCATTCCCAGTCCTTAATTTTATTAATTCTTCTGAATAGCTTATAACAGTAGTGCAGGGTAATATTCAGGCTTTTACTGTAATATTTTTTTTAAGATAATTACTTTAAAAGTATATTGCCTTCCTATGTAAATAAAATATTTTTTAAACCCATGTTTGACGTGATATTAATTTCAGCAAAGACTACTTTTACTTTAAAAACACTAAGGTCATTTACGAAAGGTGTGGTGTTGACTAACAAATAGACAAAGGCTTAATTTTATTTTTTCAAACATATGGGCTTACAAAGGTTATTCCTTGGCACATCCAAAATGCCAAAAAATTGCAGTTTTTTGATTTTAAATGTGTCAACATACAGCGTTTTGGAAAATGTGCCAAGGGATGCCTATTTATTAACTACAACCATATTGGCCATAGTACAGAATATGGTAAGTGTTGGCGACTGTTTTCAAAATGTCGCCATTACGGCCGGAGACGTATCTCACGATCTTGTTATTTTAGAAAAACACATTTAAGTAACTCAAACACATATGGCAACCATGCTGAATTTCTGCAACGATTCTGCCATTTTGAGAAAATTTTTATTTCTACTATGTTTAGGGGAGGGAAATTAATAAAAAACATTTTCATATGGAAAAAGCTTTATTGGTGCACTTTTTATTTTAATAATAAATCAGCCTTTTACTAATTCGGGCAGCGCACGTTGAATCGATCTGAACGGTTACGAAGCGACGAGCTGGGGGGGTCTCTCTTCAGTTCGGTTTCTGTGATTCAGGTAAGTATACTAATTGCGTGAAAATTACTAATTGAAACATAATATTGACTCTGGGTACAACTAACAGGATTTAATATTCTAGAAATACAGTGCCGGTATTGCAGCCAACTTTTCTAATTGATTTTTAGTTGCACACAAAGTAACAGCAAAATTTAGTATTAAAGTAAGAAGTGCACCAATAAAGTTTTTCCCCCTCCATATAAAAATTTGTTTTTTATTGATTTCCATGCCTTAAACGTACTAGAAATAAAAAATTTCTCAAAATGGCAAAATAATCATGGAGATTCAGTATGGTTGCCATATTTCCCAAAAACGGGACAGGGATCATAACGGGTCAGGACATTACATAACTCCCATAGCTACGGGAGTTATGTAGAAGTTGGTGCACTTACTGTGTTCTGTACTGTACCCACCATATGTTCTGTTGATGTGAGAGGTCATGGATTTAGTAGTTTTTCACGTTTACTTTAGTAAAAATGAGAACGATGCAGAATAATGACTTGTCGCCAAGTCGGTCGCCAAAACTTCTTGTATACTCTAAAAATGAGGTGAAGGAAATTTCTTGGTCTCAAGTTTATCAGAGCATCCATGTGGGAGCATTGCCAGAAAGATTAGTGGCCCACATCGGCCATTAATTTTTGATGTTGAAACGGAGGTAAATCCGCCATCCCGTTTACAATGTTTATGGGCCCAGTAATTGTTCTGAATTAGTGGAGAGGACCCCCGACTTCGGGCGCGTCCTCGCTGCCCATTTCGATCACATTAGTGGTTTGTTTCCTGAATTGGTAAGTGGCGAATCAGTATTTTCCTGTAAAGTTCTTAAGGCGAGAGTTTACAATAAATGCCATTTTGCTAAAAGCGCACTAACTTCCTTGTTGGGTTGCTGTTTGGGCGTTCGCTTCGGTGGCCATGACAGTTTAGCGTTTTCATGTTTTATAGTGTTTAGAATAATTCTTACCTTTATGTTTTGTGTCAGCATCCGCTGTTTAATATGACTTAGTGTTGTTGTTTTTTTTGCGTAAATATGTTATTTTTCCTTTTATCGGGAGACTAGAGCACTTGGTGTGCAATCTTTCTGTGCATGTATTCTGTAAATGCAAGGACACTTACTGTAAAATATCTTCTCTAAACACTTCCTCTAAAATATCTTCTCTAAACACTTCCTCTAAAATATCTTCTCTAAACACTTCCTCTAAAATATCTTCTCTAAAACACTTCCTCTAAAATACTTCTAAAATACCTCCTCTAAAATATTTTCTGTAAAATTTCTTCTGTACAATACCTTGTCTAAACTACTTACTTTTTTTAAGATAGTTCTTCTAAAATACCTTCTTTAAAATACCTTCTCTAAAATATATTGTCTAAAAAACCTTTTGTAAAATATGTTCTCTAAAATATTTCTTCTAAAATACCCCCTCTACATTATTTTACCATCTCGTCAGATGTTAGTTTTCTAGCTAATAACTATTATTGGATAGAAACACTGATAGGAATTTTTGCTTCCACGCACATGCACAAAAGGATTGCACATCGCATGTTTTGGTCTTCCGCTACGGGCTAGTGTGTTTACGCTGTGATTTACACTCAGGTGCGATGTTTACAGCTTTCGGAGTCAGTTTTAAGGCTATGGCATCAGTTTTGGCGACGAAAGAAGTGTGGCGAACAGAATTTATTGTAAATATTTACTAGTTCTTAATAGGCAAGGAAGTGTTCTGCACTCACGTCTCCCCTCCTTTAAGCAAAAGCAACCCTCCGAACATTATTGCACCATGGCATCCCTATCTACGTCCTTGGCATGGGTCTTCCACTCCAACCCCTAGCTACAGCCATTTTATCCATGCCAAGAAACTATTGGCAGTTAGGTGATCAGTGGTAACCTGATTGCCTAGCGTGTCGTTATCCTAGGTTTGACTCCCAACTGTGCCAAAACAAGGGTTTACCAATTAACTGCTTGTCGCACTTGGGAGGTTGGTTTCCTAGGGCTTAAGAGATTGATTTCTTGGGAAAACTGTGGGTCCCAGTTCATGACCCTTGCCAGGGCCTGATCTGCCTTTGCATCTAAACATATTTGGGCCCCTTTGTCCTCCAAAAATTTGGAAATCCCCTCAATAGCAAGCTAAGCCCATTTCGGAGGGACAATTCTCTAAAACACCTCTTGTAAGGGATACCTCCAAATAAAGGATGATTACTCTAGTCCATAGCGTATGTATGTATCAACACATGTACCTCCGAAGAAGAGACATCTCTATTTAAGGGACAAAATTTCTTGTCACGGGGGTGTTCCTTACTGGGTGGTAACACTATAATAACTAATGCACTGAAATTTTTTATTTTTAGGGAAAGATTTGGTTAAAGTAAAAAATTTATAGAAATAAAATAGTATTTTGGGTTTTTTTGGGGCCCCTAAAATTGTGGGGCCCAAAGCCCTGGCTTTGGACTCCTTTAAAACCCTTGCTGACCTTGAGTCATAAAACTTAATGTGTAGGTGTCCAAAAATGTAATTCCTCAATTTTTTGTCTTTTCCAAAGGCTACATATATGCAAAAGGTCTCTCAAAGCTGCAGAACATCTGCAGTTGAAAAGCATAGGTGCCAATTTGAAAAATTATTTGGGGCTCCAAAATTTTTTAAATCGATTGATCGGCACACAAAGGATTTAAGTGTAATTTAAATTTCATTATCAGATTATCTGGTACAATAAGATACCTGAAATATTTAAAATGAAGCAAATTATAGTTAATTATAGAAAAATATTTTTTCTCTAGATAATTATTTAATGTTCCCCTAAACATATACACCCTTTATAGTTTTACGATTGCTGCCAAAATACTCAGATATGTCTAAACCCCCCCGTCTTTCTCTAAAAAAACATTGACTGAAATGAAAGCTAGATTCACCCGGTGCTCCAGGAGTGTTTAAGAGGCAAAGCAAGGTAAAAATATTGTATCGCCCAGCTGTTGAAAGATAGGGTGGGTCAACTTACCGGGCAACATATTTTTGCCTTTATCACTATGATAGCTAAAGGTTTTCGTCTCTGTATGTGGAGCTAGAAATTAGATTTACAGAGACGAAAACCTTTAGCTATCATAGTAATAAAGGCAAAAATATGTTGCCCAGAAATAAAATTCTTCATTTTGTCTGGGCTCATAGAAAATACAAATGTGGAGCTAGAAACTAGACTTTTGTATTTTCTATGAACCCAGACAAAATGAAGAATTTTCTTTAATAAAAGGTCCAGGGAAGAGGGTAGAAATAATGAAAATCTTAAAGAATCGATGACCAAAAACTTTGTGCTTCTATTTCTGTATGCGTATTTTCCCCACGAGCAAAAATATTATGGGTTCGAGGAACCCACAACAAAATTATTGAGGGTGCAAAAAGTGTCTCGAACCCATGAAGTCGGCGCTACTGATGAAAAGTGACATTTTTACGAAGAACTTTTTCAACTTTTTGCAGGCCTATAATATATGATCTACGATAGGATCAACAACTTAATTTGTAAGGTAGCTGTTATTACTCTTCTCAATATTTATACAACTGCTAACTGCTCAGCACATAAAGCTACCGGGGCATTCTTTTTATTCTTTCTTTTTTTTTTTTTTGGTAATTTTTCATGAGGAATTGAGACTGCTAATAATTTTTGAAATTAAAAAATATAGATATTAGTCAACAACTTAATGTAACTACTTACATGAAGCAGAGTGTACTTGAAACCAAAACCATCCTAATAGGCTCCAAGGTTGAGCTTATAATCACTGGAAAACTGTTGTTCCTCGATAAGAAATATTTGCACTCAATCATTAGTTTTCTATGACATAAATTCAAATTTGTCATATTTGCAGTAAGTTTTAAATTATATTTTACATTTTCATTTCAATTACATATATATATATATTTTATATAGCTCTCTAAGAAACGGTACAGTACTGAGTTTGCTCCTGCGAAAAAACAGCCGAAGAGCAATGTACAGTCAAAGCAAGTTCAGTTATTTTTGGCAAGGAAAGCACAAGAAGAAAGAGAAAAAGGTATTTTTTTAACAGATTATAAGCTACACTTTTTTTTTTAATGCTTTTTTTGAGTAGTTGAAGTAGCTCTCTTAACTTGCATATTCCAGATGGAGAAAATGACCGTAATGTGAAGCAGGCCTATAGCCAAGCTGGGGCTAGCAGAGGCATGGCCCCAGTTGCCCCATCTAGCTATTTATATATATGTAGAACAATACATGTTAAAATATTGAAAATTGATAAAAATTAAGGTACTTCCTTGTAGCGGCCCTCAACTTTATTTGGTGACTTTCAGATTACGTCAAGATCACCAAGAATAATATTCACATGTTTCCTAAGATAAGAATAAGAACAGATAGAATTAGAATAAATAAAAATATAGATATAATCTATTCTATATATAATATACAGAATAGATTCTATATAATAGAATGAATTCTATATAATAGAATAGATTCTATATAATAGAATAGATTCTATATAATAGAATAGATTCTATATAATAGAATAGATTCTATATAATGAATAGATTCTATATAATAGAATAGATTCTATATAATAGAATAGATTCTATATAATAGATAGATTATATATTAGAATAGATTCTATATAATAGAATAGATTCTATATAATGGGCCTAGATTCTGTATAATGGGAATAGATTCTATATAATAGAATAGATTCTATATAATAGAATAGATTCTATATAATAGATTCTATATAATAGAATAGATTCTATATGTATTATAATAGAAATTAGAATAAGATATATATATATAGATTCTATGTATAACATAATAGATATAGAATTAGATTCCTAATATAACATAATAGATATAGAATTAGATTCCTAATATAAGAACACTTGTGACAAGATTTTGTGAGAATTATCCACTATCTTGGCAGGGAATATTTTTGGAGGCTGCTATAATAAAGTATGAAAATTAATGCATAAGTGTTTTTATGTATATTTGTATAAACTGTTTTTATGTATATTTGTATAAACTGTTTTTATATAATTCCTGCTCTCCTATACAATTACCCCCTCCATAAAATTTAATACAAATCTTGATATATGTCGGTTGTAATGAGAGAAAATCAATGTTTATTTGGTTCTATTTAGGATTTTACAAAACAAAATCCGTTTATTGTGAGGGAAAACCTAAAAATAGTCAACGATAGTCCAATAAATTTTCTTCTTAATTTGCGTTAATTTAGTCTAAAAATAAATCCATTCCCCGCCTCCATTTTTATGACGCAAAAAGGAAGATGGTTCTTTGTTTCGGAGTTACAACAAATGGCATTCCTGCTTCTGAAGATACTGTCATTGAAGCTGCAGACAATTCTGAATTAGACACTGGTAGCAATGAGGACTTAACCCATCGATCCACCACCAGCTTATTTAATGGCAGTAAAACGTAGGAAAAATATGTAAAATTCTGATATTTCAAAATATATATAACATAGATACATGATATTCGCTTTCTTGTTAGGGTTTAATGGATTCGATTGTATTTGGAGTTAGTGAAAGGTTCGTTCGGTGTAATATCTTCCAATTTGTTCATCAACGGAACCTTTTTTTTAGGTTACTTTAAAATCACGAGAACAAAAAGTTTGGGATCCTGCGATAGTGCAGTGATAACACTTTCATCTAGCATGCGTTTATCCCAGGTTTGACTCCCAACAGAGGCCCCCCCCCCAAATCCTGCTTACCAGTTAACTGCTTACCATAGTTTGGGAGTTGATTCTTTTGGCTGTAATACGTTTGGAAAACTGCAAATTCTGACACAGCATGACCTTTTGCTGTCTTTGTGTCATAAAAAACTCACAAACGAAAGCTTGATAACCACTGTTTGATAGCACTTGGCTTTGAAGCACCACCCACTATACTGCAAATGACAGGTTATGATCTTAAATTCCAAATTTAAAAAAAAAAAGTTGTTTCCTAGAATATACGTGTCAAAATTGTAAATTAAGGTGTTATTAAATGAAAGATAAAATTACAAGTTTTCAGTATATCATATGCAGTAGCATAGTTAGGGGGGCAAGGGGTGGTTGCCCCAGGTGCCAAAATTCGAGGGATGGCAATCAGCCTTTAAAAAACAATGATAGGCATAACAATTACGGCAATAAGTCACTCGCCCCGGCTGGCAAAATATTTAGCGACGTCACTTTCCATATGTGTATAAATATTTTTGTTATGAGTTAAATTAGAAATGAATGATTTTTGTATTACATTGTAGCTAATGAAGCAAGGAAAAAAAAGGAGCAACTGCTGGAACTCAGGTCTCAGAATTCCAAGAACAACAAAAAGGCTAAAATCATGGCATCTCGTACAAAAGACAATGATTTTAGCCGAATCAAGATGACTGAAGACCAGCAGGAAGCACATCTAAAACGGGAACGGGAATTACAAGCTCTGGCTCTCAAAGATAAACGAGATAGAATGAAAGCTCGAATAGAGCTTGAAGAAAAGGAAAAATTACTCCCACGCAAACGGAAAAGAAAAAACAAGCTTTCGTCAGATCCTGACAACGAATCTCATCCGACGGACATTCACACCGATGACCATGACGATTATGAAGCTCCTAAAATAAATAAAATGCATTCTAAAGGACAAAACACTATTCGTAAAAGGCCTCCCCCGCCCAGTAATAGTTTCAATTTTAACGATCTTCTCAAAATTGCTGCTGAAAAGCAACACCAGCCATTGGTACTTCCTAAAGTAGAAAAAGTTGATGATAGACCCTTGTCGAAAAAAGGAAAGCGTTTGCTGCAAGAGGAAGAAGAAAGGGCTCGACGGAAGCTAGCAGGTGCAACGAAGAGTTCAAATTCTAGAACTAATCCCAGTGTTAAAAGTGCAGACTCGGATAACCAAGGAAACTTGAATAATTCTAATCGCAAATCAAATTCTAGTAATGAACATAATAAAGCTAAATTGGGTAAAAATGGCATCTCACAATCTTCCGGGAAGACCAACCCCACTGTTATCCAGGTGCAGAAAGCAGAAAATTCTGCAAAACCGAAAGCAGAATTGAGTAAAAAGTCAGGAATTTCTCATTCCAAGCAAAATTTGCAGAGATCGGAAAACATTTCAGCAAACAGATCACAAGCACCAAGCAGTTTTGTCAATAGACCCCAAGCGCCAAACAGTTCGACCAGTAAGTCACAGCCATCCGCGAATCATCCTCAACAAAGAACTAACGTAACAAATGGCTTTAAAAAAGACAAACCAGGCCTTCAAAAAACAAACCATGTTCAAAGCAGCCAACAAAAGAAATTAAAAGCAGACCCAGAAATAAGAACTAAGTCCTCGGGAACCAAGCCCTCAAAAGGCAAATGCAACCCCACTGACCAAAACTCAAATGCTTGTTCCAACTTTGGTAACATACTTTCCGAAGACATGATGACACAAATCACAAACCAGATTCGGGAAAAAATACAAAAAGAGTTGGAAGAAAAGCTTCTCAAACAAGCATTGTCAAAAACCGAAGACCTTTCCCCTCAAAATCAAAAACCCAAAAAAGAATTAGTTCCAAGCCAAACTGGCAACTCAAACAAGAAAAGTGTAGCTGCAGTATGTCCAAGAGTGGAATCTGGGAAAATGGCAATGCCACCGCCAAGAGGCGTGCCACAGAAAAAAATTATAAGTTCTGTAAAAAGAGACGGTATGCCTCCACCACCGAAGAAAATGCCACCTAAAGCTTTTCACACGAATCCCTATCTCCTGCCTCCACGCCGGCTTTTGGAAAGTCACAGGCCACCTAAAAGTAAGGTCAAAATAATTAGTTTTAGATTTCATTTATTATATTTTTTTTTTTTCATAAAATATGTGCTAGTCATAGGGCTGCCACATATCCGGCTTTAGGGAGGACAGTTCTCTTTTTCCGGTATGAAAACAGTGTCCTCCTCTGTACCGAAGCCATATCTATAATTGTCTAGCTTTTTGTCCTTACAAAGTAAATCCAAAAATTGATGCACAAAATTGAATTTCTGTGTTGACGTTACATATGTAGCAAAATTGGGCAACTCTTTGAAAAAGTTTTCCCACTACTCGACCTCAATTTTTTCGTGATGGTTACAATACTATTACACATACACCCATTTGGAAAATCTTGTCCCATTTTACAAAGAGACACTGCTATTGACCCATGATCCTTTTCTTCAACCTGCTGTTCAACAAATTTGTGATTGGAATGGTGACAACAATGGCTGGTTTCGTATGTGCGAAAATGTCCATGACTGCAATTATTGTGCTATGTTATTCAAACGTTGCAAGTTAAAGATTTAAATTATATTAAAGTTCTATATTTATAGAGTGCTTATTTTGTACTCATATAAAATGTTGCAGCCTTCATCATCATACTTTGAAACAATGGGAAAAAGAATATTGTGTCCTGTTAAAACTCGAATCTTTGTAGTGAAAATATGTTTCAATAGATGGTGCTGCTATCTACTATGACTGTCCAGCTTTTTCACTTTTCAAATGTGGTAGCCCTAGCTAGTCAACACCTTACTCTAGTATGATGTGTTCAAATAATTTCTAGCATCCAGTTTTGTGGCTTGTGGTAACAGTAGCATGCTACCACAAGCCACATGGATATTCCAGGTTTGATGCCATCAGGTATGCTATGCTTGCTGTTTTCTTTGGAGCTGCAGTTCAGAGTTCAATTCTCCAGATGGAGGCTTAAATTCTTTTTAAAAATGGTGGGTCCTGGTGCAGCATGGGTGGATCCAGCCGAAGGGGTGAATCGCTCCCCTCCTCGTCATTCAGGGTTAAATAGGAAGAACTAAATTTTCTTGGGGAGGGCCCCCAGAATCGTCCTATCCGTAATAAAATCCTGGATTCACCCTTGTGATGCAGCACGGTGGTAGTTGCTTTTGCAACATAAAATCATGTACATTGCCTTGCTTGGCGCAGAATGAACCTTGTTGTCCTTGTGCCATAAAAATGCAACTAACTGACCAATCCTTGGGCCACAAAACAAAAGTATGGTTACAACAAGTGAAATTCTGTCACCAGTGATAAAAACGACTGGTCGGAATGACAGTCATTCTAACCAGTGACGGTAAACCCTGGTCAATCGTTGAATTCTTTCATAAAAATATGGTTACAAACTCTAAACTGCACAGAGCTAAAGGATGTATCAGGAAGGATGGTTTCCCGTGCAATAGTAAAGTACACTATTACCTGATGATCATATCACATTATTAGATTTTGGGTTTAAGTCGTGGACAGGCCATGAATGTTTGTAAACGTATCTCGATGTAAAGGTTCTTCTTCCCCTGACATTTTGCCTTAGGGATGCTTTGTCTATATAAGTCTTTTCAAAAATTTGAATGGTAATGTCTGATTCTTTAAGATATTTCTCACATTTATGGAAAAGGTGATGCTTGGTTTTCATTTCCGTAGTTTCGTCCTAAGAAAAAATCAAAAGCTTTTTGTACAAGCTGCTCATAAATCAAAATTTAGGAGGAGGTGTAAATCAACCTGTCCATATATCTTTCTTTTGTGAAATTTTAACTATGATTTAATGTACAGTCAAAACTCATTATAACTTTTACACACGAAAGGTTAAACACTGGTAAAATAGCAATGAAAAAGATCACTCAAGCTTTCGGACGCATCAGCAGCAGTCCTTCATCAGGAGTAATGACGATGTTATGTTTCTGTCTCTTTTTTATACTTGAAATTTCTGGAAAACCCTTCATCAGAGTAGTCCCGCAGAATGGGAAAACCCAATGAGAACCAATGGGAGGCCTCCAATAGAATCATGGAAGAACCCCAATAGGGACCAATGAGAAACCCATACTGCGGGCTACCTAATGTTGAAGGATTCCTTTACATTTTCATAGGTGCCAATCCTGCCAATTTACCCAAAAGGCTTCTGATTTTTTATCGATCTTCTGGTCGGAAAACGATTTCGTCCGATTTTCGGAGATTTCATCTAAAATCCCCAGTGTTTTTTAAAATACTGATTTTTTTTAAAAAAATTAAATACCTATTTTTCTTGATGCATGTTTATTTAAATTTTTGCGCATATGTGCATATTTAATAATAAATACGTATAAATAAATGCAAATATCGGTAAAAAAGTCGAAAAAATTTGCCTGCCGTTGACGGCGCATGCATGGCGTGACGGGGAATTTTAGCTCCAGCTATGACGTAGAGTGATGCCCCTGCGCAACGAAATCGCGCATCGGGATTTGTAGTTGTTGGTGGGAGGAAAGAAAGAATGCGTTATATCGATAAGGTTTTGGTCAAGCATGTGACTTTGTGTAGGGAAGCCATGTATTAGACGTATCTGGTATTTCTTTGCTCTGGAAAGAAAGTTTTGTTTTTAGGTGTTTTTGAAAACAACGTTAACGATGTCGACTGTTAATAAAAGGTACTACCAAACGTTTAAAGCCAAATATATGAAGATGTTTAATTTTATTCAAAACTCAAGACTGAGGCCAAAATATGCTTTCTGCACGTGTTGCGGTAAAGACATAAGCATTACTCACGGTGGTGAACACGATATTACTTTGCATTCTGAGACTGTTGAACATAAGGAGGCATTCAAGGCTGTAGAGTCTAATCATAGTATCAAGCCTTCATGTTTTGCATTTAACGATACCTCCATGATTAACGCTGAATGTTTATTTACATCGTTTTTGATCGAACATAATTTGCCAATGAATTGCAGCGATCACGCGGGGATGCTCTTTCGGAAAACGTTTCCTGACAGCAGTATTGCAAAACAATATGGATCTGCAAAGACCAAAACTTCTGCAATTATGAAAGAAATGTCCGCAAAGGAATCCTCATCACTTGTTGAAAATTTAAGGTGCTATCCATTTTCAATTGCAACTGATGGAAGCAACGATGTTGATTCAAAGCTGTATCCAATAGTGGTAACTTTCTTCGATTTTTTATGTGAAAAAATTGTGAATTGTCTTTTATCTATGCCATCTTTGAAAGAAGATGCTACTGGGTTAAATATTGGAAATCTTGTGGTAAGTGCTTTACAATCTAAAAACATTTCGATTTCTAATTGCTGCCTTCCAGCAGTGGCAACCTTTGATCAGTTTTTTAAGGAAGAGGCCATGAAAAGGAATCAAATCACCCCACTTTCTTTACTATTCCCTCTATCAAAGTTTTGGTTGAAAATGCAGATAAAGTGAAAGAACGTAACAGCAAAAAAGCATCGCAGAAATTAAAAAGGAAAGCTCAAAATTATGTGGATATTTCTAAGAAACAAAAAACTGAAAACTCCATGTCTCGTGAAGAAAGGTTGTTTTATTTTCTGTCGGAAGATATCAATAAGGCTTTCTGTTTATTTTTATCTTATACTGTGCCTGTATTTAAAAAAGCAAATGCTCAACTTCAGTCTGCGGAACCGCATATTCATATACTAAAATCTCTTCTCTTAAAATTGTACGGAGAAATGCTAGTGAAATTTGTAAAATCAAACATCATAAAACCATGTAGTGATATTTTGAGAGTCTTTTTGATTCCATTATTGCAGTATCCACACTGGTAAAGTAAATGTTAAAATTCACAGTCGTTACCAGCTACAAGGCGACTAAATATTGGGGAATGGTGATAAAAAATACGTCTTTGGTTACCATCTCATTCGCCACTTTGTTTCCCAAGGCAGTCCTGCGGAATATAGACTGGTAGTGAAACATGCAAAAGTTTCAAATAAATGCTTTGATCCCATACCTGAAATTAATTTGTGGTGGTCAGGTTCAGTAAAAAGTAGGCGACCAAATTTTAATCACTAATTAAAAGTGTGAAAAATAAATAAAATGTCTTTGTAATCTTGATCATGGGGCATTTATATACAAGTATTATCTGAATTTTTCAAAATTAGTATAATTTTTTGGGCATATGTAAAAGAAATTTAAACTGACCATTTTTTTTAGATAAGTATATATATATATTCCTGTGATTTATCTTTCATTATATTAAGAGAATAAAGATAATTAGAACAAAACATTTAGGGATATAAAAGATGCAAGACTAGTTAGTCGAAGTTATTTTTTATTTATAAAATCATGTTTATTTAACATGAAGATAAAATTATATAGGATTTTGTGGCTACTAAAATGAAGTGACCCCTAATAAAAAGGGCTCTGCTGGCCACTAACCAAATATTTAAGTCTTAAGCTTTAATGGTAAAGAGTAAAGACACCTATTCTCAGGGTTCATACAGTCCTTAAAAGTCCTTAATTTTTTAGGAAACAATTTTTGGTCCTTAAAAGTCCTTATTTTTGCCCAAAATCTGCTAAAAGTCCTTAACTTCGTTCTTTTATTTCTCAACATTTGTCTGAAGTATGTTTTAGTTAAAATTTTTATTACTGTCATTCTTTTCACAATATGAATCAACATAAAGCATGAACACAAAACTTCACACTGTGCGGGTTTTAATATGCCTTTTATGGACAATGGGAACAAGCATAGAGGAGAACTAACTCCCTCTGAGAATATACATAGAGAACTTCCCCCCCCCTCTTGGAACTTGCTGCAGTATTTCTTTAGAACAAGAATGACCAATCCATCTCATACCTCTTCCAAACCAAGCTTTAAAGTACGAGGTTTCTTAGGCACAGCCAGAATGTCTTAAGCACTCTAGGTACCGCAACCTTTTCTCTCACCATACTGTATATTTCGTAATCACATATCCTTTATGAGAAGTTTTACCTTACTCTGTATGTGTCTAGTGTTCATCCCAGCCCTTTTTAGAAGGGCAGATTGTCCTACTTGGTCTTCATAATTTAGCTAGCTACCTACTCGGGAAAATATTTTGTGACGGAAAATCGTGGTTGAGGGGAGGATGGCATTTATGATTACCTTATATCCATTATTATAAAATGACAATATTTTTAGCAATGAATTTATTTTATTTGCTGGTGAAATTTTTTATTTTCCTGTTTAGGGAAGGTGGCTGTTTTTCACAGAATTTTTCGTAATTTAATACTAAGGCAAATAAGGGGTGGAGGGCACACTTTCCCATGGAGGAATAATCGTTGGAATTCTGTGGTAAAGGTTGACAACAATTTAAAACAAAACAAAAGGAAAAAGTCACCTTTTAAAATTTTGTGCCTCTTTATAATAAACTTGGGTCTTCTTTCTCTCCTTGGGACTGCAGCTAGATGCTTTTTTTAGGGAGGTGGGCCTAGAATTCGCTAATGATTTGAGGTATTTTATAAATATATTTAATAATTCTATCTAAACGGACTAAAAATTTAGTGTTAATGAATAAAAATTTTTTGCAGGACCCATCATTGCATTGAGTCAATGATGGGTCCTTCTGTGTTGTAGTGGTAAGTTGTTCATTGTTATCCAAGGTTCGACTCCCAATGATATCCCCCACCCCTCTAAGAAAATCGTTTTTATACTGTGCCTGTATTTGAAAAAGCAAATGCTCAACTTCAGTCTGCAAAACCGCATATTCATATGCTAAAATCTTGTCTCTTAAAATTATACAGAGAAATGCTAGTGAAATTTATAAAACCAAGCGTCACAAAATTATGTAATAATATTTTGAAAGTCCACTATCATGAGAGGAGTAATCAAAAAGATGTTGATATCTTAATTGGAAATGGAACACTGAAAGTAATCCAAGATTTTAACATCCATGATAAAAATGAATTTTATGAAAACGTCAGAAGCTATTTCATAGCAGCATGTGACTACATGCACAATAAATTTCCTTTTGAGTTAGAAGTGTTACATCATGCAGAGGTTACACAAATATCGAATTTTGAAAATGCATCATTTTCCAGCTTAAAATATTTTACAGAAAAATTTCCTGTTCTTTTGTTCAATAATACAGAAGATGAAGCTGTTGATGCTTTACAAACAGAATTCAGTGAGTTCCAGGCTTTCGAAGTTCCACAAACTGTGAGTAATGAAGGTAGCATTTATGCACAATAGGCAGCCGTAGGTAGAATAAAAAATGATACTTGTGAATTAAAATTTAAACGACTTTCTCAGGTTATGCTGTCAATACTTACGATCCCTCACAGTAATGCAGCATGCGAGAGAGTCTTCAGTCAAGTGAAGAAAATTAGAACTGACTTCAGGTCAACCATGTCTGATGACACATTAGAAAATTTACTAATAGTTAAATGCAGACATGTGAAATGTTACGAGAATGTATTTGACAAAAAATTTCTCAAATGCAAAATCTTGCACTACAGCATTTGTAAATTCTAAGAATTAATATTGCGTTTAATACAGTTTAATCCTCTATTATTATTAATTTAATAAATACTTAATTTCCTCATTGTGCCCTTTTTTCATAAATTATGTATGATTTTGTTTAATTAAAAAATGGTGGCCTGCCCACGCATGCACAATTGACTACAGATTTTTCACTTCTAGAAGTTGGCACCTATGCATTTCAGAGTAAGAGTTGTTTATAAGTTTCTGGAAGTGGTTGTGATGTATTAATGGCTTTCCCGTGTAGTTTGTAAGTTTCCCAAGATTCTAAGAAGAGTCTACTATTCTTGTTTGTGATGTGACGGTGTAGTATTTTTGTTGAGTCCCAGTCGGGTTCGTGTCCGTGTTGTAAAGCGTGTTCTGCCAGACGTGAGGCTATGTCTCCTTTCGCGAGTGCTTGTTTGTGTTCTTTTTTTCTTGTTTTGATCATTCTTTTTGTTTGTCCTATGTAATGTTTGTTGCAGTCTTTGCATGGTATTTGGTATATGGCAGCCGTTACTCTGAAATTTATGGGATTTATCCAACATTGGGTGCGCAGTACAAGTTCTCATTGGTTCCCATTGGGTTTTTCCATGATTCCTATTGGAGGCCTCTCATTAGTTCCCACTGGGTTTTCCCATTCTGCGGGACTACTCTGATGAAGGGTTTTTCCAGAAATTTCAAGTATAAAAAGAGACAGAAACATAACATCGTCATTACTCCTGATGAAGGACTGCTGCTGACGCGTCCGAAAGCTTGGGTGATCTTTTTCATTGCTATTTTACCAGTGTTTAACCTTTTTATGTAATTTCCTCCCTGGTACCCTGTATTTTATTTCTATTGATAACTTCACTGTCATATCAAAATTTTGGAGTTCTGTCATGTGCCTCGTAAGAAGAATAACATTATTTTGCCATAGTTGTGCCATCATAAAATTTCTAGAAGCTTGAATATCGCATCCAAATGGTCATGACTGTGTATTGTAATATGAGGCCATTTTATATTTCATGTATCTATTTTTCAGTCCCTGCGTAAAAGTTTTTACCCGTTCGCCGAATTTTGTCTGTAAAGCTGGATGATTTTCAACTTCTTTTTTTTCAAGGTGTTTTTGTCAAACACCGTGAGTGAATTCCCTTGAGACTTTTCCCATGGTTACCCCTCATACTAATTATGCACATCCTCTTTTTTTTTAATAAAAACAGAAGTGAATTATCCATTTCTTTTCATGAGAGAGAAAAAAGTGCATAATGTGTGCATACTGATATAATACCATCTGCAAAATTTAATACTATGTACCAATATTTTAAAATTGTTTTTAGGATATAGCTTCAAAATTTCAATCGTCCCTTGACTGTTATAGCAGAGTTCAACTCTATATGTATTTTAATTTTTAACTTTCTTGGGGGAGGGGCTCACATTCTTGCTCCCGACACATTATTAAACACTTGCATGTATGTTACGAAGAGGTTAGATTAAAAGACGTGTCCCACTTAGATGATTTGTTAGGAAACAGATGTTTATAGAGCGATAGAACATTAATGGATCATTCCACCACAAAGAGAACAAACATATATAGTACTTTGTGAGCTCAATGAACTTTCGCCATTTAATTCCTAGAATTGTCTAACTTTTATAATTATTTTTATGGAACATGATTTAATTTTTTTATTACCATTACTTTTTAGATTCGGCAACAGTGTAAATAATTATCTTGAAATTCATTCTAAAAAGAATTAAAGTTTGGGGGGAGAGTAGCTAGAGGGTCCTGCGGTGGTGCGTTATGGTAATATGTTCGCCTAGTGCACCATTAACT
>QLNU02015003.1:33932292-33962129 GCA_006491805.2 Dysdera silvatica | reverse complement strand
GAGAATCTCCCCCCTGATAATTCTTTTCTTAGCTGTTTCGACTATGTTTTGTCCAGAGAATTTACATAGCCTTATATTACGAATTATCTGTATTTCAAAGAATGCTTTCATTCATGGCATTTCATAGTTTTGTTTTTTAACTTTTTTTTTTTCTATGTCATGGCATATATATGGCATCATTGATCACATTTTGACCATTATCTCCAGACGTGTTTTAAATGCCAGTGGCTTTCGGCTGTTTTAATTTGTGATTTCCAAATCTGAGGTACATACATTTTAATAAGGACTGTTCATCATTCAGCAAAAATATCATTAACGATATCATTGTAGTACTCAATTTTGGAAATAATTTTGTGGAAAATATAGTACCTCATAAGTTTGTGACGCCGCTTTTGAGTTAGATTCTGTTTCCAAATAAAACTTTACCATGTGTAAACTAATGTTATTATAAATCTATTGTGTATGCCTGTGGTAATGATACAAAGAAATTATGATTGAATAACTTTAGCTTAAGTTAAGTCGTTAAAGTTTTGTTGATAGACTATGCAGATGTTGCTCAATGCCAATATATGAAATTACTTATAAAATTATATACCACATCAAATATTTATTTGTTGTGTAAGCTTTATACACACACAGCAGAATCTTGATTATCTAAAACAAAGGAAGTGGATGCGACTCTGGAAAATCAAATTTTTAGTATAAAGATGTGAAAGTACGAAATCTATCCAAAAAACACGTTTATTTACACACTATTAAATTACTCCATTTATAATGACGATTGTCACTAGGTATATGCATGTATTTTAATTAAGATGTAAACTGCTTTGGAATACACCAGAAAACAAACATGAACACTTTTGCCGAAAACATTGATTGGGTGTCTGTTAGAAAATAAATGCAGTGGGCATTTGGGTTAAGTGAAGTTCAGGTAATTTGGATTTTATCGCGTGTCGTACTTATTGCTCCTGAGATTGGCGACTGTGTTTGAGATTGGTGACTGCGTGTCTCCTTCTTATAAGCGCTTATCCTGAAAATTGTTTTAAGCTATATTTGTATGATCAAATACCATATGTATTACATATGTCAGAATTTGGTTCTTTAGAAAATTATAAGTTCTGCAGCTGTATGTATGATTTTAGCTGCCTGTCATAAAACATACATAAACATGTGTTATGTATATACACACAAGAATCAGCAAACCATACTCACCTGTCTCAAAGTAAAAACCTTGGAACACAGTAGGGAAAGGTTTTCTACTTTCCCATCTGCAAAAATATAGTCGCCAGTGGTGAGTGGATTTATAGTCCTGCATATATATATATATATATATATACACACACACACACACATACAGTAAAACCTCCCTACAACGATGTCCGATATAATGATACATCCCTCTACAACGATAATTTTTCTCAGTCCGTATAATAGTGTTGTAGAGAGGTTTTACTGTATAATGAACCCTCCCTATAATAATAACTCTCTCTACAACGATAATTTTTGTCGGTCCGTATAATATTGTTGTTGAGAGGTTTTACTGTGTGTATATATATATACGTATGTATATATAGTATGTAACAGGCAAATTCAAAGTTTGTTCAAATTCAGTTTAATGCTCTCTTAAATTGGTAAAAGTTTTCCAGTCAAAATAACTTCAAAATTGATCCTACTGTGGCATAGTAGTTAGGCGTTTGTCTCTCATGCCATGAACTCAGGGTTTGATTTTAATAGTGTTGTATTTTGGGGGGCGGGGGGTATGAGTCAGAGCAGGGTCTTGTAAGCTCGGTTTTCTCGAATGTCTTTTTACTACCCTTGCATAAATTCAATATGCCGCAAGAATTTGACAACAGATGGTGACACACAATGGCTGTCTTGGGAAATTTTCTCTGATTAAGAACATATCCTCATCAGTGACATAGCATAGGCTGCCAGTGCTCGGGCTAAGTTAAGTATTGCACCCTCTATAAATAACCGTTTAGCACTTCTTTCCACCAGTCCAATATTGAAATTTGTGCCCTCATCACCATGCCACTGATCCCTGTCGAATCAATTGGTGAATCAACGATTGTCAAGTTGCGTTGTTACATCCCATATGAATTTCCCCCACTTAGAATGAAAATCACCATCGTTATGACAGATTTCATCATTAAATACGATGCTGTTACGCTGTTGATATATTTAACAAGGAATATAATAGGAAACCAATCTTCTTGTAAAAATTCTGTCATATGCGATGGATTATTAAAACAGGCACCGTCATAACAAATTTCCACTATACAGTGGAACCTCGATTATCCGTCTCCCGATTTACCGTCTTTCTCGCCTAACCATCGGCGTCAAATTCAAGTTAGGGCCACTCCGTTAACATCGACAATGAGACAATTTTACACACTTGTGAGGCTCTACCCGCAGGAGAAAACATTGAAATTAATGACGTTGGTGAATGGATGAACATTGATAAACTTGAAGCAGGTTTCGAGTTCCTAAATGACAGCAAACTCATTCAGCAACTGTCGAACCCCAACCATCCTAAAGAAAACTATGAAAGTGCACAGAAGGCTGGAGAACCTACAAAAACAATCACCCATGCTGAAGCAGAATGTATGCTTTCTAAGTGCATTTTACCTGGTTTGAACAGCAGACTGAAGCAGATGCTACTCAGCTATTACTGCTTTGAAGAGTACAGGACATGGCAGCCAAAAAAAGCACGCAGTGTGCTTAAACAAATATAATAACTGCGTTTTTCAACTAACAACAATAATTTTACGCACAGGTATGTAATGTTTTATATTCGTGTTTGATTAAATGCAAGCTCTCTTGATTCAAAGAAACTTCGTTTGTGCCTTCAGCAAATTTCACAACGTATTTTTTTTTAATTGTATAATTTTAATAAAATCATACTATATTATACTATAAATTTCCATTTCCTCGCTTAACCGTCTTTTCAGTTATCCGTCGAGGATCTATTCCCTTGTTTGACGGATAATCAAGGTTTTACTGTAGTTTAATAAATAATGAGATTTTCGCGTAGATAGGTGCTGTATATTTATCTTTGTGTTTAGAAGAATTTTAATTTTCTAATTTGCGTTTCGATTTCCACCTTTGGAAATTACCGAGTTTATTTAAAAATCCTTCATCTGCTATGATGATGATGATACCAGAATGTTAGTCATAATATATAACTCCTTATTTGATATATATTATAATTTGTATATATATATATATATCTATAGATTAATATAGAAATTTATATATTTATTTTGGCAGAAGTTATACTTTTCCCCGAGTTTAAAGGTGTTTTATATTTTTCTATATGGGAGTGTGTTAGAAAGGCAATCAGTTAAACAGTCCTGTCATGACATAGGGGTGACCACCTTGTATTCTGTGCAAACAATTCAGACTTGAATCACATTGGTACTAGACCCCCCCTTTTTTTTTTTTTTTGGTACAAATTCATGTTTCAAGGTATCGTAGGTTACAGAGGTTCCAGAACCAGAGGTGTGCAGCGAGGATTTTCCACTGGGGGAGCTTTCTAGCTATCACAGAAGGATATATTATATCCCCCCCCCCATTTCAATTATCATACATAATATATATAATGGGAATGAAAAAATATTTTTATTTTTTCTTAAAATTTTATGAGAAATCCCTGTTATTGGGGTCTAATGAAATATTCCATTTGTTGGTGGGCGGAAAATTAAAAAATTGCAGGTCAGAAAGGGTGCTTCAACAGACCTCTTGGGGGCTCGTGCCCCTTGGCTGCATGCCTGTCCTGAACCCTCAGCAAACTTCGTCCTGGCACAGCATAACCTTTGCTATCTTGCGAGGGTAACCATAAAGACGATATGCTGCAGAAATTTCCTGAAGTATGAATTTAAGAATCATTGATGAAATATCTGGACTGTAATTTAAGTAAAAAACCATCATGCATTTAAGTACTAATGCTACATTTTGTGGCAGTTTCAAAGCTTGTTTTATAAACCAGTGATTTATTTAAGCTGGGGGGGGGGGGGTGCTGTGCGACCTTACACATCTTTCTGTGAAGTAATGGCATATTTTTATGATTTAACTTACCAAGGACCAGTTTTCTATGGTAGTTATTTCATAAGAGCATAATGTGTGATTATTTCTAATGTGAATAATTTTACAAACATAATATGTAAATGATTAATAGAGCACGAGATGTTCTTTATGATGCATTATATGTGCGATTATATCACAAGAGCATGATATTAAGATTATTATATGAGCATGAGGAGATCTAAAGAGCATAGAATATATATGGCTTTTTTAAAAAAAAAAAAAAATCTTTATATGTTATCTTTTATCCTTCTGTATATATATATATAAAATATGTTACCAGCCAAACTAGTTTATCCTATATGCATTAGGATAAACCAGTTTGGCCTGCTATACACTGGTCTGAACGAGTTTTGCCTAGGATAATGTAATTTGGTGTAATTGTATCGATCTCTAAGCTTTAAAAATTATTCAATATTTATATAGAACATATATTATTAAAAATGGTCATATTTTGTTAAATAATTTTCCACTCTGTAGATCAGTCTATTAGGGAGCGTTCATGTATTACGCACCATATTTTAGCCATATATTATACATCCCCTTCAGTCCTTGTAAGCAAAAATTAACATTGGCTAACATAGGAAAATAAGCACAACAGCAACCCCTCCACCCAAGGTGCTTACGTAATACTTTAACGTTCTCTTACATCTTCTAGCATGTAACAGGCAGACTGACTTTGATCCGTATATTAGCTTATGTCTAATAAAAGCGTGCAACTTAAATTTTTATTTTAAAAGTGAAATCTGGTAATCACCTATTAGCTTAATCTTTTTTATGAAAGATTAGCAAAGGAAATTGACTAAAAAATTGCATCAGTAACATCGTTTTATTTATAACTTATTACACATTATAAAGCTACTCATGTCTTAATATGTTCCTACTTATTATTGAGAGCTAAACTGCTATAGCACTTTTAATTACAAAGTGATGATTTCTTCCGAGACATTTCTTAGATGTATACATTTTCAGACAACTGCAGCGAACGCATTCCTGACCCGTACCAACCGAATGTTTGATTGCAGCACTTCTCAAACAAATTTCATTGTTTTTGATAACTTTTCCTTTAGACAAAAATGTCTGAGAACATATGTCAGATTGCGTTTTGAAGGGAAAGGTACGTTATTGGCTTAAAGTTTATGTCAGGTTAGCAGCGGAATGGTTGTTTGGATCAATAAAATTACATTGGCCTAGGCTAAACTAGTTCAGACCAGTGTATAGCAGGCCAAACTAGATTGGCCTTTTGGCCTAAAATCTGGTTTGTCCGGTAACACACACACACACACATATTTGAGCTGATGGGTCTAGGTTTAATTCACAGCTCGATTATATATATAAATGTGCAGTAATTAGCAAGTCATGTTAAATTGTCAGTACCATCTCAGATTATTCCTTTTTTCAAATATGAGGCAAAAGGGAATCACACTCCAATAGGTCAATGAATAGTCTATTGAAAATACATTGAGCTTGCATTTCACAATGCTTAATTACATGCAAATGTATCCTCATTCCAAAGTCATGTCGCATTGTCTGACCCTTTTTAAATAATCCATTACAGCATAAACTCTTAGAAATTAAATGAAATGGATGCATTGCCACGTGTACTTATCAGCTTGACTTTTTACCAGTTTCTTGACTGGTGTCAGATTCTCTAAATCTAGTGCTTTTTTTTCATTTAACATAAAATATAAAATCTTTATTTGATAGCACCACTATATGTGATTACGAACTGATTATGTGTCAAGAATTTTATAAATCTATAGATACTTGATCAGCCCTTCATGTTGCTGTATTTATGTAAAGAAAAGTATATTTTTAAAAATAATTCATATGTCCTGCAAGTCTTATTTTTGTGTGATATTGTGGATTTTTGTATGATAAAGTTGTAATGCCCTCTTGTGATACAATAAAACGTTTGTTACTTATGCATCAAGAGTTATATGCTTCGTTTATAAAACTGAACCTTCCACAAATACATGTATTTTTAATTTTACAATATACTTTTTGATAATAACTTTCCAATCTTCAGAAGCTCT
The DNA here is from genome assembly GCA_006491805.2 of Dysdera silvatica. Lineage (NCBI taxonomy): Eukaryota > Metazoa > Arthropoda > Arachnida > Araneae > Dysderidae > Dysdera > Dysdera silvatica. Next base: position 33,956,010 of record QLNU02015003.1, on the reverse strand, counting down.
GTGATGGTGAAATGGTAAAGTGTTCTTCCAACGTTCCTGTTAATCTGAGTTTAACTCTGTGATGCCAAAACAAAAGAAATGCTTACCGACTTACTCATTGTAGTTGGTGTGTGCGGGAGTGGGGCGGAGGGTATTTTCTAGGCCTTAATAAGTTTCAATTCCTCTTGAAAATATGTCAATTATAGGTTCAAATATAGGTTAATTGCTAATTTGAAATTATTGAAAGCAGTGAACAGCAGGATCGCATCTTTGGACTGCCTGCTGGGGACACCAGGAAGGGAAGGGTACACCAGCGGGGAGATTAATAGCCAATGTGGGATGTCATGTGAAATAGTTGGTATGGAATCTTCGCGAGTTCAGCAGAGTTCCTGTAGAAGGATGAGAATTGCATTGTCTAAGCTAAAATGGAGATAGAGTTGTAAAAAACCCGGGAATTTTGGGCACATTGGAAACTTTGAACATAGAAACCAAGATAGCTAGAATAAAAGAGGTAGTCCCGCCCGCACTTTTCCTCACAATCGACCAATAGGAAGAAAGGTGCGGACGGGACTACCTCCTTTATTCTAGCTATCTTGGTTTCTTCCCATCAAAGTTTCCAATGTGTCCAAAATTCCCGGGTTTTTTACAGTTCTAAATGGAGACCAGAGGCGATGTGCTACTGTTGTTGTTTTGTATGCAAGAAACAATCTGGAAATGTTGGCCAAGCAAGCGGCACTGTATTTCCATGAGAGCGCAGGAGATACTCCAAGAGATGAGAAGAAATAGAATCTCCATTTAAAGATCAGAGCTCTTAATGAGATGTGGTAGAAAAATCTAAGTTGGGTTTTGATCAGTAAGACCCAGTGTGGAGCAACACTTCCAATCCCTACCCACAGCGCAGCACGTTTTAAACTTTCAGAAGGCCAAAACTTGTGAAAAGGCGTGACAGCGTGTTACATTGGCAACCAAAATTTTGTAGCAAACCTATAAGCGGTCTCATCGTTCAGTCAATAAGATGGCTTAAATCGCTCCTAATGCCAAATATGGTACGGAAATTCAAATCTCGCGTCCGGGATTGGCGGACCTCACGTTGGTTAGCAATACCTCATGTTCCTGCAGTTGCCAGCTTTGCGGAGAACCTGACTCTGATCACGAGTGTATGGGACATTGGCCAGGCTGCTGCATTGGATGGATGGATGGCTATGCGCTAAGAATTCGGGACTTGTCTCCAACATGCTCAGTCTCACGAACTAGACGCTAGCGGAAGATGAATTTGCCCGCCACTGAAGAGCCAGAACGACAGACCGATCCTTCTGCATATCTGCGTGGATGGGGCTTGCTATTCCAGTGATTCTTAGCACCCCCTGCTTTCATGCCACACTGACCGCTGCCTTGATCAGGAGCACTCCAGCACCTGGAGACTAGGGGCCATGGTTTCTGGTGTGTCAACATAATGGAGGAATTAGCCATAATTTCACCACGCTGGCTAGACGGGTTGGTGAATTAGCCCTCCCCTTCCGCCTTTCTATCCGTGTAGCAAATATTAATTTGCCACATAAATAGAAAGCTCAGCCTGCACCACTTGAAGGCGGGGTAGGACACTAGGTTACTGGCCTGGCCGGTTCCACACATCGTCACATACGTTCAGCGTGTGGGTCTCCTTCCAGTTAGATACCAGCAACCCTTTTGCAGGCCAAAAGCTTTTATATCAGTTATTAATTTTTAAATATTAATGTTTGCTCATAAAATAACTGCAAACTTGAAATTGCATGCATCGTCAATTTGTTTTATCTGTAACAAAAAAATATTTATCCATGCATTTAATAATTTAAGTACAAATTTAAAATATTTTATATGTTATTAAGTTTTAAATATTAATGTTGTTCAGGCACATTAATATATATTTAGAATAATTGCAACTTAAAATTACCTGGAACATCAGCGTTTTATGCTTAGTGTAAAAAGTTATCCATGCATGTAATAATTTAAGTAAATATGAAATACTTTTTTCTTAGTTATTAATTTGTAAATATTGTTCGTTCAGGCGCACTTTGAACTTCATTAATTTGAAAAGAAAATTCCTGGAAAATTAAAGCCCAATGCCATTCATACCATATTTTCTCATTTGCCATTGATCTCATTGCCTATTGAGTAATTAAATAAAATAAAATAACTAATAAGCAATGAAATAAAATGAAGTAAATAAGTAATTAAATAAAGTAGCTAATAAATTCAAAAGAAGTAAAAATAAGCAAATTTAAAGTGAAGTAAATTATAAATTAGTAGTACAATAGTTAAAAATATTTATAAAGCAATAATAAATAGTTAAACAATTTAAAACAAAAGTTACAATAATACTTTCTTTTAACTACCAGCCTTTGAGGAAATTGACAGTTATCCACCTGAAGGTAAGTGCTTTTTAAGAAACCTCAAAATTATCACTTCTAAACGCAATTTGAAAAATACTGAGAGATTATTTACATGTTTATAAATGCCCTTGTGGAGAAAAAAATTTTTCGCAGCACCAGATAAAAGCCTTTACGCGCTAATTTAAAGTCCTTTTATGTCTTATTTTAAAGGTAAAATACAAAATTTGCTCGAAAAATGTAATATTACTCTTCATTCCGTTTTGAGACCAAAAAATATTCAGATTATATCAAATGCAACAGTGTAACGCTGTATTTAACGAAGAGCGGGATTGAGCAAAAATGGCGCCATGCACTTCCTGTGACCGAACTCTATATATGGCTCTGGGTTTTTGCTGTAGTTCCAACACTGCCCATTTCCAGCGTGGGTTAACGCTGGCTGCGCAGTTCAGTTTCTTAACTTCTAAGTATGACGTCACCATCGGGACACTCCAACATCGCTTACATTTGCGTTTTGCTGTATCTGTGCATTCCAGCGTTCTGTTTTGGTTTATCCAAATCGTTTCTGAGCTATTTTGTTATCGTTATCAAATTGTTTAGTTATTTTTTTTTTTTTTACAAAAGGTTTTTCCTTCAAGTTGTTACGTTTTTGTCACACGTTATTAAATTTTTTCATCACGTTTTTTCTATCACGTTACAATAACAATGCCTAACTGTGCCGTGGCCACTTGTGGAGCATATAGTATGAAAATGAAAGGAAAGAATGTTGTTTATCATTCATTCCTCAGCCTTTAAACACAAGCAAAGTTTAGATCTCCGAATGTAAAAAGGACAAATTTAATGTCATTAATGCTACAGTCTTTTTCCAATATTTAAATAGACAATACATAAACGCAGTAGCGGTTCTAGATAAAAATATTTGGGGGTACAAATTCTGCCCCGTGGCGTTCGTGCATAATAGGAAAATATTATAAAATCCGATTATATTTGCGGGCTGTTCGACATTTTAAATGATCATGCTGACAAACGTCTTTATATTTTTACAGCGAGCTGACTTTTACAATCTTTGATTTTACTATGTTTGGCGTAGTATAGCTCAGATGCTCTTGCGCCATAAAAATCCAAACAAACATATTTGGGGGGCATAGTGCACCCCCACCTCAGCCTAGAACCGCCATTGCCTATATATTTATATATATCAAGAAACATAATTTCATTCGAAGTATTTAGCATTTTATTTATAAAATTCTATTTAAAATATTAACGTTGAAAATGCTTTACAGAGGTCAATTAGAAAACTTTTTATTTCGTCACATTTTTTTTGTTACGCCTTAATAAAGGTAGGAGGCTGTTGTTGCCACTTTATTGTAGTTGTATCAATAATATAATTATTAGCATTACAGCCTCTCATTAAGGTAGAGAGTGACGGAATAACGAATGATGGATCACCGAGTTTCGGTTTAGAGTTGTGGATTATCGAATTACGAATTAGAGAGTACCGAAATAGCGAGTGACGGATTATCGAGTTGCGAATGAGAGAGTTACGAGTCAGAGAGTTACAGATTCCAGAGTTGCGAATTAGAGAGTTATGAATTAGAGAGTTGCGAATTAATGTTAATTGAAACCCGCTAAATTTAAAAATCTTCAATGTTATTGAATACATTTTCAACGTTCTAATATTCAATAACATTGGCGATATTTTATCTTTTTTTTAGTGAAAAGAAAAATATAGAGAAGACATTTTTTGATAATGTGTGTGAATAATATAATTATTAGCCTATGATTATAAAGGGTGTGTAGGCTAATAAATCCTGTATTTGTTCCTTAGAAATTTTTCGGCTAACTGAGTAGTTTATGTAAATGTTCCCCATATAAATTAGTTGTATGTAAATTTCTATTTAGGACTTGTTATTTGTGAAGTGATGGTTGCAAAATTCACATAATCGTATAATAACCGCATAAGAGTAAAATATATATAAATGAATAGTGGCCGACAAAGGGAGTGTTTAAGAATACACTCCCCTCCCCCGAAATAAAAAAAAATATTAAGTAATGCAACTATTTTAAAAAAGGTTTATTAGCATTATGATTCTCCACCAAAAAAAAAAAAAAAAACAACCCCCGAAAAACAATATTCTCCCCCCAAAAAAAAATCGTATCACTTTCCGAAAAAAAATTCTATGTCCGCTACTGTATGTATACACGGTAAATCGTTTTGACTAACCTTGTACATACCTAAAATTGCATGTTGTATTGTGTTTACAATTTAAGAAAATATTATTTAATTAAACGGAAAATTTGATTTCAAATTTATAAATAATATCTTAAATAATCATTTCTCCAAATAATATATTACAGAAGTTCATTTAACAAAACTATTGAATTTCTTTACGCTATCTAGCCATGTATAATCTTACGCTATCGTTTTGCCCCGTGGTGACGTCATTATGATAACCAATGACAAGACGTGATGCAAGAAACCGAACCTTTAGTAAATCTAATAACCTTGGATATTCTAGGACCTGTAGCTAGACTACGGATTGAGTTTCGGGTTGAGCCTGTTCAGGGATCTAAACTTTCGTCTCCGAGTACATTAACGGAGTGAAGGAGATCTTGGAATACTTTCATTGCCAAGCTTATGAATTCCTTTGTTATGAATTTTTTCGCTATTTTCATTTTTTAATCTGTATGATATATGAGGTTCTCCGTGGTTTCACATTCGTCCTACAATCAGAGACTCATCTAACTTCATAACTCATGCAGTTGCCAACAATTTCCTAATTATTATACTGACACTGTGTCAACTGTTTCAAAGGGCGAAGTTGCATGAACCAAGTTTTTGTTTATTTGTTTTCTTTAGTTTTGTGTTTAAAGCAGTTTTAGTTCTTAAAAACTTAAATTCTTTTTAAATTCTTTTTCTTGTTATTCATTTTTTTTTAGCCGTTGAAAGAATGGTGAAAACATAAATCCAATTTGTATAGGCGAGTACCAATTCGTGAATGTTTATAACAACCATGCACAAACACATGTGCTCCATTTTCGGAGCTGTTACTTTGAAACTGTGTTCAATATCCAGTGGATTTTTCAAAAACAGTCACATAACAGACATAAGATCGAAAGTTCGTAAATCAGAATTAACATACTTACCACATTCACCCAAGGGGATAACCACATGAAATGTTATAAAATGTAAAAATACACATTATCGCATTCAATATACGAACGATGATGGCTATTTAGAAAGCATGGAATGTTATTTTTAGAATGTAAACAGACAAACAGACACTGATATGGTAGCTGATCATTAATTGTTATTTCAGAATGACCATCTCCCATTCAATACAATATTTCCTCATCTGGAGAGATTTTCTTTGCACCAGACCAAGAGATAAAGCCACTGACCCCATAGCCGGTTTCCCAGGCGTATTCCAATTCGTGAGTGTGTTGGCGACAGTGGATCTTTTGCACATGTCCCATTCAGTACTATTTAAAATTGCAAAAAATTAGGGCTTAACTGTATATCAATCTCCTCTTTTGCCGCCAATGGCGCCAACTTTCTGCCTACCACAACTTTCTTTCTGGATGATGGAGTCACTTTTTCTGGGCCCGGACACTGTAATTAAAAATTAAATTTAAAAGGATTCGCCTGATTTTTGGAAGCTTTTGTGATAAACAGTTTTTGGAAGTTGTTAAAACAGTCTTTCCTTCTCAAACAACTGGCTGTGCAGTGAACCCATGAGTGTTTTACACATTTTAACTCAATGCCCCTATTATAGACTTGCCCGCACTCTTACTTTTAACTCTTCATCACTCTCTGACATTTTAAATGACCATGCTGACCATACGCACGTTTTAAAATTTTTAAAAAGTACTGGTTTTTACTACAGTCTTTGATTTTACCATGTTTGGCGCAGTATAGCCCAGATGCTCTTGCGCCATAAAAAAGCCAAACAAACAAATAACTGGCAAAGATTAACAAGTCAGTTTTTTTTTAAAACCCATTTTATTTTTCCGTTTTCATTATTTTAAGCTTTTCTGATACAACAGGTTTCAATGTTTGGATTGTCTAATGTTGGTGACAGTACAGAACACGTACCCTAGTGCTTTTTTCCTCTTGAAAAGAGTCAAAAGTAGTTAAAAATGGGCTTATAACATATTAGACTGTGTGACGCCACACATACGGGCATCTGGACCTGCAAGGGCATTTTCATGTGTTCGTTGCAGGAAATTGTATGTGTGAACGGTTGATGTATTTTTGTGTGGAATTTCGGTTGAAAGAGAAAAGAAATGTGCTGGAGTGGGTTATGAAAGGAGAATTATTTTCGTCCGGATGTAAGCATGAGAAGGGGTCATAGGCTAGGCCTCATTTGAATGCTGCTTTCCAGTGCTGATCCCAGAAAGCATGATAGGTGAGGAGGGAGGTGGAAAGGGTGAAGGAGGCATGGAAGGGGTGAGGTGGAGGAGGAAAGGATCATAGAGGCCAGGAAGAGGGTGTAGATGGGGTTGTAGTGGCGGTGTAAAGGGAGGAGGCAAAGACGCAGGGTTGAATAAAACCCTTTTTTTTTTTTAAAAAACCTAACCCTTATGGGTTTTATGGGGTAAAATTGTTTTTTTTTTTGGACAAAATTGGGTTCTATTAAAACAATCACTTAGGTGGTTTTCAAATCTTTACACAAATGAATAATAGTAATATAGTATATCCTATACACATGTAGAGAGCAGGGGGAGGGTTCTTAGAACCCTTCTCCCCCTCCCCCTCAAACTAATTTTTTAATGGGACTTCTAGCTAACACCTTACATGCTATATTGTATTGAGACATGATTTAAAGTTTTTCAACCCCTCAAACTAAACCGCCTACGGTCCTGCCTTATACACCTCGAGTATCTGTTATTTACATATAATAGAAAATTTCAACCCCCCCACATAATTGCAATAAAAAGTAATTTTATATCCATCACATACCTGCCAACTTAACAAGGAAATTTTTTTTCAAAAACATTTTTTTTAATGTGTATGCATAACTATTTCGTAAAATAAGGATTTTTTTAATGATACTTATATATATATTATTCATGTTTTTATGAAATGAAAAAGGAAGTTATATACAACAAAGTTATAATACAGCAGATTATCCAAGTTAATATCAATTATTTATGAAGAATATTAATATTTTTTAGACTAAGAACGACTTTTTAAACGCTTGACATCGTATAGAAACATAACTTTCAAGCTTGTGTGGGGATTTTTACTTTAAAAAATCCTTACTTGTGAAAAGGTAAGGATTATTGTTTAAAATTGCAGAAAATTGGAAGATATACACCAAAAATAGAAAATAAGTCTGAAAAACGTAGATTCTGTTTAAAAAAAAAAAGATGATTCAGATGATTTATCAAGTGCAAGTTACTCAGTTCTTGTTTCAGCTCACCCTAAAGAAAGAAGAAAAGTTAAACTTGAAATTTCAGTGTGTTCATTTGTTGGTCTTAAATTCAATTATATCTAATTTAACAATTTTTTTTGTTCTTAGTACATGTAGTTATATTTTTTAAAAAATAATGTGTATTTAAAGTGTATTTAATTGCAGTTCCTTAAATGCAACCTTATTATGTTATGGCTAACCTAATGAGGCCTTCCAACACGAAAAAGTTCCCCCATCTCTGTTCCAACGTAAATTGTAAATAACTCTCAGTTACTCATGAGATGCCATGTATGGAACATAATGGCAACTCTAGGTTTGAATTTTAAAATTTTTAGAGGTTGCAAATTCTTCCTTACCATTTTCTAAATTACCGAGATGCTGAACTCATGTTTGTAAAAATTGCAACACCATGAAGGAATCATGTGATTGAGCTGAAACTTTCAGGAAATGCAAATTAGGGTATACTATTCAAATGATTAGAATTTCAGAGTCATCGCGTATGCATGGGCTGAGCAGCGCCCTCTGAGGGGACAAATGCATATATTTAGCTGTCGTTGGATGATGTTTATTAAGTTGAATGAGCTTAAACCGACTGCGGGTACTGTCTAGAATTCAGCTGATTTTTTTTAACTGTTTTATCACGTTCAAAGAAATTTGTGCATTATGGTGAATTGTAGTGATATAGTTATTATCAGGTTGTCCATGACTTTGCTTCCTTATACGTGAAAATTTGGGGTTAATGTAGAATACGTGCCGGTTGCCAAGTTTTCTTAATGTTGCCAAAATGGACGCCAACTGTCATAGCGACCATCTGCCATGATGGACTGTTGTTTTTTAGGTGTTTTCGTGACCCAGTACTTTTTCTGTATCAGTACATGTCTAGTGGTGAGGGCACCCCGACATCCCTATACTAAAAACATGTAGATAATCCTGACACCATAATCTCTTGAATTCGTAAAGCTTTTGATAGTAAAAGAAAAACCTCTTCTATGTTCTGATGTCCTGGCATCTCCAAAGAGTTTTATCAACAGTCAGATGATGTCGTAGAGAAAGTTTGGTGTCCGGCATGAATTATGCGGCAGTGCCAGAAATTTCGATCTTAACGTTGAAATATTTTATTTTCTTTCTAAAAATATACTTGGTTTATTTATTTTTATTTGTTTCTATAATTACAGAACCATGTCATGAAAGCATGTAAGCAAGTAATTTTAAGCATGGAGAAGTGGTTCTTTCAAAATTCGAGGGACTGTATTTTGTATAATAAGTAGCAGCTCATTGTATCTTGTCCGTGCCAAAGATATGGAATTTAGAATCGCACACAGTTGAAAGCCTTCATTATGTTACTTAGCTTTTAGTAAGTAAGTAATATTTTTTGGTTTAGTTAATTATGAGAATTCTGGTTTATAATTTTATATTATGCAGAATTTGATCTTTTAGATTCTTAATTTGTATTTAAAAGTGTAAGAGTAAGAAAAAGTAATTATGTATATTTGTCATCATATTTGTTATATATTCAGGGTTCGTACGGTGCTTAAAAACCTTAGAATGTGCTGATTTTTTATTTTGGTTTCTAAGGCCCGTAAAAAGTGCTGATTTTTTATTACTATCATTATTTTTTTTCTATCATTTCGAGTCCTTAGAAAGTGCTTATGTTAACGACGATCTCTGAAGAAAAATACTCATTTTGCCTTTTTCTTCTTCTCAATTTTCTTCTTCTCAATTTTCTTCTTCTCAAGATGATTTGCCCCGAGAGCCCTTCGCGATCTATGCAGGTGCAGCTTCTATGGGCTGTTCGTGACCGAACGGGTCTTTTTGAACTATTCACAAAAATGACCCATTCGAACAGATTTTTTTTTTTTTGTGAACTGCCATTTTTCATCATAGTTCATTCGTGATCACCATTCGCTATCTACAGGGATGATTATGTTCGGGGATTTCCATAAATTTTGGGAATTTCAACTTGCCTTTTCTGGGATTTTTTTTTTTTTAATTACAAAAATTTCATTTTGCTTCCTATAATTTCTTATATTCATTTGGAAATCAACATCTTTAATAAAAATATTACGTAACTTTTCAGGGAATTTTCTGGTATGAAACACTACTTTAGATCAGTGGTGTGCAAACTAATTTCATTGCCGACCCCCATTTTGTATGAAATTTTGTCGTGACCCCTGAACAAACTGTCCTATACTTAAAAAATATGTTATGTACATATTATGTACATTTTTTTTTAATTTAGCGACCTATCAAACTTTTCTTGGGACCCCAGAGGGGTCATGGCCCACGGTTTGCACACCACTGCTCTAGATCATGAAGATTCAAATCTCTCAGAAAACTGTAGGTTCTCATGCAGGACGATCTGTCTGTCCTTTCAGCATAAAACATGAAAATGAAATAAATAATATTCCATTACAGATTATTTATTGAGAATAAATTAAAGAAGGGCCATTTCTGGCTGGTGTGCAGTTTCATGCATGCATGATATATAGTCAATCACTCTTAGGTGTATTCTTACAATCAGGTGTAAGAATATTGAGCAAACGTTTTGCTTTAAATTAATAAATTACTTAGGTCAAAGGTGGACACCCTTTTTTTTTTACACGTGCCACTCAAGCTAATTTTTCACCTGATTCATTAAGCTTGTTATCGGGTTTAAATAAAAAGCATAATTATCTGCAATTGCATAATATTTATTCTCATTATATCATTATTAGAACATGTTACAGTGAATAATGCACGTTTGTAACTCATGATGAAAATAGGATTTACAAAAGTTCAGTGTAGCTTTTGAGTTTATGTGTTTCTTACAAATTTCTTTATGTTTGTTCTACATTTGAACAAGCATGCAGGATTAAGTTACTCAGGCGAAAACCACTTAATTTTGCCGCAGTTTTAATTGCATTTGCAGTTAATCAAATATTGTGGATCATGGTTAATGTTACCACTAACACAATGCTATCGGATTAGAGAAATTCCCTGTCCATATAAAGACACCACGAAATAAATTTATTTTGTCAAAAAAAACCCAAAAAAACCCAATAGATTTCTGTGTACTGTGCAACACACTTTTGTGTGCCATGGTTTAGCCACCACTGATTTAGATAGTGATCGTGTGTTCTTGTTAGTTCTACATGATAGTATAGGTTAGCCACACATATATAAAAACGTCTACTATATATATGTCCCACAGGCGTCCTCTGCCAAGAATACCGGCACTCGACCGAGAGCCTGCTGCAAAGCAGCATCAATGGCAGTCACTCCCTAGTGGGGGGTGACACAACGAGTCCCGTCTTAGTGCAGAACTTTGGCTGTGGTGACCGAAATTCCGATTCTTCGTTAAACTGTAGGTCCAGTTTGCCAACCCGTTTGGCCAACATTCTGCGCTTAAGGCCATTTCCTTTGTATTTCTTTCACCGTACTACGTGTATGTGTGAAAACAGAGAGACCTCCATCCTGCTGTGGATTAAAAATGGTCGATGATATATGTATGTTTTATTTTGTAGTAAAAAAATATAAAATATTTTTTTATAAAAGAACAAATTTTGCCGATATTCAGATGGATGTTTTGTCTTTAGATTCTTTTCAGAACGATGCTGTCTAGTTACTGCTGTATTCGAAGAACACTGTGTTGTGTCAATTTACTATTTTGGGTAACTGTGTTTTCTTCATTATTTTTTATTCATAGCATTGATGGGTTTTATTTATATAGTTGCAAAGAGTGAAATATTATGATCAAGTATGTAACGTATTTAAGAAATTGCCATATTTGTAAATATATTTATTACATATAATTTATATGTGTAATCAGGGCCATCCTTAGCTAATGCAGGGCCTGGGGAAAAACATATTTCGGGGGCCCATACATATACGAGTAAGAAAACAAAACGAAATAAAAAAATGGAATAATGTATGAGCACTAGATGGTACGAAATACGAAGCAAAAATATTTTTTAGGAAATTTTCAATATTAAAAAAATGTAAAATTCAAGAATTAAGTTTTGCAGAGCCCCAAGAAGTGCAGGGCCCGGGGCGTGGGTCCCACTTACCCCTGCTTTGAGGCAGCCCTGTGTGTGTAATAGAACCTCTTACTAAAATAAAGCTTTGTGGTTCACATTACAAAAGTGAAGAATAGTTCTCTCGTGTGTAAATGTATTACGGCTCACTGTTCACCATGAGCATTTGTGCCATTTTCAAACTGGGAACTTACGTCTAATTTGTTTCTGTAGTCTACTAATTCATTTAAAAATTTTCAAAATCCCCTTGATTGAAAATCAATGTATTTTTTTTTAATTATAGATATTGGGTTGCGGTTTATTTGGTGTGGGCGTTTGGTTGCATCTTGTTAATGTGTCCTACACAACGATTTTGTTACCTTACCAAGCATTGAGTGGCGATAGCTTGATTATTGCTGCTGGTGTCATTGCCATTACTTTGGGATTTTTGGGTTGTTGCGGTGCATGGATTCAAAACAAATACTTGTTACGAGCGGTGAGTTAATACTAAATTAATATTGGTGTATTAGTTTTTTTAGATGTATCATAGCTTTTAATAACATGTTTTTCCTTCCTATTTTGCAAACTTTTTAATTATGCGTGTGACCTGGGCTCTGAAAAGGAGTTTTCAAGTACAGTAGAATTCGAGTTATCCGAATTTCACTTAACCAAAATCCACATTAATTGAAATGGCCTGTTGTATTTATTTTTGAATAGACACTTGTTCAATGTTTTAAATGGCCCTGCCGTGGCACAGTGTTGTAACGCATTTGTCTTGAGCACTGTTAACTCAGGTTTTGCACCCATCAGTGCAAATAACATTCACACCGAGATCTCATAAAAAGATTTCACTGCTCACTATAGTCCAGGGTTTGGTTCCCTAGGCCATAAGAGGTTCGGATTCCTCGGAAAACAGTAGGTCCCGGCGCAGCATGACCATTGTAGTCTTTGAGCCGTAAAACCACAAACGAACGATGTTTTGAACAAGAAACGAATGCTGATGTTTGAAAAGAATGCTTAACGAGAAAAGAATGCTCATATTTGTCTTCTAGTGCACTCCAAAGCAGTTAACCTCAATTACCACAGGCATATATTCAGGGCTGGATAAATCGTGGCTAACCGTACTCGCCAGAAAAGAACGATACTCACCATCTAATCTCCCCCGACTTCAGAACCTGGTAGGAAAAGATTTCCTAATCGCCATATGCACAAATCTAGTTTCTAATAGTGACCAGATTTGTCAAGCTCTGCACATATTTTGTAACATTTTAGATTATTAAGTATACATTATGTAGTAGTTTAATATAACATAGTTCATTGGTCTTCAACCTTTTTCAGTCCAAGGGCCAATTTTGCTTATTCTGCATTCCCCCGTCACTGGATCAGCCTTTGTTGATATTTTTTCCTTATGTCCCTATTAGTTTTGTGTGCCCACCCAAAAATATTTTCAAGATTCGCCTCTGAGACAGTATATATATATATTACAATGTAAAATATGTATGGAAGCAAAAAACATTTACAATACTTTTAGTTATTAATATGTAAAGCGAAATCAAACCTTTTAGCGAGATTTTTGGCACTGCTTATTTTTAACAATCCTGTCAATATCAGGTTTTATTTTTGATATTGCAATCCTAAGAGTGTTTCCAAGGTGGACGTCAGTTATTCTGGTCTTAACTTTTCATTTTATCAACTTCATTTTTGGAAACAGTTGTTTACAGATGCATTGACATATGCCGGTGAGGGGGTGGGGTTGATGGGGGTTGTAATTTGCACTGCAATAAAATTTTGTGTATATAAATATGAACATATGGGGTTGTAGCACTGTAACCCCCCCCCCCTTATGAACTTTCTACATCAGCTTATGCCCAGATGTCAGTGCTCAAGAACAGTAACGTTTTCAGAGCATGCAGTCAGATGGTTGGGAAGATGTTCTTATCGACATATTTAGAATAGAATTTAATGAATCCTAAGTTGATTTTGTTTTAAATCACTCTTGCAGTGCAAATCAATAAAACTACTCCTAGTGCCCATATACGCTAGAAAACTAAAGTAAAACATGACTTAGGGAAAAATAGAGTGTTACTTTGGTTCTATAGTGTTTTAAGATATTTATTACGAAATATGAAAATGCCAACAGAATAAAATACATATATTTCAGATTCAAAGGGAGCAGGGACGTTATTTTTGTGTGAAACAATTTGTATTTTTTCATGAGTTGGCGGGCCGCATAAAATATGACGGCAGACCACATGTGGGCTGCGGGTTGAAGACCCCTGACATAGTTTCTTTACACCATGACACTGAAACTTGACTTTCCGTATTATCCAAATTTTTGCTTATCCAAAATAAGAGTTCACATCCTTTATTTCTGATAATTAGGGTTCTGCTACTCTAAATAGCTGTTAAAATAAACACTCTTTCTGCACACATAGTAGTAATACAAAAGTAATAACAATAGTGTATGTAATTAATGGCATAACACAGTATTAATGTATTAATAGCATACCAATTAATCGCACATTACTATATTACTACATACTATATTACTACGCACAGTACTATCGATATAATAGCACTATTAATCACATTAATTTATTAAAACACTAATTTACAACACAATATTGTTAACATATTAAGTTAGAACACAATATTGTTAGTATATTCAGTAACACCATATTATTAACATAATCGATTATTAGTAAAGCTAAGAATTCAATGTTAACAACGGAACAATAAATAAACCAGTGATTAATTGCAACAAATTTAAAAACCCAGTCTGGTTTTATACAATACGGGGCCAGAATTGCAGATGATCTAAATCTAAACCACAATTTTTCGGTTATCGAGGGCCTTGCTTGCTTTCTTGCTGTTGATTAACACTGATATCAATTTGGACTTCGTCACAGAGAAAAAGCAGATACCTTCCTCACAGATTCATGCTATTGCGCTGAAAACTATCCACAGTAGATACCCTGAGGAAAATTGGCTCCATGTCTATATAGAGAAGGGTTTCTCTTCAATAGAGCTAACGGTGCTAGTGCTGGAGTTTTCTGTAATCTTTTCTCATTTTATATTACTGTGGGATCTTTGGCTTCTCATTTTGATGGTGAAGTTGAAGCTATATTTGTTGCACTTAAACAACTTTTCCGTAAGAACACCTTCGATAATGCTGTCATTCTCTCCTATTCCAAAGCGGCACGTGAAGCCATTTCCAACAATAAAAAACACTCTTGCGACCGCATTTACGGCTGTAGATCCTTATTGAAAGGTTTGAAGGACAAGATTAGCCTACAGTGGGTCCCTGCACATATTAGTTTGGAGGGAAACGAAATGGCTGATCAGCTGTCCAAGAAAGATACATCTATCTTACAAAGACCACAAGGGGCCATGACATTTCACTCGTCGAAACTATATGTTACTAAGTAAAGATAACGATTTAGAGATCTCAAATAAGGCTTAAATAAACTCTGGGTCATGCCACTCCTTTCTAAATCACTTATTCCGGATACTCCCAGAACTGCCGCCGTTGCAAAATTTCGCATGTTAATTGCATGATTGTCTGCAGGCTTACATGTTCAGCTTTGGTCTGATTAAAACCCCTGATTGCAAGTGTGTAACAGCAATCAGCCAGTGACATTGAATCACTTTAACGTGTGCAGTGCACTAAAAACTTCTCAAGGTATTGTTAGCAAATATTGGAAAGCTCGAAGTTGAATGACTAAATAGTCAAATGCCTGTCATTTGTAATAATTATAATTGCAACGAACACATCTATGGAAGTGCACCATAAGAAAATGACTTAACTCCAATTAAGTCCTTTATCTGATCATACCACCAATAAACATGGATATATAAATACACTTAGTGCATATGCTTACTATTTCTCTCTATATTTTATGTAATATACACCTTTCATGTTTATGCTTTTTATTTCTTGCAAAGTGCTGTGATTTTGTGAGCCTTATCGTTCGCAATTTATGTGTTTGTGTGCAAGTTTGAAGAATGCATGCTGTCTATCAATTCTTGAATGTTATTATTACTATTTTTTTTGTGTGTGTAGTATTTTACGTTGGTGATCACTGTTTTTCTATTGGAATTGGCGGCTGGAACGTTGGGTTTTGTTTACAGAAAACATGTAAGTTCATGTTACTTTTTGTTTGTTTTATTCATTAATATTTGTAAAAAATGGACAACATATTTATTTGTAAACTCTTCAGGTGTTTTGAAGTGCCTTAATTTCATTATGATTGCCTTCATGTTACTGCAAACATTTCTTACATTGTTGCACACATAGTTTACAGAAATTTATTTCAGACATTTTTTAGAATTGAACTGAAACTCTTTTAACTTTCGTACGAGTGTGAAGAGAAAAGAATGGCCCTGCATCTAAGCTGGATTTAGTGGTAAAAGAATTGCAATTGAAATCCAAAGATCATGGGTTTATATCCAACTTGAGTGTGCTTAATTCTTATGCACATTCTCTTTAGCAAATGAAACCATCTGCCAGGCAGAATATGTAATAGAAATAATGTTATTTTCATCCTAACCATGAGTGTATGGAAATTATGATGCAACGACTCGCAGAAAGAAAAGGAATTTTCGGAAACCTGATCAGGTACGATCCCGTGTCCGTTTTTTGCCAGAGAAGTGCTTTAACCACTAAGCTGCAGGTGACCTGTTATTCCTCTCTCTGCAAGCATCTCACTGTGAATTGGTTAATTTCTGAAAATGGGCTGTGCCGTGACTGCGATTTAAACATCAACCAAGACCAGTTTTTGAATAAGCAATAGTTAGAAAATATGACTTACGAAATGTTAGAAATGATGTTTTTTTCCGTGTGTTGTACCATTATTTCCATACATTCATGGTGAAGATATAAAATAAAAAAAAATCACCTCAATTTCTAAAATCCTATAAGTCTTGTTTTCAGACTATTGTTCATTCAAAAAACTGGTCTCACTCGACTGATGTTTAAATCACAGCACAGTCCATTTTCCGAGATGAACCAGTTAACAGTGAGAAGCTTAAATATGCTCGTAAAGAGAGGAATAACCAATCACTTGTAGCTTAGTTGTTAAAGCACCTCTTCGGTAAAGAAGGGATGTGTCGTCATACCCCACAATGTTTCCGAAAATTCCTTTTCTTTCTGCTGGTCGTTGTATTAGAGCTTTTAATAACTGAAAAACACCTGAGGGATTATTGATAATGCCCAAATGTTGAATTTTATCATTACATTGATCCCGAGTTCGGTTCTGGGAATGCGATTTTAAATGTTTTTTGTTTTTTTTAATTGTAGTAAATCAGTTTTGCTCTCTCGAATGAAATCAGCCCGCCAGAGCTGGGGAAAGGATTTACATGCTGCTAGATAGTTTAGCGGATCGGGTGCCCTCTACTATTCCCCCCATCAATCTTTCCATAATAGATGATTTTAATATAATATAGTAATAATAGATTTTTCAGTAATAGTACGAGTAATAAATGCCAACAGATTGTCAAGTTCGTATTTTTAAATTATTCTCATGTAGCTACAGTAAAATTTGTCGTAATGGACATCCCATTTTTATAGTTAGATAAAATTTTATGGGTAAGAAATTCCTTTACAATAATACCCCTCTTTTACTTACAAATTTTCCTGTCATGAGTGTCCTCCCACGAGGGGTTTTACCATAATTGAAAAAAAGTTCTAATTGATAAATTATATTCTTACTGTATTGGCATAATGATGTTTAGAAGAATTAGACATGGTTACTTAGCAGACGTTGTTCATTTGAGCCCAAATTATGCACCATATGATCTCAGAACTACTAGAAGATTCGTTGTTCCACGATTTAGAACCAACCTAGGTTTGTCTAATTTTAATAATATTGGTCCTAGAATCTGGAACTCTCTGCCCAAAGATTTGGTCTCTGTAGACTCTTTTCGCATTTTTAAACGTGGGCTCATTGATTTATTAAGCTCGGACATAGTTTAATTTCGGGGACTTATAATGAATATAGATATGCTCTTCCTAGCTGATTTAATTGTTTGTTGTGTATTCTTTTTTTTGTGATTTGTTAATTTTGGGTTCATCTGACTAGGCAGACTTTCGTCATCTTTTTCAGATGTTTTCCCTCATCTTCATTTGTTTCTTCGTATTTTTTCTTAAATATTATTTTCTTTCAGAGTGTAATACAATTTCAATGCGATGTAATACAAATGCGGATGTAAATAAATGAATGAGAATGAATGAGAAAAAAAAAGGAAAAATGTGTCGAGCCAGGCTCCTGGTCATTTGCGCCCCCTCCTATCTGCAGCCCTGCCACAGTCAGTCTTTTCTTTTTACTACCAGAAAATTTTGGTTGTTCAGAAAGGTGGCCTCAGAACACAGGTTTGTTAGTTGAATTTTTATGGTGTGAAGACAGCAAGGGTCATGTTGCTCCAAATATAGGAGACATTATTCACAGGTTTTACTGTGCTTTCTTTGTGTGTGTGTGTTGACAAGCAGACAACATAAAGGGATAGGCTTTTCTCAATTTGTGTTTTGGTGTGGTTAATTTGATTGTATGTGTTTTATTCACCCTTCTTAGTGCTCAGTGCTTTAATCCGTTAAACTGCAAATTGAATACAAATAATGGTGAATCAGTGATTCCAGATGATTGTATTCAAACAAGGATTTTAAATTGTTGAAACTTGTGACTAAAGTTCAAATACCTTGTATTATTAAAAAAATTATTATTACAGTAAAGACATCAATGGTCTCAAAACATTGGTCAATCAGCATTGGTGGTGAAGACATTGAAAGTAAAATATCGACCGTGGATGCTTACCCTTCACGAAAAGCATAAATGAACATATTTTAAAGAGGGGTAGAAAAAAAGATACACTATTTGAAATTCATTTAAAAGTCACAGTCGCAGTATTTTCTATCGAGTTTACTTGTGTGTGGGCAGTGCCATTTGGGAGTTCAGCTGTATTTTATTTGAATTCACGCAGGCACACATGTTCTAACGAGACACAGATATTTGTGAATATAGCGCAATTTAGAGGTTAAGTTAAGATACGCCTTCCACCTTTCATGTTTTTACTAATACTTTATAAGTATCTTATGAGTATCTTTGTGATATAGGACTCTCAAAATAACTAATAAAATGGAAAACTGGAGATATCAAAGTTTCTGAATATTTAATTATGTAATTACGTAATTGTTAATTATATTACTGGAAGTTGAGATATTTGTATATTTAGAGACTTAGATTGGCTGTTTGCAAAACTAAAATGGTCAAGGTGAAGCAAACCTTTTGGAAATGCAAAGATTTGCCAAGAGGAAGAGTTAAGTTTAAGGCAGCATTTCTGCATTGCCACAGAACTGAAATACTAACTAAAAGATCGTTGCATTTGACACGTAATACTGTAGGTATCTCTTAAAGCAGGGGTCTTCAACCTTTTTCAGTCCAAGGGCCAAATGTTCTTATTTTTGTTGGCTCGTAGGCTGCACTTCTACATCAGTAATATTAGGACTGAACAAAGGTGGATCCGCGTGGGGGGATTGCAGGAGGCTCGTCCCCCATGGATCCCATCGTTGCCGTTTTTTCTTAGGTCTCTGTATTGGTTTTGTGCACCCACCCAAAAATATTTTCTGGGTCTGTCCCTGAGCCTAAATGTATATATTACAATGTAAAATATGTACTGAAGCATAAAACTTTTGCAGTGCTTTTAGTTATTAATATATAAAGCAAAATCAAACCTTTTAGTGAGATTTTTGGACCTGCTTATTTTTAACAAGCCTGCCAGTATCGGGTCTCATTTTTGATGTTGCAACACTAAGAGTATTTTTAAGGTGAACGTTAGTTGTTCTACTCCTAACTCCTAACTTTTAATTTTATTAACTTAGTTCTTGAATAGAGCTGTTCGCAGATGCAAGTGCTTCAGAGTAGTGTCATCATTTTCAAAGAATGTAGTCGGATGGTTGGAAGATGTTCTTATCGATATATTTAGAATAGAATTCAGTGAGTCCTAAGTTTTTTTTTTTTTAAATCACCGCTGCACCCTAAATCTATAAAGTTACCCAAATACCCATGTATGCTGGTAAACTAAAGCGAAACCTGATTGAGGGAATCCTGCATGTTACTTTAGTTCTATAGCATTTTAAGTATTTATTAAGAAATATAAACAGGATAAATACATAGATTTAAGACTTAAGCAGGGGCCTTCATTTCAACTTGAGAAAAGGCCGTCAATTTTGTATGAAATCGTTTGTACTTTTTCATGAGCCGGCGGGCCGCAATAAATATGTTGGTAGGCCCGTTGTCTTAAAGATAAACTGGATAGACAATATGTAACAGCGAGATTTTGGAAATGTTTGATGGATAACCCAAAACTGTTTAACATATTAAATGGAAATATAAATATGTGGACACATTTTTAGGAAGAACTCTTGAAATTACGATAGAAGCTATTGAGAGGAGAGCAGAAATGAAAAGAGAGAGAGAGAGAGAGAGAGAGAGACGGATCAAAATGGACTAATGATGTGAATGAAGGAACTTTGGCCAACTTATCACAAGGTTAACCAAATGGCAAGAAACGAAAGATAGATGAATGGCATTTCATGCATTCCAACCTTTTATCTAATGAGGGACTTGATGATGAATTACTGATTACGATTGATAAAATGTTATTAAAATTAATGACCTGTTATTTTTAGATTGGTGAAATACTACAAGATGAACTTTTGGCAGGATTGCATGATCGGTACACCGTAGAAAACACACATGGTCTAACGGAAATGTGGGACACCATGCAAACAGGGGTTTGTATTCATTTGCCACCAGTTACTGATTACAAAAACGAGTGTATTTATTTGCTTTAAAGAGGAAATAAGATTTCTTAGTTATTTTCAATAGATATTAAACCCACTATTGCTTTTGGTTTTTCTTTGTCTGCACGCAATGAAAAGGACAAGGCAAAGGTCTTCCGTAAATGCAATAATGATGGTTGTTGTTAATGCTGAAAACCTACCGAGTTACTTGAGAATTAGAGAGTTGCGAATTAGAGAGTTGTGGATTAGAGAGTTGTGGATTAGAGAGTTGTGGATAAGAGAGTTGTGGATAAGATAGTTGTGGATTAGAGAGTTGCGTATTAGAGAGTTGCGAATTAATGTTAATTGAAACTCGCTAAATTTAAATATCGACCTTAGGCGATTTTCTTTCACTTGCTTGTTTTTCGTTACAGAGGTTCAGTGGTTACTACCACAGTTTTGAACCATGGGATTGGGTTTGATTTTTAGTAAGCTTGCATGTGTGTAAATGCTTTGTGGTTTGGGGTCTAATTAAGCCACTAACCTGTCCCAGTTGACCCATCGTGAGACAACAAAAATACATGCAAACAAACTCTTATTGGA
Source organism: Dysdera silvatica (assembly GCA_006491805.2). Lineage (NCBI taxonomy): Eukaryota > Metazoa > Arthropoda > Arachnida > Araneae > Dysderidae > Dysdera > Dysdera silvatica. The sequence continues at coordinate 33,934,877 of QLNU02015003.1, read as the reverse complement.
AGAGCGAGGATCTAGTTATTGTTATTTGGGTGTATAGTTACATGCTATGATTCTTGGGTGTGGTCACCGTTGGTGCCATTTGTGGGTTTGGCATAGCAGTAGCACAGTGGGCTACCATGCAGATAATCTAGGTTTGATGCCACTTGTACCTGGCATTTGCCTTTTCTTTTTTTTACAGATCCACAGTCTAGGATTTGATTTCTAGACAAATGAGATTTGGATTATTTGGTAAACTGCAGGTCTGATGCATGGTGATCTTTAGTTGCCATTACACCATAAGAGACAAATTAACGGGTGCATTGTGCACATGAAATTTTGTCAGTGCACGCAAATTTTTAATTTGGGTGCACGCAGTGCACCTAACTATTCCAAACTATGGCTACTTACTTTTTTTTTTCAAGAATAGTGAACTACGGAATAATTTTATATAATTTTCTCAATGTATCTGCATTTGCTTTGAATTTTTTTTTATTACAAATGAATGTTCAATTATTTTGAAAAGTTGCATTTTGTTGTAGCTTACATGCTTAAATATAATTATTACACTTACATTTTACCTGTTTTTAATGTTGAGGTTTACTTTCTATTCCGTTCGTTACTTGTACACTTAACTAGTATTTAATGCACCTGATTTAAAAAGTTAATTTCGACCCCTGATATACACCATGGTGCTATTTGTAGTTCCCTGCGGTATTGCAGTTTTAACCTGTTCGCCTAGTGTGCTTTTAATCGGGGCTAGATACCCAATGGTGCTAGAAAGAGGAGTGCTTGTTGTTTAACTGTTCACTGCAGTCCAAGGATTGGTTTTCCAGACCTTATGTAGTTTGGATTGCTCGGAGAACCGTGGATCCTGGCACAGCATAATGCATTTGCTGTCTTTGTGCTGTAAGACACAAAAAGGCTATTTGTGATATATACATTCTGGTGCTCTTCGTGATACACAGACATCGTGGTGCTATTTGTGATACATGCATATTTCGGCTTTTAGATCCTGACTTGGAAAAATGTATCTCACAGCCTTCAAATGGTATCCATTAGAATGGTGGAGGTGAGTAGAGGAAGTGGGAAGGGCGGCCGCTGGAAGGGGTGTTGTAATCCCAGACAGGACGCTTAGACAGCGCAACCAGCTGCAGAGGTGGCTGAGTTGGAGGGGGTTATTCAAGAGTCAACCATACATGTCACACAGAGATGCACACTCACTTAGGTGTTATTTAACGTGAACCGAAACCAGCTGCCAGAGTGGCTGCCATGGTGAAAGGCCACAGCTACTGGACCGGAAATACACACCGGGGCCAGCCGCAGACCTTACAGGAACCGGCCAACCCCGGAAAGGAAGGTGTGAAGCACTGCCATGGATGTGGCACAGAGATGGGAGTATCTGAATGGATCCAAGAGGTTAGACAGACCTGGTGGCTGGATGTGGCCCAGATGGCGACGAGTGAAGAGGAGCTTGTCCCTAAGGTAGCCATAGGCCGGGCACCACAAAAGAATGTGTTCCAGTGTTTCATCAGCACCTTCCTGACACTGGAGACACATGGGCGACGGGAGTTGCCTAATGTGGTGGAGGTACTTGTTGGTGAATGCACAGCCAAGCATGAAATTATGCAATCTGGTCTGTGTTCCCCCTTGGGAAATTATCAGGGAGAAAGAACGGGGTCTTTCGTACTTCGAAGGACAATCGATAGTGTTCTGATATACCTCTTTTCAGCTGGTTCACCATGTCTTGGCGAGAGGTGTCCTTCAGACTCCTGATACGGCAGGAAAGGGAGGGGTTGTGCGGGGAGGGTCTGTTACTGTATCCATTAGAATAGTGCTTTGGTATTTCATTTCTTAGCCAATAGGTGCTACTATGATCCCCAGACTCGAAAGTGATTTGTCTTGTCCGTTATTCAGTTGCTTTCAAAGAGACACATACACCTAATAGCAGGCCCTGTAGTGTTGCAGCGTAAATGTTTTCGCCTAGTTTGTCATTAACCCAGGTTTGACTCCCAGCGGTATCAAAATAGAACACTTATCCGTAAACTGTTTACTGTAGTCTGATGGTTGGTTCCCTAGGCCTTATGAGGTTCGGATTCTTCGGAAAATTATAACTCCCACTGCAGCCTGACCTTTGCTGCCCTTGTGCCATAAAACAAACAAATAACTGAAAAAAAAAGGTCCAATAGCACCTGACTGCAATAGTGCAATAATACTCATAAATGAATTTGTACGATGTAGAGTTTGCATGTGGTTCATGTTTAGATATTTGATAACTCTGATGCGTTATGCCCTCGTACCATGAAACAAATAACAGATGTTTGCAGTATTGTTTTTTTTTTTTCATTGCCATAATTGTTATTTCTTGTTTGTGTCTTTTTAAAGTTTGAGTGTTGTGGTGTTCGAAGCTACGAAGATTGGTTTGAAATATCAGCTTGGCCAGGAAAAAAATGGGTTCCCCCAACCTGTTGTTTACCTCAATATTCCAATTCCACTGCCTGCGGTCATGCTCTGGAGACATCTAATTGGCACCAAATGGTAAAAAATATTACTAATTTTGCAGCCCCCATTTATTAAAATCATTTAAAGGAAATTTAAGGAAAACAAAA
>QLNU02015003.1:33915046-33932192 GCA_006491805.2 Dysdera silvatica | reverse complement strand
ATGAATTTAATTTTTATTTTTAATTTTAATAATATTTGATAATAATGATTTTTATAAGTTTGTCTATGAATAATTTTTTTTTAAATAATGACCCCTTGCGTGGACCATTTACGACTCCTTTGCGGACCACAAGTTGGAAACCACTGTTATAGACAGTACCATGGTTAAAAGTTGCAAAATCTGGACTGCTCAAAGATTTGGTTAATTCAGATTTTTTGGATTTCTCACAGCAATTTAATTAAAGTCTTAGTATTTAAAAAAAATTTAAATAAGAACAAGGAAGAGTTGGATCATAAAATTTTGTTGGTCTATTCTTAAACAAGTGCAGAAAGCTTCATTTATTACAATGAGTATCAAAATTTTTAAAATGTCATTGCTGTGCTCCTGTTGTGATCTTGTGTGGGCCTGGTCTCGATTCCTGAGTGGTTTAGTTTTATGAAATTTTATTGTATGTGGAAAAAAAAAAAAGATTGAGTGGATATTCATGGTTTATATATATACTTAAATGAAATAAATCTAGCAGATTTGAAGAATCAATTTCAAATTCATTGGAAAACAATAGATTCTGGTGTATCATTATCATAACTATCCTTTTGCCGTAAAATATCCAAAAAAGTATTTTGAAAAATATAAATTTCGGTTTAAAAAACAACTTTACCCTCCCTTCAGGGTTCCCGTCAACCTGAAATTTTCATGGAATTTTAAATTGTCCCTAAATGTCAGGGAAAATTCTCGGAAAAATGAGATATTTTGGATAAACCTGGAGAAATCAGGGAAAACTATCTTAACTAAATGGTTTGAGTAGCTAAATGTCCCACGAATGTGAAAACATTTTCTCCGCAACCAAAGGTTAGTTGAAAGTTGTTTGTGATTGGTCAGGGACTTTTGCTGGAAAAGTCAGGTAATTTTTTCTCCAGTGCGAGTGGGAACACTGCCTCTTTTAATACGTTATCATATCCAGTGTGTATATGAAATTATGTTATGTATTTGGCAGTAACATAGCATGATTTCAACAATAGGCCATCTCTAATTGCTCACCATGCCCTCCTTTAAATAAGAATGTTGTATTTCATCAGGGGTATCGAGAGCCAGCATGGCCCCCCCTAGGCTTACTTTGACCAGACCTCATGACCCCTTCCCTGGGCTATGCCCCCCACAGCATAGGTGTTTGAGAGTGCAGGCCCCTTGCTGCAGCCCCCCCCCCTTCTCGTCGGCTGCATTTCATATGTATATTATGCTAAAAACAATAATGTATGAATTGCGATTTTTTAATTCGAGCCCGGGGGAGGAAGGGGGGGGGTGGTGAATAATTGGAGATGTTCCACTTTTGAAGTCATGTCACGTCACGTCACTTGCAGTTGGCGATTTGTAAGTATTTTTTTCTTCTTAATAGGGTTGCTACCCCAAACTCCATACATGGCTAATGGAAAGAATGTATGTGGTCGCCATTGTGAGCTTGTCATTTGCTTTTGTCCAGTTGTTTGGCATAATTGCCGCTCTAATCATAGTCTGTTCTTTAAATCGTAAATATCAGTAAACTGATTTTGTGTTTCTTATGTGGCAATTCTTTAATGCAGGCTAAAAAAAACTTTATGGTTATCATTTTTGTACGTAAAACCGTCCAAATGTCATCAGATGACCGAAATGTTTTTTCCTTTTGTGGTGAATATAGATTTTAACATCTGATATTTTTTTATGGGTAATTATTAAAAACCGTGCGATGCCATATTTTTAAATTTGTACCTGAAAAAAAGGATCCGTGTTATTGTTATAATGTTAACAGTGTTAATTGTTGTAACTTTATAGAAATATTAACCAGTTTGAGAGGCTCGAACGTCCATAGTTTATGGTTGATGAATTCAGCTGTGTTAATGATTTTGTCTGTTCTTCCATTTTATCGTCCATCCCATTGTTGTCAGTGTTTTTATATGTTCAATGAGAAATACGATTGTGTTCGTATTTGTATAATATATTCCACCAGGAATTGTGTATCAGGGTTTAAAAATTATATGAATAATCATGTGAAACTGGATTATTGAACCATGGAACAAGCTGCTAAAGAGATTTTTGTAACTTTTCAGCTAACTTGCATCTAAAAGGTTTAGCCGAGTTAGAAAAGTTGTTTTCAATTTCATAAGAAATTCTGGTTAGAAACCGTCAACTCCATGCAAGTCATTTGATTATTTTCATACGTTGACTGGATTCTTCGTTACCGGTGCATGCAGTATTCAAGATATGCAGCCTTAAAATTAAATTCCTTCCTTGCTGGCCCATTTATTTGGAGCTTTTCAGCAAATTACCCAGTAGTTTCTCTATCCAAATTTTGGCTAACGTCGCCTTTCAGCGAAAAGATTAGTGACAGCTTAATCCCTGCATTGAATCAAATACCACAACTCATACCTTTATATTTGTTTTCAGGAAAGCTATGGTACTAGTGCAGTAGTAAAATGCACTTGTATTTGAACATGTCTCCAGAAGTGCATGTCATAACCTTTCTTCTTTTAACATACAACAGTCCATATATCAAAGTCAAACGTTTTTTCTTCTTCTTTTTTTTTTGATATATGGAAGCAGTTTTATACATAATGAATGAAGTCTTCCAATCATGGGATTCTCCAAAATGTTGGAATATGGGGAATTTCAACATATGGAAGTTCTACTGTAAGCAATTAATAGTTACGTTTTAAATATTATTTCATTGATAATATGTCAGATTGGCCATTTCATTTATTTTAGCACTGATACATAATTTCTGTGTTAAAACGACATTTTTTTTAATGTTTTTTCAGCTGTCAAGCATTCGGTGTTTCTATGTATAAGAGTAAATAATTCATCGAAAATTCTGAAAATATTGTCAATACACCATTGTGAATTCTGAAAATTTACAGTATGCTATTGTAAATTCTGAAAATTTGTAGTATGTTATTGTTAATTCTAAAAATTTATAGTACATTATTGTAAATTCTGAAAATTTGCAGTACATTATTGGAAATTCTGAAAATTTACAGTACTTCATTGCAATTTATGAAAATCTCTAACACACTGTCAATTATGACAATTTGCAATATGTTGTAACATTTGAAAATTTACATTGAAGTATTTATTGTAAATTCTTGAAAAACTTTCAGTATATTGTGGCTTCTGAAAATTGACAGTGAGCTAGTTATTGTAAATTTTTTCTTTGAAGAATTTCCCCAGTTTACAAGTCTAGAGCGTCAAAGAGCTGAAGGACAAAAACTATTCCCATACCATTTTTTTCCTACACAATTTCAAATGTTATGTATTTCTAGCTTGACAGCTATTTGCATGTATCGTTGTCTTGACATTCCTATTGTAATGTTTTGTTTGTTAATGTTCTCCTATATTTTAGGTTATTAAACCTTATATCATTTTATTCAAGCATTTTATTATTATGATCCCACCTTTTTTTATTATGCCATTCTATTTCCTGTGGCTGGGCCTATTTTTTATGTGCTGTTTTTAGTGTTCTAGGTGGTATGCTGTGTGAGAAAATAAGCTTATAACATAGATGTTAAATTATTCGCAAAGAAAAGAACGATTTTCTGGTGCCTGGTGGGATCTGAATGATTTAATAAGCTTATAACATGCCTCATATACAATATATACACATACTACCAGTCTACGTAGATCACACACACACACACACACACATATATATATAATATTTCTGTGAATGCAAAAAATTATGGATAATTTTAAATAATGTTCATTCGGAAAATTCAGTTATGAAATATTTTTAAATTGTCTATAACAAAGTATTATTGGAAATAGAAAAGGTTTCAAAAGTGTCCATCCCACAATATGCTGAAGCGATATCTTGAACAACGATCCCATTTCTGTTACCAGTTCAGTAACGCTGATCAGTTTTACCTTACTGTCATTTTCATGTGGGGAAATAATGTGGTCAGAAAGAGATCAGCAGAGGATGTGAAATAAAAAAACCTTTGATAATCAGAACTGCTCTAAGAAGCCTTCTACATTTGTGTTAGTCGTGTAGAATTTTCAGCGATGTCAGGTAATCATATCACATTTTCTACGATTTGAGCTAACCATGTAGAATTGATTATGATTCGGACTAACCATACTCATGTAATATTGACTTCAATTTAAGTTAATCATATGACACTTTTTTTTTTTTTGCTATAGCTAATTATGCAGCATTAACTGTAATTTTGGGCAAATAATGTAGCATTCATTGAAATGTAAATTTATTTATTGTATCGTAATAACACATAGCTTATGTAGTTATGTAATTAACACATACATAGCTTATGCAGTTGTGCAATTATAGCTTATGTGGTTAATTAGGGCACTAAGCTCTACGTTTCTGCTTAACACCTTTTACTTTTAGGCTTAATACCAAGAGCGAGAAAAAGCTAGGGTCATGCTCAGTTTGACCGTAAAAAATTAAGATTTGTGAATGATTCATTTTTACGTGCATTATGATTCGGTACTTGCCATTCCCGCGTAAGGTGGCTGTTAGTACTGTCTTTGGCCATGAAAATTGTTGTGCCTTGGGATACAATAGCTTCTTTGGGTCACTGGACACAAAAAATACAAACTAATTATTTTTGTATGAAATGAGCTTGTAATTTTGAAATGACATAAATCTACCTCATGTGTGCCTTGATAGAAGGAAGCAATGCTTAATAATGTTTGATAAAAGCTTCCAAATTGTGGCAAATTTTGATAGAAAGTTAATATTAGAAACTAGTTAGCATAATCATCAGGGAAGATTAAAAGCACATGTGATAAATTTTACTACAAAGCTGATTTTGTATATGCCACGATCAAGTTTTTAATATATGTGTAACTAACATATTTTTGAAAATTATAGAATTGTTGTACAACATACAGCCCACCAGCAACTGTTTGAAATAAACAAAAAATTCCAAAATAAAAATTTTAGGTTCTTTTCTCCGAAATAAGGGAAAATCATAGGGACAGCATGAATGATCCCTTTCCATATCGCGAGTGAACAAACAAACAACCAGAAGAAACTCTGAAGTGGGGCTTATAGTATTTTTTTTGGTTCAAAACTGCTGGCCTGCGAGATCCGTGAAAATTTTTTACGTGGCCTACTGACCAAAAGGGTTGGACAACCCTGTTATACATAGTCTACTCACTTACATATTTGAAAAACAAACACATGTGCCTTTTCGTAAGGAAGTTTAAAAATAATAATGATACAATGTGCTTCTGCCTGTCTATCAGAAAGTGAAATGCAAGGAGTGGCGTAGAGAAGGGGGAGGGGCATGGGGGACTCAATCCTCTTTCAGTGGATATAAAGGAAAAATTTTGTGTCTTGCGTCGAATTAAGTGATTATTTTTAAAGAAACTTGTGTCCCCCTCCGCCCCATCATTTTTTATTCGCTATGCCCGTCGTGGCAGCTCTTGAGAAGTTTTACGTGTTATTCAGAATGAATTTCTGTAATTTTTTTGTTTATTTTACAAATGGCGTTCAGGTTCTGTATGTACTATTATATTTGCTTATCATTAGTTTCAGCATTTATTTGGAAATAAATTGTAAGGATTTAAGTTGTTTATACAAATTTACATATTTTTAAAATTGTACTTACTTTTTATGTGGTCAACATTATTGCTGTGATTATATGCATATTTTTATTTATGTAAATTTTCATTTTTAGATGTCTCGAGTTTGTAAAGTTCTTAGGTTTGTTGAAACTCTTCTAATTTTTTAAAACATAGATATTGAATTTCTCGTTGTTTACTTTGTATGTTAGAATCGTTCTTGTTAGGTTTGTTCTAGATCTTTTACTCATTGGTTTAGACACTACCATTGAATTTAGTGAGACTGTAACAATTTTATTATGATGGTGTAATGATCTTATCGATTAGGGTGTTGTAATAGTATATCAAGTGTGATAAACGGAGGGACCCTGGTTCGAATCCAGGATGGGGAAAGCGTCTCTTTTTCTCCAAAATTACATAAGCTCTAGTTTGAGCTGTAATTAAAACGTGGGTGGCAAAAATTATAGTATAATAAATTTCACTTTCTTACCATATTAATTGTGTTATCTGTAGTGGTCCGAATCCGGGCTAAACGGTGGTTCTCCAGGATGCGTATTACACCGTTTGCCGTGGGTGTTGTATAATAGTATATCAAGTGTGATAAACAAGGTAATTCAATTTGAGGATAGTATAACACTTTGATAAATTAAATCTGTAGTGGCCGAATGGCGGTCTCCAAGCTATACCCGGCCTACCAATTTATTTAGTAAGGCCCGCTAAATTATAAATAAAAATATGGACAATGACATCTGACAAGGGAACCTTTTATCATGTTTGTCGCACGTTGAGTCGACACTAGGACTATTTTGTATAGTTTTTAATGCTGATTCTGAACGTATATTTAGTTTTTTGTAAAATTGATTTTTCGAGCAATTATGACCACTTAAAGGTGACGAGTTGGTGAGTTTTTGGGGAGTAATTTTTATTGCGGCACGCTTAAGATTTGGCTCAAAGTTTTATAGCCAGCGTAGTCTAAACGAGGTTTCCAATCAACAAGTATACCGTATTTCAGACATTTTGCTAATACTGTCGAAGTTAGAAATTACACAATTTAATGTCGTGACAGCTGTTTCAGTAGCTTCTTGATACTTTTTTCAAACAAAATATACAAACCAAAAAAACTGTTGATTGGTAATGATGGTCACGGTTTTCATTATACGAGTTACAAGTAATGCTTCGGAGAAAAATAACCGTTTTTCACTGGGATAGGAGAAACATCTCTGGATACAACGCCGATCCACGAGACGGCGGAAATGTTCAGAAAAGCAGTCAAAATTAAACTGATGAGGATTTTAAATACAGTTAATGGGGGAACAGTTTTTTGTAGCATTCCGCAAAAAATATGCTTTCACTAGGATCGTTGATAGCTCCATTCCCTATTTGAAATATGTGGGAAGCTTCGAAGAACTTAAGGTCCAATGGAAAGTGAACACATTCCATAATTTGGGTGCCATGGAAGGAGAAACGATGGTTTTGATTCCAACAGTGCTGGGTGATAGAAGATTTAAGCAATTCTTGTTTTTATGCATAATTTTCATGTTCCTTGACCCTAAATCGCAATACCATTCGTGTCTGGCTCACGTAGCATTTTCCGCAGTCTTGACAATCAATCTTGTAAATACCGGAGTTGTTAAAATCCGGAATGAGATCTTTAAGCTGGGAAATTCCAATTTTGTTGATGGGGATGAAGAGAACCCGGAAACTAAAAACCCGTAGGATGGAAGCGATCTTGGATGCTACCCCAGGTTCAAACGGGATGTACACTGTCTCTTTTTGAGGTGAGTCCTGTGAAAGCGTTGGAAACTGTAAGATGCATTTATTTTTGAGTTTGTTGACCATGTGGTCGATAACAAAAGTACTGAATCCACGGTGAATGGCTAATGTAATTTCTAACTGTGACAGTATTGCGTTTTATTTATTTACTATTTTTGCACAGAGTATCACATCAATCGCAGTTTCGCTAATCTCATATGCTTACAAGATTTGTGCAGTTTTACGAGTTCGCCAACATCCAAGAATTGTTTTTTAAATTGGATCACGAAAACTGTGACATTTAACAGCATAACAGCTATTCATTTTTAAAATGTGGGCATTATCATAATTTTTTGCGTTTTCTCTATTTTTACATACAGTTTCACTACCATTAAAAAGTTATAATGTTTTATTTAACAAAATTCCGATTAAAATTTCTCGCCAAAAGGTCGCCAACTCTTCATATCTAAGAGGTCATAATTACTCGAAAAATTAGTTTTGCCAAAAACTAAAGACCTATTCTGAATCAACATTAAAAGCTATACAAAATAATAGTATCGACTCCAGGTGCGACAAACATGGTGTAAGGTTCCCTTATGAGTAAGCTTATAATTGATCGATCACATCTATATTTTCAATATTGAATTAATATATATATATAGTTCTGGCCTTTTTTTTTTGCTAACTTTTATGATTTAATGGCCCTCAATCGATTTTCATTGGCCATTACTGAATTGTATTGTTAAATTTCGTCAGAGAGTTTTGATCTGATGAAGAGGATTATTAAATTTGGCGATAGTGGAACAATCTGATCGATTAGATCAGTGGGTAGTATAACAGGCCAATGAATGATGGCCAAAGATGATTAAAATAAACTATATCATGGGAATATTATATTTTTGCATATTAATCATTTTTAAAATGCTATTTTGAAGTTGCAATTTTTGGGGTTTTGTTTTGGGTGATCTCTTGAATTTCTTTGTTTCTAAATAAAAAAACAGTGAATAAAATAGTTTTAATTACCATAATTATGTAATTAATAGATTATCTATAAATTATTTAATTTATGGGAAATGATTGAAAGGACTGTTTTTGTATAATGGTTTCAGGGTAAAACCATGGTATTCAAAATGTTACCGAAGAATTGATTGATTGATTGTTTGGCTTTTTTATGGCGCAAGAGCATCTGGGCTATACTGCGCCAAAGTTACGGAAGGGCGGCATTCATGGTTAATGTTTTCTACAATTTCAAAATATTAAACTGAAATGTTTTTCGTAAGTCATTTTAAGAAAAGGGCTCAATACTACTTTTAACTGAAATGGTATGAAAATTTTCCTGCGGTATAAAAAAATGCACTTTGAAAAACGCGCGTCGCTACGGAAGGACAGAAAAAACATGAAATTATGTCCTTCCGTAACGGAGTTTTCAATGTTTTTTTCAATTTCGGTACAGTTAATTAAATAATACAACGCATTATTTTGAAAAGACTTGCAAGATTATGATGATATAATTTATTAGTTTTAATATGATATATAAAACATCATGTTTTTACAAATTTTAAACATGTCCCAAAATACCATGGCTTTACCCTTCATTGGTACTGTATGGAAACATGGGGTTTCAAGAAACTAACTCACCACCTATTGGAATTAATTTCTTACAATTATGATTTCTAATTCGTTAAATATAAAGTTGTGTTATATGGGATTGCGATGTCATTTTTCTTTTGAACGTTAGGTTTTTGATAATATATTTTTTGTATAATATCGAGTAAGATGGTTGCGTTGATTGTTTTTACGTTGTATGTTATTTTGTTTAGTTAATTGATTAAAACTTGCATTAATGTGTTAACCATTTCTACGTGCAGTGCTGGACGTTCTTCATTGTATAGTCAATTCAAGGTATGATACATTCGATGCGAAGTAGAATGCATCGATGTAATTACTTCGATGCGAGGTTGCATACATCTTTTTATGTGTGTGAGTAAGTAAATTATGTAAAAAAAACTATGCAAATGTACTATGCAAAAACTATGTAAACTACTATGCAAGCAACTGGTACACACAAACTGTTATTGTCAGTTGTGTGGCGTAGGAAGATGGCTAGAAAAGCCAGTTGCTAAATCGTTACCAATACTCATTTTGACCCCAAAGTTTGGCAAGTAATGCGCCAAGAATAAGGTATCTGTTATTCAGCTGCAGTTTGTGCCTTAGTAAGTGTTCAAGATTTGGTAAATTTACACTGGATCCAAATATCGGAAATATAAATGTGAAATATTTTGAATCTTTTTTTTCTTTCCCATATTCCTTGATTACACTTTTTATTTATGGGTGTGCCTTTCTCTCATAACCCCCACCCATCCCTTCGCACAAAAAATTTGATTTTATCAGATAGTAATGTTCTTAGGTTAGCTAAATAAACAACTCAAACTAATAGCATTTATCGGCTTCTATATTTGATTTTATAATTTAAAAGTTTTTTTATCCTAGCAGTCTCTATCAAAATGAAGAGAAACAGCATTAAAATAATTTTTAACTGCATTAGCTTACAATGAATGTTCATAAATATTATTTATCTGGATGCAAGTCTTTAGACGTGGCTTTTAATGACTTCAATGTGGTCATTAAGCTTGTTTCATGGAGTTGAGCTTTTCTTTGAGGGAGCGTTCAAGTATTACATAGGAAATATTTTGTCCATTTCAATCCCCACCAAGGTGCTGACATAATACTTGAACACATATACGAGTACTTTTCCTTGTAAAAGCTACCTCATTTCTGTTTGCAAAAGTAATGCAGTGGAGTGCCTGTTCATCTCTTCAAATAAAGATTTAAATAGTCTGAAGTTCATTGAATTGGCTTTAATAAAATTAACGACTTTCACATATTGATTGAACACTTCCTTCAATGAATGTATTCCTTATTTTGCGAGTAAGCCATTGGACTTTCACATAAGTGTTTCTTTGTGAACCAAAATTTATAATTTTTTTCTGTTTTCATGTTAACCCCATATTTTTGAGTGTTTTCCGCCATTGCAAATATTATTTTCACCTAACCCCAATCTGTCCATCTTTTACCCCCATGAGTACGCAAACCACAGATTGCTAACATGAGTGACAACACCCATGCGAGCATGCATCTTTATGTGCCGTGCATGGTCGACTAATCCTTAATCTGCCTATTGCAGTTGATTTTGTTGATTGAGTATTCTGTCGGGGATTATGCGTTGCTTTCCTCGTTACTCCCGATTTGTTTTAAAAATATCATGCTAGGCCAAATTACCTAATCTTTTTTAAATCTATTTCAGCCTTTCCCCATAATTTTTTAATTGTTACGAAAAGTTTTGAGTTTTTAAAAAGTCCAGAGTTTTATATTTTTACTACATTTGTCATTATACCATGGATTGTACCATGCATTACCATCACTTAGATTGTTCTCCACTCATGACAGTAATGGAACTGCTATTTTCATAAGCTGAGGGCATAATAAGTCATGACAATAATGGCACTATTGTTAAAACAAAATCATGTACAGATTAATCGAAATATTGATGGCAATTTCTTAAGGGTCATTTACCTGTGGGCAATTCTTTAAGAGTCGGTGCTTGTTTTGTTTCAATAATTGTACTTTTATGCAAATGCATCTTAATATCACAGTTACTATATTTATTATCAGATTTATTGTGGGCCAAACACTTGTGGTGAAATGTCATTTTGTAATGACTTCAATAGCTTGTCATATCTCCTGTCATGTATATTCAGTCATAATGATACCTGTATGTAGACTTCCATGTTAACTGATCTGATGTATTTTCTTTCACCTTTACCTCACTGTGTGCCAAAAATGAAGTAAAACTCAGGACAATCATTCTATGTTGATGTATAATCATATGTGCAGACTATCTTATAATTGATATCTTTTTCCCGAAATATTAACGTGTATTAATGGTGCACTACAAGTTGTATGGTGGTGTAGAGGGAATGTGCTAGTTTACCTTGCAGACAACTGTAGGTACGAATCATTCTGCTATAGAATGTTTGCCATTTTTTTCCTTCAATCTGTATTCCAAGTTTTGGGTTGCTAAGCGACAGAAGTTTGGATTTCTCGGGGAAACTGTAGATTTTGGTGTAGCGTGACCTTACTTGTCCTTGCACCATAAAACACAAACAATAGTTCATCATTAGGATAAGTGTTCAATGTTTTTCTGTCTTAACGTGTCTAAGTATATTTCTTGAAATTCACGAAAACTCACAAAAATCTCGCCCCGGAGGCTTTCTTGTGTTGACCATATTTGGCAATTGTGTTATCCCTGCGGAGGGTAATAATACCTTAACATCTTTACATACGGAGAAAGAGAGCGTTGTTTCCTGTCCTCATTCGTCTAGCGGTCCAAGACACTCCGGGCTAAACGGAGGGACCCTGGTTCGAATCCAGGATGGGGAAAGCGTCTCTTTTTCTCCAAAAACGAATAAAGCTCTAGTTTGAGCTATAATCTATACGTGGGTGGCAGAAATTATTGTATAATATATTTCTTGAAGTGTTAAGGGTATATAGAACATTTGTAAGGGGTGTTTACGGAGGGCTACAATTTTATAATGTATTTATGCATAATGGGGGGGTTATGTGACTCCTATCAACCCTCCCTTTTGCATATGCCTTTGTTTGAAGTAAAGTCTGCCGTACATGTTTTGTGTGGTGACCGATGTGCACCACTGAATGTTATGATCAGAAATTACATTTAGTGACAGGTCTGGTTTGAAGTGTTCCTTTGCATGATTTTCGTGTCACTAAATTGCAAAAGGATCAATGTTCTATTGTATATGTTTAAATTTTCATCCATTGATTGTTTTTGTGTTGTTGCAAAATTGCCTTCAGGCGGAATGTTATTTTTGTTAACGTTTAGATTGTTATGATAGGCTATACAGTTGCATATTTAGATAGCAAAAATACTTTTGGGTGATAAATATAAATGAATGTATGTTTGTATTCCCCCCCCCCCCTTCTTTTTGATGACATTAATAAATGTTGCAAAATCATCATTTATATGAAAAGGGAAAATGCCAGTATACACAGCAAATAAAAAGAATACCCTTCACCTTAACCCACAAATGGTGTAAGGTAACTTACATAAGCATATGAAGTATAACTTACATAATACATATAAAGCATTTAATAATTATTGTGTGTCAACTCTTTTTAAACATTGTGTGCATAAAAATGTATTTAGGCAATGAATAAGTTGCTAACTTACGTTATCATTGACATTTGTGCACAGGAGAGAGCAAATTTTGAACATCGATGTTCTACTGTGTTCGTTTTTTTTTTTTTAGTGTTGAACACAGCAATGAGTACAATTGTACATTGAGCCATTCTGCCCTCCTCTAAACGATGAGCCCTGCGGTGGCGCAGTGTGGTAACACATTCCTCTAGTGCCGCTTTTTAATCCAGGTTTCCTCCACTTCAGCAAAGAACACTTACTCAGAGATCTCATGAAGATCACACTGCTCACTGTAGTCTGGGGTTTGGTTCCCTAGGCCTTAAGAGGTTTGGATTCCTCGGAAAACAGTAGGTCCCGGCACAGCATGACCATTGTAGTCTTGAGTCAAAACCAAAAGCAAGTAATCTAAACGACATGAGCAGAATTGTTCTTTCTCATCTCCAACTTTGATACAGTAACAAATTTTGTGTTGTAGGTATATTTCTGTACTGTGGGTCTGGCATGATTTGCATAATAACATGTAAATGGCGTAGAGAGCACACATTTTAATGTTAACCGATAACAATATTTCACTTACAGTATTCAATTTCCTTTTCTGTATTTTGTATAATAAATAGGCTTTCTGAAAAAATGTTGTACATTTCCTTGCTACTTCAGATAATGTACTTACGATAAAAGGAAATTTCTTTGTACTGTAGTGGGGAATTAAAGCTCAACGGTTAGCTGTATAGTTTCCACAGCTGGTTTTCAGTTCTTACATATTTCGATTTCTTTTTAAAATAGCATGCGGTTTCAGCTGTGAGGGCAAAACTAATTCCATCAAAGGGAGAAAAAAATGAACAGATTTGCAGTCTCGGAATCGAACTCAGGACCTTATATAATGAAGGATCTCAACCTTCGTTGGTAATTCCACAGGTTTTTTTTTCCTTCTTTCAGTTATTTCATGTTCGATGTTTTATTGCATATATTTTCATTTGAAAGAGGAAAACTAAAAAATTTCAACGAAAATAATAATAATAATAAAAAAAAAAGGAACATGTTCCCATGAAATTCAAGACCATATTTAGTGATGAAACTTGACATTTAACTATCAATGATAAACTATCAGTGGTTTTTCCCTTAGTACATTTTCAGCTTCCTAGCATGTGGTTTTATTAGAAATTTAGATGAGTTGAGAATTGGAAGTTGATGATTTGTACTTTTAAAGTAAATTGTAACTCGTCAACATTTAATATGAACCCACTAAAATTTTTCGAGTTGGAATTTAGAAGTAAACTACAATTCTCCAACTTCCAGCTCATCAACATTTAATATCGACTTTCTAAAATGCTGCAAGTTAGAATTTGCAAGTCAACTACAACTTTCCAACTTTTGATGAGTTGACTTTGACTTGCACTCTGAAAGCTGATGAGTAACAGTGTGTGAAAAAAACATGTTAACAACAGCATCTACGGTAGCACTTACTGATTGACCTTTCTATTGATGACAGACATTGCAAAACAATAACAGATTCAATGTTAATTGAAACCCGTTAAATTTAAATATCAACCATTGGTGATTTTCTTTTACTTGCTCGTTGTATCACTTTTCTTGTTACTAAATATGAAGTAAAAATTGAAAATACATTAACATAATATAGAAGAATATGTTTTGAATAATAGGAGCAAGACAGAAAACGAAACATCCAAGTGGGAAAAAAGCAAACATATGTGTTAAAGATGTTGTTGCTAAAACGGTAAAGAGTATTAAAACTAATATTTCTCCTATTAGCTAGTACTGTGCCATGCTGATAGCAAAGACATGTTATAGGTGATTACATTTGCACACACCACACAAGCAATTTAAAATAAACTATAGAACATAAAGGTCTATGATTATATCCATAGGATAGTGTGAGCATTTGTCGCCAGACATATATGAGAGTCTTATTCAGGGCTGGGGATAGGATTTACTGGCTCGAAATAAAACGATTGTTGCTATTGGCGGAATGAATTTGACAAAGGATGCACTAGAAATGCCTTGTATGCACAGATATCATTGAAGGTAAACAACAACAATCAAACTTGTGAAGAAGCCCATTTAGACAATTATTTAGGACAGATTGTGGGCGGAAAAAAAAGAGAGAAGGCACCCATACAGTTTTTCGTTTTTTCAAAACGTGTGCACGTGACTATTATCTATAGGCATGTAAACTACTAAGAAAGAACTTAAACACCGAAATTGCAACTTCCATAAAGTAGAGAACTTTCATACTATATGACATTAGTGTACACATTAAGTGGGGAGGTTACAGAGCTACAACTTCATATATTCATTTGTGTATATACAAAATTGCATTTCAATGTGAGGTTATGATCTCCACCTAATCACACCCTCTCCCTCCTTCGTACGTCAATGTAGTATGATTAATGATGATCTGACTATAGATATGCAAATGCAAAAGTTTCAGGACCAAAATTAGGATTAAAATAATGCTTAAACAACATTAGACCCTCCCAAGTATGGGCCCCGGGCCTACATATAAATCTGGCACTATATGGGGCTTCATAGGCATATAGGAAAGAGAGTAGGCTTTCGTTAAGGTGGCTAACTTTTGCCCACAAATTTAAGGCAGATCTAGTCTCAGAAAGGATGGAATTAAGGGAGGCGACAATTTTTTTTTTTTAAGCGCCATTATTCCAAGTATTCATGAAATGGACAATATTAAACGAAACAATTTACATTTTATGAAATATTGCCATATGACACAATATTGTTGAAAAAAAGGGAGTGACAATATACAGGTCATACATAGTATAGAATACAAATTTACATATAAGTGAAAAAAATAAATTCAACGTTTTAGGTGTAGTATAATATTTTTAACAAAACTCAACCTATTCTTCAGATGGATCTTGATCGTTCCCTGATCAAGAACAGGCATGTATTATATTTCCTGACAAGGGACAACCTAGTTCTCTCAGAAGCATACATTCATTTTTATTAAATTATACTACGCCTAAAACGTTGATGGGCACTTTCTTCATTTATTCTCCGTAGTGCTCCATTGTAATATTAGTTCTAAATTTACATGTTTCAGTGTTGTAATCTATGTGTATTTATTTACTAATACTGCTGAACTAAATGTTTTTTTAATTTCTTGTA
Source organism: Dysdera silvatica (assembly GCA_006491805.2). Lineage (NCBI taxonomy): Eukaryota > Metazoa > Arthropoda > Arachnida > Araneae > Dysderidae > Dysdera > Dysdera silvatica. The sequence goes on along the minus strand of QLNU02015003.1, from coordinate 33,916,528 downwards.
CAAATTTCAAACCTCGTTACAGCTATAGACATAGTTAATTGCAACTGTTAGTTCTGGCTTAATTAGTTCTAAGCTACCGTGATTCGTATGGTCCATCCATACTTTATCAGTGAAAAACACTTTTTCATTATGAGCATTTGAGCCTGGAATGCTTAAAGCAAATCTCATGATCTCATTATGATTCGGCACATCCATTTGTTTGTTTTTTGAATTACTGAAAATATTGACACAACTTTGTTCTGTACTTCCTGTTTTTATATTATAATTGAAATTTCACAATTTTGATGGTTAATGAAGTATATGGGAGAAATAGAATGTCGGTACAGGAGCCAGGAGAATCTGAAAAAATTAGCTGAAATATCGGAGAACATGAGAAATACCAGAGTTAGTCACCCTAGCTTCAGGCTCAAGCATAGGCGTAGAGTTATATGTCCCCTCCCCAATAATCTGAAATAAATTGCGATTTTACATATACTGTAATGTATAAACGTACATAAAATGTGCTTCCTCCGCCAATAATTTTGAAAACTCTAATGGGCTCCAGGCTCCCCACCCCACACTAAATATCAAAACGTTATTTTCTCTAAGGCTGCACACTCATTGGCATATGCATGGGTGGTGTTCATAAGCGTAACTTGGGGGAGGGACAAAAACCCAAAATTGTATGGGAAAAGGACGATTTGCCTCTTCTGTAAAAAAACTGGGTCACAACTTTCCCCTTGTCCCCATTAGATTACGCCTATGGTGATGGTGATGTGGGTTGTAAGCCTCCACTGCGATGAAATTTTGCATATATACATACGAATACATGGAGCTCTGTAACCCATCTCCCTTATGAATTTTCTGGGTATGCCGTTGTGCATATCACACGATCATCTTTAAAGCTATTTGAGCCCCACTTTCCATAATTTTGAATTACTCTGCTACTGGGCTTCATTGAAATGCAGGTCAAGAAAACAGGGTCTTATTGTTTATTGTCACCGCTGCAAAGTGCCTAACACAGGGGTGGGGAACCTTTTCATGTTGGAAGGCCACATTCAAGAAATTTCGAACAGATACAGGGTAGCAATTCAAAAATTACGGGGGGGGGCTTAAATAATTTTTTAACAGATTACGCGATTTAGCATTAAATGAAATAATGTATTTTGCTACCTAGTGGGGGGCTTGAGCCCTCCTTTCCTACATCACTAATCATACATAAAGCAAAACCGTGATCATTCTAACTCCATTTAACAGAAATAGCCAACTGTACTTATTATTATTATTTTAGTAGATACTCGCTCAGTGCTTTCAGTAAAAACGTTCATGTTCACTTTCTAATGTACTCTGACCTTAAGAGGGAGACCGATATAAATGGTAGATATTGGGCATATAAAAAGATATGTGTGCATATGTTTCACTGATGGATCCAAGGATGGGGGGCGATAGGGTAATCACCCCTCACCCCCGAGCCGGAATTATGTCATGGAAAATGAAATAAAA
>QLNU02015003.1:33874757-33905148 GCA_006491805.2 Dysdera silvatica | reverse complement strand
GTTTACTGAAAAAAAAATTTCCTCCTCTCTGAGGTTACAAAGTAAACAAAACTCGTTTTACCTACAGAAACTGAATTGTTCATTATTATTTTTGTATGCAGCGAAGGCTGCTCTATAAGTTGATATAGAGCCTATTTCCGTATAATATAGAAAAAAATAGTTCAATATATTTGACGAAAAACAACTGCAAATGAAGAAATGGCTTCACGCTTTGGTGTACCAAAGGAAGTGAACAACCATGAAAAAAAAAGCAATTAACAAAAACAAGAAACAAATAAAAAGTAAGTGACATTAAAATCTGTAATAAAAATGGCAATAAAGGTTATAAAAATATAGTAATGGTGATAAAAAGGTAAACAACAGTGTTTCTAAAATATTTGTTGACACGTAGACTGGTGATACAATTACCAAGTTAAAGATAAAAGTACTGATTCTAGTGGCGAGGGGTAAGAAGCAAATAAATAAAAGGGGGCGGGAGTAAAGATATATTGGAGGGTGAAAATAGACAAAGAATCATGAAAAGTATTGACGAATATGTATTTGGAGGATTGACGTTGAGACGAGAAATATATGGTGAAAGCCCACGGGACAAGAATTATAGTAGTAGTGATATTGTCTATGAACTAAGAGGTATAAAATGAAAAATGACTGAAATTGAAGTGAGATGAGCGTCTACGAGATAAAATGGACGTTTCAGAGAAATACGAGACGAGATACGTACACCTTTTGATGAAGTAACGAAAGAATTTAGCACAATAATCGAAGAAAATAGATGTCCAAAATTAACGTTAAATGAATGAAAGAATAAGAATAAGGTTGTAATTGAGGAGTTAGATGCGAAAAATAAACCATTGAGCGACAGAGTGGAAGAAATGGAAAGAGGAATTGATAATGAAAGTGGTAAATTAATAGAACTAGACGATTAATAGAACCATATGATGGAAGAACAAATGTGAAAATCGTGGGGTTTCCATATAGATAAAATGAGGATTGTGAAAAGTTGGGTATGGAGATAAATTGTGGTCAAATAGAAGTTGTTCATAGACAAAGACTTAAGAAGAATGGGCAACAAGATATAGTAGCGAAGTCTGCAAGCAGAAAAATAAAAGACGAATTAATAATAAAAATGAAGGAAAAGCAATTAAGAAACAAGAGGCATTCCTGATGAAGGAGATGAACTGATCTGATTTATATTAAAGAACAGCTCTATTATTCTAGAAGGTAACTATTTGCTGAGGCAAGGAAAATGAAGAGAGAATATGGCTGGAAATATATTCGGACTAAAAATAGAAATATGAAAATTAAGGATTCATATGTATATAAATACTTATGACATTCTCAATTATATAAACTGACTTCTTGGTCTGAAGGGAATGAAGTTAATGTAATTTATGAAAATGTATATAATATAAACATCAACGTAGAGTTTTCAAAATTATTGGGGGTGGGGGGGGCTTAAGCATATATTTTGTACATGCATACATTATAGTACAGGTAAAATTACAATTTATTTCAAATTATTGGGGGGCTTGGGCCCCACGGGCCCATATAACTCTACGCCTATGAATATAATTAAGAATTATGCCATGGGTGATATGTTTGATGTAGTTTTAAAGATGACAAGAGAAATGTATACAATATAAACAGGAAATTCAATGGGAAAAACCTAAGTGATTTGTATGTATTAAGTGATGTTGACACTATGGTAGAATTGGATAAGAATGATATTGATTACAATATATTATTGAATAATGTAGATTGTAAGAAATGTAATGCAATTGTTGAACAAATCTAAATAATGTAATTAATGTCGAAAAGGAAGTATTTCAAAGTAAAGAAATTTATGCATATTCAAAGAAATTGTAAATAATGTATATGAAGGGGATAATGAAATTCTTATGGAAAATATGGAAAGTGAAGATGACGTAGTAGATATGGATAATATGGGTGATGTAAATATTATAGGAAATAAGTGCAATATATTATTGAAGTTAATGCGAATAATGTAGTTGGGCATAAACAGGGAAAAAATGTTGAGTAATATGGGGATGATACATATATGATAAATTATGGAGTTGATGAGGGTGAATTAATAATTATTATTAATTAATAATTAATGGTTCTTCTTGATGGTACACGCAATTTAATGATGCTAATAGTGATAATTATAATGTAAATAATGAAGCTGATGCTTGTGTTTAATGAATAAATGGGAAAACAGTGGGGAAAACGCTATTGTTAATATACAAGGAAAACAGCAATTTAAAAATAAGCATATCAATACAAGAAGAATTATAGAAATTCGTCTTTTCGAAAATGTTCACGAATTTGGCGTCTTTTTTGGCCTCCTTTTGCCAATGCCCAGTCAAACCTTTGAATATAAGATCCAAAATTTGATATGGAAGACAGGTAAATAGAAGAAATACTAAATCTCTATAAAAATTATAAAAGAGGCATAGTGAATTATGCTAATAAATTGGACTTTATAACACAACGAAATAACACTCACGCCACATTTTAATAATATAATCTAAACATCGCATATAACATAAAACAAATATACAGCGAGAGGAGAAATCGTACCATGTTTATTGGAGTAAATAGCCCCAAGTTTTAGGGAGGGCTATAGAGCTTTAGGGGCTATAGGCATCTCCTCACAACTCAATGCTCGGAGCACAGCATTTAATTGTAATTTTCGATTTCCTAAGGAGAGTTAAAAGGAGGGGGGGGCTAAGACACCCCAAATCCCCATTTAGTTACGTCGATGGCCGTATTTCAACGAATAGAAAATATTTTTGAGAAATTAAAAATTTAATCGACCAAAAATTTAGTCTTGTGTCGACTCGCCTTCGCAAATTTTTTTTGCTGTCGAAAATTTGCCGCCGCCAAAAAATTGCTGCTTTAGGCTTCCGCCTACTCAACCTACTGGTAAATTCGCCGCTATAAACACACATAGCAACTTTTAAAGTATATGATTTGTGGCGAACATCTGCAAAGTTGTTTGCAGCTCAGAAAGCGATAAGGTAAGAGTGATTAAATTTTGTCATAAAGAGAGGCAACGTTACGACATGTGTAACGTCGAAGATTGCAACGTTTAGCAGCTACCTTTGGGATTTTATTTTTTTTGGGGTGGGGGGCTGTTACTGCTTTTCTTTGTTATTAAATTATGCTAATTTAATAATTTTATTAAGTAAAATAACTAGTTAAATTACAAGTAAGAGTTTTTGAAATCTTCGATCACACTCCCCTCTTTTTTTTTTTTTAGTTAGTACTGTGTTTAGAGAGTGAATTTTTATAACAAGAACTTTTGCAGGGGCGCAACTCTACCTTGTTATAGTATAATTTATTGTGTATTATTATTATTTATAGTAGCAAGCAGGGGCACAGCAATTCAAAAATTATGGGAGGGGCTCAAGCAGTTTTAAAAAAGATCATGCGATTTGATGTTCAGGAGAACAATATACTTCCTTATCCAAGGCGGATAATAAGGCGTAGAAAAGGGAAGGCTCAAGGGGCTTGAGCCCCTTGAGCCTTCCCTTTTCTACGTCATTGGTGGCAAGTGTATATATTATTGCTCTAGTAGAGTCACTATTGGTATAAACCAAATAAAACATTGAATCCCCTAGAAGATGGGTTTACTGAGAAGATGCGGTTCTTCCATTGAAACTTGGGAATTTTTTTCCCAGGATGGCGAATTTCCCATTACGTTCTTGTTGTTCGCAGTAGGTCTTCCTCATTTGTATGATAAAGAGACCTTGTTTTAAACAACACAAAGTTTCGGAAACTTTTACCGAAGTAATGTTGTTTACCGTAACTATTTACTGAGCAGACGGCTGTTTCCATCGTCTTTGGGGATACAACGGTCTTTAAGCCTGTCCCATGGCACACAAGGGATCCCATCAATCGTTATTTAAAAAGAGATCTTCTCCTTTTTCTCTTGCCCAGGAAAGAAAGATTTTCTTTCTTCCTTTTTCGCTGGAAATCGCGACTCTCCAAAACAGTATTTAGCGGCTATTACTAAGTTGCGGCACTGCATTCCTACGCTGGCATGGCGCCATTAGCCGAGAAGGAGTAGAAGAAGAAGAAGAAAAGATATAGCAAGGTCATGTATTCAGTTGGTTATGAGTCTGTCGTTGATACTCGCTGGTCCAGTACTCTGATTGGTTGCCGCTGATGTTGCCACTCAACTGCAACTTTAATTTCTTCTTGTTCGTATTATTTTTTCCCTTTTTTTGTGTTGTTAAAATGTCAAGATAGAGCACCGCTGCTTGAATTTGACGCGATCAAACTACTTTTGATAAGATTTACGCGTTTTGATATCGAATTTGCCTTTTTCATTTTCTTTTTCGGATGTGGCAATGGCTGTTTTAGCCATTTTTTTTTTATTACCACGTGTTGTCTAGTTTATGCATTTTGGATGACATGAGGAGTCGCGTTGGCCCTTTTTGATGTTCATTAAACAAAATAAACATTAGGTTAATGTTATTTGAATCACGCTCAATTTTTAGGGAATCGATTTCATCCCACGCAATTTGAACGCCGTCAGAGTGGAGTTCATTAAACTCGCTCTAGTTTCGGAGATTGCTTTAAATCAGTGGTTCCCAACTCAATTGCACCTGCGGACCACTTTGAAAAATTCTCAAGAGTTGGCTTCAAGACCTTAATAAAAAAGGGAACTGGGTCTTTTTTGGGGAAAATGTGTTTGTACAATCGTTCTTTAGTAAAAATAAATAAATAAACAGAAAAAGAAATAATAAAATCTAATAATAATACAGTCAAACCTCGTTAAGACGAACACGCTTAAGACGAATTACTTTTAATACGAACCGTTTTCTGAAGTTCCGTCAGATTGTAAAATACTACAAATATGCAATCAATTTCATTTTTATATTTAATTTTAATATTTATTTTTAATTATTTTTTTAAAATAATGACCTGTCTCGCGGACCACCAGTGGTCCACGGACCACCAGTTGGGAACTACTGCTTTAAATCATCGGTCCAGTCCGAGATTACTTGTCACTAGGGGGCGCCAACTTGAAGAATGTATATATGGGGCGCGCGCGGTTGAATGGCAGAACCCGCATATGCAGTCAAATATGTTAACCAGAGGTGGGACAACCATAATCAATAAATAATTAATATACAGTAGAAATCGTTTATAACGACGCCGGTTATAACGACCAACCGCATATAACGACGGAATTTTTACAAGAAGTTTGGTTTGCTATTCTACTCCATACTAAATATATCGGTTATAACGACATCGTATATAACGACGAAACCTGCTATAACGACGGCGATTTTGTAGTCTACGTAGATTCTAAGTAGGGAAATTCGTATCGGATATAACGACGCGACTTGATAGTTATACATTGGAACCACGTGGGTTCGAGATAACGCTGGAATCACACTTGTGTTATTAAAATTTAAGCGTTATTTTAATCTTATTTACAAATGTCCGGGAAATTTTTATTACCACTAAAATTGAATAATGAAGATAACGAACTTAAAAAAAAAGTTCCCTTTAGAGTTGGTACCAATTGCGTAGCATGGGTTGTCAGCGCCCGGGGCATGGACTAGGTCCCTTTAGAGTTGGCACTAGTGGCGTAGCGTGGGTTATCAGCGCCCGGGGCAAGTTATGTATTGCGCCCGCTGAAACCAGTTAGCACTCCGTTCTACCATTCCAATATCGAAATTTTGTTCCCGGGGCGTTCGCCCCGGTGGCACCTCCTCGCTACGCCACTGGTTGGCACCCCTTCTTGCAATAGAACCTTGGGACGTACAGAATACAAACAACACAAATATATAATCTTTCGATTGATTGATTGATTGTTTGGCTTTTTTATGGCGCAAGAGCATCTGGGCTATACTGCGCCAAATTATATATAAAATATAATCTTTCGAGAGTTGCGTAGTTTATTTTGCAATCTTCAAGATTCTGTAGACTTTTACCTTTTCTAATTCGGACAAGTGTGTTTTCCAGAATATTTGTTCAAGAGGATGTCATACTTCGTTTGCGGAGGGGGGTGAAATTTACCTTCAAAATTTTAATTTTTTTTATAAAATGTACTTACCAGAAAAGAAACGAAATAAAATATTCAGTAGCAATGAAATAATTCTTCCATATTTATATAAAAAAGTTCATTCTTTTATTCAGAGAAAAACAAAATTCAAGCATTTCTTCTTGGACATTTAGTCCATTCACAGACAGTTGATAATTTTTGAGGTGGCAGGATTTTACTTCCTGTGGTTCCTTTCCCCCCCTTGGTATCTTTATCCATATTTTTCTTCGAAAAATTGTTGCATATAAAAGATTATTACAATTTACATATGCAGAAAAAGTAAGGAAAAATAATTTGCGCAATGTTTTATTTCCTTTCTTGTAATTTGAATATTTATGTTATCTGGTATATTTATATTACCTGGTATATGAGCTTTGAGTTTCAGGGGTAGGTGTCAAAAAAATTTGGGGGTGTAGTGGGTTCCCTAATCCAGACTAAGTGGGAAAGTCTCGGATATTTGGTAATTAATTTATATTTAATAGTAATTTGGATAAATTTAGTAATTATAAAATAAATTTGGTAATTATTTGGATAATTACTTTATATTAAATAGCAATTTCAGGGGCGCCAATTCTAAGGGGCTCCAGATACCTTTAGTCTCCAAAACAATATTTGGAGATCGGTTCCATTGAAATTAATGGCTATTAAATAACGGAATGTAGATGAGGGTATAAGATAACATACAGATAGATTAATTATTATTATCCGTGTTTTTGTTGTTTCTGGTTGACATGGATGACTGCACACATGCGGGGTTTTCTATTTAGTCTCCAGTGGCGGATTTATAAAATTGCCGCCCTTAGGCACAGCCTGTACTGCCGCCCCCTCCCTCCTTTACTAAGAAAGGAATATTTGTTTAAAAAAAACGCATATCATACTCTTAACATTTGATATGTAAAGGAGATTTTTCATATAATTATTCAAACTAATAAGATACAACTCAAAATTATTGCTACCATTGTCTCCGACTTCGTGGATTTGAGACATTTTTTGAATCCACAATAATTTTAGTATGGAATCCTGGAGCCTCTGATAATTTTGTGTATATTTTGCGTATTTGGGAAAAATACACGTACGCATCCTTGCATGAATTTTTTCATTATCAGTTCAAGTTTTTCTTTATTCATTCGTTTACTATTAGTATATATAAAAAGCGTGTTAAGCCTCGATTTATAAATAGGCAGGCTGGGCAAATGACCAGGGCCCAAAATTTTTAGGGCCCTTTGTCTTTCGATTCTGTAGTTTGTATTTGCAGGCAAGTTAAAGTAGTCGCCTATATGTCATCGCTATTGGGGAAACAGGGTAAAAATTAAAAGAAACGTTGTTTTTTCAACATTGTTGAGTTCGGAAAATTTTATGTTTAAGCACATTGATGCCGCCCTCCGATAAGTGCTGCCCCTAGGCCTGTGCCTTGTTTGCCTACTTAGAAATCCTCCACTGTCAGTCCCCCAATATTGTCTTAAAGTTGGCGCCCCTGGCAGACCTGTAGACAAGATAAAGGGGCAACTGGGGGCGAAGGACATACGGGGTACAAAGCACCCGGGGATTGTTTTATACCAGGGTTTAAGCTGTAGTCGCATTTTTCGCAAAATGCGACGAGTTGCTCGAAAATGCGAAGAAAAAATTATTGCCCATCGCGAAAATGCGACAGGCATTTTTAACCACAGTTTATTCTCTGAAAACAGGATTCCTCGATTCCAGAATATCCGTTTTGCACTTCAGCGATCTTTTCTTGTTCCTTTTCGTTTCCTCTTCAAAATTCTTAACAGCACCTGTTAAGCATCGTTGATATAAATAATTTTATTGATACGATTTTTCGAGCAACGAAAGCAACTAATATTTTTTAGCATTTTGCTACAACTTTTTTCCCATTTTAGCATTTTTGCGACAGCATGTTTTGAGCCAGCTTAAATCCTGTTCTATATATATATATATATAGCTTGATGGGGGCAACTGAGCACAAGAATGGGGCAACAGGGACCAAGCCTCTGCTGGCCCTGGTTTGACTACAGGCTTGACTCCTGGGCAGTGCCACGTGTACTACGGCCACCACAGGGTCAACTGCGATGAAGGGTCCAGATATGAATAAGTGCAATATTAGTGTTATTATTTATAACATATTTCTGGATAACACTAAAGAAATGATAAACTGAATGGAAATAAAATTAATTTATAAGCTGCAAAATTCCCACAGACCTGTTTGGGATTTGTGGCACAATATCAGCTCCGAAAATTCTGTGCTAAATGGCAAACAAATCCACTGCCAGAAAAAGGATTGACCGTTAAACAAAATAAGCACGAGTTTAGGATACCGAGGGCAGTGGGCAATAACAGCAATTTGATGGAAACTGAAAGATATTCTCAGTGTGGCTAAAAGATTATTGATGCTAACCAGAGGACTTGAACACAATTCTATCAGCTGAACTTTAGCAGCTTCACTAATATGTGCGTTACAAGTTCAGTGTAAGAAACAGTATAACAACAAGATTTAGTCATGTTGAACTTTATGAAATAATTTCGGAAGACAACATCGAATGGGTCTTCCCAAATGTAGACATTTGCTTTCGTATATATTTGACAGTAATGGTCAGAAACCGTTCAGATGGGCGTTAATTGAAGTATATTAATTGTATTATAAAATTATATTAATCGTATTATAAAATTATATTAATCGTATTATAAAATTAAATTAATCGAATTAAATATTATATTAATCGTATTATAAAATTACACTACACTAATTGTGTAGTCAAAATACACTAATTGTGTAGTCAAAATTCACTAATTGTGTAGTCAAAATAAATACACTAATCGCATAGTCAAAGACACTAATTGTCAAGACACTAATTGTGCAGTCAAAAATACACTAATTGTGCAGTCAAAAATACACTAATTGTATAGTCTAATTGTATAGTCAAAAAAGACACTAATTGTATAGTTAAAAATACACTAATTGTATGGTCAATAAATATACCAATTGTGTAGTCAAAAATGCATTAATTGCGTAGTCAATAAATATACCAATTTTATAGTTAAAAATATATTAATTGTATAAATATTCTTTATCTTTAAAAGTTACATTATTTATAAGTACGTTGATGGAGTCTGGACTTAATCGAAATACATTAAAAATCTCAACACATGCACAAAATGACTAGGCAACAAGGAAGGTTGATCTTTTAATCGCTTTATCTCTGTTAAGTAAAAGAGTAGATGTGTTATGTAAGATTAATTTTTGAAGACCTGTGTCAAAAGCCTTGCAACAGAGCCGTAGCTAGGAGCCTTGAGACAGCCAAAAGTACCTTGCAACAGAGGTATGGGGATGGGGCAGAGAGCATTTACGAAGAAATTTATTCGCTAATGCTAAATAAACGGTATATTAGTCTGCTTATATATTTAGTATTCACTGTGGATACCGTACAGTGGATCATATTCAAGTACTAACAAGGGTAGCCTCCGAAGTGTCCGTCGCACCTCCAATCGAGACTTTATAATATGAGAAATCCATATGAGTAATGAAAGAAACCGAAATTTTTTTTTGTAAAATCCAATTGCTGATTTTCATGAATTTTTTAAATTTTCATAATTACACTAAAACGCAGCTTAGCGCTTAACTGCACAGCCGTAAAGTGAAGTCTTCAGTTAGGGGTAGTTTTACATTCATTTGGAGTGCTTGGCAAAAAAACCAAAATTTTTCTGCTCAGCAAGCTCTAACTAAAGTATCTCGCTATGAGTATTTAATACCACTTTTAATCCCTGCCATGTGATTCTTCTTTATCAGTTCTTATTTTTCGCACAGAAAATAATCTACTCTACTTCTCCGCTGTTGAAAAAACAAAAAAATTAGAATTTTTCCGCTTGCTAATGGCACATTTTATGACTTGCATTGACCCTGGATGAAACATAAAAGAAATCATGACATAAGGTATATATCTTCTTTACTCATGAAAATGGTAACTACTTCATAAATTTGTATCGCAATGTGTACATTTTGAAATTCTTTGAACCATATTCTTCGTGAACATGAAATGATAGAGATAAAAATTTTCTTAAATGACTTGGTAGGGACATCAGTTTCATTGCAAGCAAAGCAAGGGTACATCAACGTAGGCTTATATTTATTGGACTGAATTTGATTATAAATTAATGAATGCATTTTTATTATTTCGTTGCGATAAGTTAATTTTATTAGAATTTCATTTACAGTGACGTAGTTTGTAATTTAAAGAAAAAATTGCAAATAAACATCTAAAGGTTGAATGAGAATTGTTGCGCCTGGAGGAATATGAAGTTGGTTTGCAATTATCTGGTAGGTCATTATACGTAGACAGATCAGCCGATCCAGTCCAAGAATCTAAAATAACGCAGGAGAGGGGATTTAAAATGGGAAAGGAGCAATTTGAAAGCCATTTTATCATAATTGTTTTAGTCATTTTGCCAGATCTTGTGCATGTTGTGTAAATGTTAGTGAAATGAAATATTTCAGGTCTTACATTTGGCCCAAAAGAGCCTTTAAGTTCACGCAAACATATCAACAGTTGCCTTTCAATTCCCCATCCATTGATAATAAAGGCATAATAGTATATGAATGTGCCATCGAAAACGTTGACTGAACTAAATTTACGGTCCTTTTTTCACCTTCGCAAGATAATGTTCTCTGATTTGGTAAAAAAGTGTTCGAATCCACTCTGATAAGTATTAAATATTTGACAGCTCTGGAAAATTCATGATGAGCAAATTCATCACGTGATGCTAAAACAAATTTAACAGGACTGTCTTTGTTATTTTGAATTTCGTTATTTTCATTTTCAGCTACCGTTGTATAATTTGCAACTTTAAGAGTAGTAATACTATTATATATTTTTATTTCATTTACGAAATTCCTTGAAATTGTCCGTTTTGTAAAATTAAAATCCTTTGCTTCTTATTAAGCCCATTACTCCAAGTCTGTGTCATGAACTGTCGTATGGTTACTTCTGGAGAATGAATTTTTTCTAACACTGTGCGTTTAAATAATTTATATTTCTCTTTTTTTTTCGGTACCTACTTGGGCAATATATTTTTTAAAACGGCTTATGACTTTATAGTCTATTGCTTTTCGATAACGTTTTCGAATTTATTGAAGGTTGTTTATTTTACATGGATAGTAAAAATTTACAATGTTTTTAATTTCTTGCAAATTGCAAGTCTCATTACAAGTCATTGCAAGAAGTAGTGTTTTCCAAGCTATCATCATCAGAATTGCAATCGAAGTTGCCATCGTTTCTTGCTTGGATATTTTGAAAATCTTACGTTATTTCCTCTTCAATAAATGCTCTGTTCAAAATTATTTCTTCAAATTTAGATAATATTTCTTAATAATAATTTAACTGTTCATCTGTTATCGCGAATGCAACTGTCTCGTACTATCTAATGCCTAAGTTCAAAATATATTGCAAAATATCGATAAAATTTTGCATATTTAAATACTTATATAATGTATTATTAATTCATAAACTTTGGCATTATATTGCCCAATAGTTAAATAAGAAAACTAAAGGTAATTAATTGAATTGTTGCAGAATCGCAGATAATAAATATACGGGAATTTATATTTTGATTTGACATTTCAACTATTAAAGCAAATAGTTGACCACATGGAGGGTAAAATATTCTACGAAGAAATTCCTCAATCAAATTAAAAATTCTAAATACTTAAGATTCGCCAAACAATCCAAATGAAAATTACCCCTGACAGAAGACTTCAGCTTACGGCTTTGCAGTTAAGCGCAAAGCTGCGTTTTAGTGTAATCATAAAATTTTTAAAAATCCATAAAAAATCAGAAAATTAGTTTTGCAGAAAAATTCTTCGGTTTTGTTCATTACTCATATGGATCTCTTATACTACATGAGTCTCGATTTGAGGTGAAATGGACACTTTGGAAGCTTCCTTTGTCAGAGAATTAATTGAAAGAACACATGAATATGAACTTCCATTGTGTGTTGCATTTATTGACTATGAGAAGGCCTTTGACTCTATTAAAACATCAGCAGTCATCAACTCTTTAAGATCAACAGACATTGAGGATGTGTACATTGACATGGTGAAACGTGTGTATAAAAATGCAAGTGCAAAATTTCGGTTACATAAAGATACCAAAACTATCAAAATTGGTAAAGGTGTGAGGCAGGGAGATACCATTTCTCCAAAACTTTTTACTTCAGCTTTACAGATGATTTTTCAGCTGATAAATTGGAATAACAAGGGAATAAAAATAAATGGTGAATATTTAAATCATTTGCGGTTTGCTGATGACATTGTTATTTTTTCAACGAACCCATCAGAACTCCAAGACATGGTACAGGAGCTTTCAACTAGAAGTAAAGAAGTTGGACTCAAGATGAACCTACAAAAAACTAAGATCATGTTCAATAATTTTGTAGAGGAAACAAAAATACAAGTTGACAACATTGAGCTAGAAATTGCTGATTCATATATTTACCTTGGCCAGCTGATTTCAATGGATGGCAACATTATGAAAGAACTCAACAGACGTATTAAACTTGGCTGGAGTGCATTTGGAAGAAACAGTTTTATCCTGAAGGGGAAATTGCCTTTGTGTCTAAAAAGAAAGGTCTTCAACCAGTGTGTATTGCCAGTCCTCTCTTATGGATCAGAGACATGGAGTCTAACAGTTGGAGCAATACGAAAGTTACAGACAACGCAAAGGAGCATGGAGAGGTGCATGCTTGGAATAACTAGGAGAGATCGAAAAAGAAACACTTGGGTGAGAGAGCAAACTAGAGTAGAGGACATCATTGTTAAAGTAAAAGGGCTGGGCATATTGCAAGAAGAACTGATCAACGATGGACAACAGAAATTCTGAACTGGATTCCAAGAGACCACCGAAGACCTAGAAAACGTCCTCAAACTAGATGGGTGGATGAAATAAGAAAACAGGTTGGGGTGACGTGGAAACGAATGGCCCAGGATAGACTTGTGTGGAAAGCATTTGGAGAGACCTTCATCCAGCAGTGGATAGATAATGGTTGAATATGATGACGACGACATTTAGTATTATTAAATAGACTATAGAAATAAAATACATAAAAACATATACGAATTTTCAGCTTTATGTAAGTTTCTGAGCCTCCTCCATGTAACTTTCAGAACACGCGGCATTAATGTTAAATATATTAGTCTGCCATGGGCGACCCGAGGAGGTGCAAGGGGGTGCACTTGCACCCCCTTGGTTTATGAAAAAAGGGAGGAAAAGGACTGAATCCACAAGAAACTATAGTCCAACAACATTATTCAATTGGAATTTTTCCTGGGTGCACCCCCCCCGCATATAATTCTGGGGGCGCCCCTGCAGTTTGCTTATATACACTCTATAACAAAAAAATCCACTCACCAAGAAGGAGTTGTCCGATTGTAATGAAATTTCGTATGCAAAGACATTTTGACCGAACATGCAAATGATTAAAATTTGGTGTCCAATGAATGAATAGCGGGAACTCCAGCGCATCGGAACTGCGCATTCAGCAGGTGTATATAAGGAGCGATTCTCAATATGTGGTCAAAATTTCTGTTGCATTTTGACTGCGGATATCTTACGTCGACTGTAACAATGCCTCGCCGAAAGATTCGTGCTCATTACGAGCATATGTCAGAGTTTGAAAGAGGTTGTGCTATCGGATTGAAAGAGGCTGGTTGGACGAATCGAAGAATCGCTGGACATGTGGGTCGAAGCGATGCGGCGATTGGACGGTGCTGGCAAGAGTGGGTCAACAACGGCAGATGTCAGCGTCGGGACGGCAGCGGTCGACCTAGGGCCACAACAGAACGGGAAGACAGAGCGATTGTCAGAGCAGATGTCACAGCACCGGATTCGTCGTTATCAACTATCCAACGTGTGGCCCGCACACATGTGTCCAACATGACCCTCTGCAGACGACTGAGAGAGCGGAATTTACGCTCGCGCCGACCGTTACGCCGCTTACCTCTCACGCCTTTACACCGTCAAGTCCGATTACAGTGGTGCCGGGCTCGATCAACTTGGAACTGCGCTGACTGGGGACGTATAGTCTTTAGTGACGAGTCCCGTTTCCAACTGTGTCCTGACGACAACCGCAGACGTGTCTGGAGACGTCCAGGGCAGCGTGGGGATCCTGCCCTTACTATCGCACGCCACACATGCCCACAACAGGGCGTTATGGTCTGGGGTGCCATCTCCTTTGATAGCCGGACCCCTTTGGTGGTCATTTCTGGCACACTTACAGCACAGCGGTACGTAGACGACATTCTACGACCGGTTGTGTTACCGTTCCTTTTGCGAC
The DNA here is from genome assembly GCA_006491805.2 of Dysdera silvatica. Taxonomy (NCBI): domain Eukaryota; kingdom Metazoa; phylum Arthropoda; class Arachnida; order Araneae; family Dysderidae; genus Dysdera; species Dysdera silvatica. The sequence continues at coordinate 33,890,765 of QLNU02015003.1, read as the reverse complement.
ACCCTGGACTTACGTTTCAACAAGACAATGCCCGGCCGCACACGGCACGTGTTGCTATGAATTGTCTTCAAGCTTGCCCAACACTTCCTTGGCAAGCTAGGTCTCCTGATCTCTCTCCCATAGAGCACATTTGGGACGCTATGGGAAGGCGATTGCAACCATCCCGGAATGTTGACGATTTAGCCCGACAGTTGGAGACAATTTGGCAAGAAATTCCGCAGGACACCATCCGGGATCTTTATCAGTCTATGCCACGCCGGGTGACAGCTTGCATCCAGGCCAGAGGTGGACCAACGCCTTATTGACTTCCTCCCTTTGTAACGGTCAAACTCTGCAATAAATCATTCAATTGTTCTGAAATTTTAATCGTTTCTTTTTCTATGTATGTTCTTCACATCCACCAATTTTTATCGCAATCGGACAACTTCTTGGTGCGTCGATTTTTTTTGTTATAGGGTGTATTTACTCGTAGTATTATGAAATATGTTAATAATAAGACACATAAAAACATTTATGAATTTTAAGTCCTCCCTTTAGCTTTCTCAGCCTCCTGTAACTTTCAGAGCCCCCTGTAACAAGCGTCTAGCTACGGGCCTCAGTACATCCTGTATCGATCTGGGATGGAGGGAAAATATCGTTTAAATAAAGCATAAATTTTCCTATCCTTACGTCATAAAAATCACAAATAATCTAATACAAGGTATCTCGATTGGTGATCTATACTCGCGGCAAAGCTAACCTGGTACACTGTTAAGGCTACGGCGACCTAGTCACCCGTGCATCGAGTATTTATGCGCAAATTGGCGAAAAATGAAATAACCCTCAACATTATTAAGCTATTTATCGCCTAATTTGGGATGCAGATAACCGCCAAATTCCACGCTGCCAAAATTCCACCCGCCAAATATCCCGCCAAGCGAACAAAGTCCTCTGAGTGGTCAGTTATTTGAATGACCTCAGCGCTCGATGTAATGATTCTTTTTCTAAATTTAATAAATACCAGATTTTAATTAAACAAATATGCCTATGTTTTATGTATTTGAGCATTATTTTAATGTTTTATGTCCGAAATGTATCTTTTATTAACTCTGTTAACGTAAGAAAGATGAACGCGTGCACTTCTATTCCTTACAGAGATGCGAAAGAGAATTTCAATTCTCCTGTGGAAACATTTTATCCAAACTAATCATTTTTAAAATTGCAAAAAACAGATCTTCGAATGCAAGACCCTGTGAAAATATAAACAGAGAATTATTTGTAAACTTAAAGCAAACTTGTTAAAAGCAAATTTCAAAATTCAGTTAAAATTGAAGTTAGACCTGAATTAAATTCTGGCGAAGTGCTGCGAAGGGAAAAATCCCGTTTTTCGTTATATTCGGAGATTTGAAGATAATATAAGTTATTTACATTTACCTATAATATAAATTAATAAGTTTAAACAGATACGACATATTTTTGTTGCCTTGCTACTGTGCAAAGCCATATTCCTACCAAGTCTCCAGATATAGTACCGATGGATTACCGTGCATTTGAACTTTTAAAACAAGCTTTTTCAAAACGCCGATCCAATATAGTTCGTTCACGAAAAGTGGTTCGATGGTACCGTTAGAAATAACGGGAACTGATGTCGCAAACGGCCTAGCCGATTACAGCAGAGGGGAGGACGTCATTTCAGAACTGGTTTTTGGCGCAGACAAACGTTCACTAAAAAACAGTTCTGAAATGACGCCCTTCCCTCTGCTGGAATCGGCTAGGCCGTTTGTGACGTCAGCTCCCCTTATTTTCTAACGGCACCATCGGACAATTCCCCGTGAACGAACTATACTTTGCATGGACTGTGGAGGAGGAGAAATTGGAAAAAATCCCAATTGTGATTTAAAAAAAAATCTACTGTCGTGGAAATCTAGATGTTGGTAAAAGGAGAGCTGCCATTGGCGCCGTCTTGAGACAGGTTCAAAAGGCGGCAACTTCGCGAGTACTTGAGAAAAGACGAAATAACCTCCAGAGGCGTCAAATTAATAATTTGGCAAAAGTGCCAAAATCTCTGCTATGTCTCAAGCTGCGTTTGTTAAAAAAATTAAAGCGGCAAAACCGTAAATCCGCCTGACTTAAAAAATAGTTGGAATGTATCTTTTATGGTTATATAACTTTCAGCTGTCCAAAAGTCGAAGGGGATAAGGGATAACAAACACTGGGACTGGAAATTGGAAAGTGTCCGTTAAATAGAGTTGTCCGTTAAGTAGGTTTTACTGTATATAAAAGCCTCGTATGTCTGCATTCGGGAAACCTTAGTACCAATCCACTCAGAGTATGACGCAAATTTTCTTTTCTCGGGCTATCACGAAATAAAAATAGATTTTACTATAAGCCACGAAAACAGGGAGAGCCACCCATAATCGTAATAATATTTTTTATTACTTTTAGGAACTTATCTTTGGCAACGATCTCGTTTAAAGTTTTATTCTTTACACAAAGCGATATTACTGTTTCCAATGTGTTTGTGTGGGAAGTTATTCTTCGATTTATTATTTTTATCACAAAACGAAAAAAAAAAATATTTGTTGACCTCGAAAGTCTAATTAAATCTGTTGATACTACAAGACGACAAAACGTTTTTTACTAACTCCAACCTTATAGTAATTGAATTGGATTTTATTTATTCTTTTTTTTTAGAATCTGCTGCTGTAGTATAATGTTATTTAGTATTTAGTATATCCTTCGTGAAATTTCATTTTTAATTAAGGTAGTTTTAAATTTACGTGTGAAATTTTGTTTCAATCCATAGGAATTTATTTTTAGATGTATTAATGTTATTTAATTAGGAGTATTTAATTTACGTGATGATTAAGCTTTTTATGAAAGTTTTTAATTTATGTATGCGAAAATAAATTCGGCTATAATTTATATCTTAAGTGTGAAATTTGTCTATTTAATTTCATCTATATCTTACTTTATGCGTGAAATTTGTCTATTAAATTTCGGTTATAATTTATATCTTTATTTAAGCGTAAATTTCTTTTATAAAATTTCGATCACAATTTATATCTTAATTTAATCGTGCTACTTAAAAAATTTCAAGATGGCCAAAGGTCATTCAATCCTTTATATACCCGAATTCTAGAGCCGGCAACGATGACAAGGGACGTCATTCCATGCTCATTGTTTTTCAACCTATGTAACTTCGTTATCATTGACGCATTGAGATAAAAACACACCACTCCGCTTTATCTCGTGCGGAAAGAAATAAAAAAAATTGTTTTTGGGTTGAAGAGGTTTTTATTTTCCTTTTCGAGAACTTCCAAGAAAGCCAAAAATAACATTTTATTTCAGCATCACCTTTTGATATCAAATATCATTCATTTGGGGTGGGGAGATGCAAGGAAAACTGATCAACAATGGGTAACTGAGGTTTTCAAAAGGCCATCGGAAGACTGTTGCCATTGAAAGAAAGATCCTCAGATAAGATGGATAGTTGAGACAAGAAAGTAGGTTAGAATAAGGTGGAGGGGAACAGTTCAAGCAGGCTTTTATCTGTCGATTGATAATGAACATGATATGAATGCACGTACTCGGGACCTTATTCAGGGATGAACAGACAATTTTATTGTTAATGACTGTCATATTGTTTGTTGTTTAAACTTTTTCCATTTCTTTCAGTGTGTCGTTCACTAAAAAGGAGCGACGTTCCCAAGCGCGGCATCGAACTCGGAACCCCATCTAGTAACGAAAAATCAGCTTCATTGTTATAGCAGCCAGTTTCAAGGGATGACTAAGTCCAAACCAGATTCCCTGAACATACCAGAAAATTCCCTGAAAAGTTACGTAATATTTTTGATAAAAACAATGATTTCTAAAAGAATATAAAAAAAATTACATGAAAAAATGAAGTTCTTGCAATTTTTTAAAAAGAAATCTCAGGAAGAAGCACGTTGAAATTCCCGGAATTTACGGAAAAAATTACTCCTGAGTATCGTATGATATTGTCTGCTATTAAACGTTTCTTTCTCTTATTTCAGTGTATCGTTTATTTGCCAATGCTGCTAAACTACACATTTTAAATAAATAAAAGGCGATATTTCCAGTCACATATCGAACTCTGGGGCTAAGAAGTGAGGGAAATCCAGTTTAAATTACCAGCCTTTATAAAACGTTAGCCAATGACATAATGTCGCTATAACTGAAATCTGCGATGTATAGATTGTAAACCCCTGTAATAAAATATCCCCCCTTGATTAAATGCGAAATAAACAAAGCAAAATTCAGAAACATACACCTTTATTAATTGTGCAAAAGAACCGGATACAACGTAGAAATTACATTAATGGAAAAAAATTAAAATTATAGAGACTCCAGTTGCACAATTTTAAGCACATACAGCGCCTTTACACAGGAAGGTATATTGATCGGTTAAAATTTTTTAGAAAAATATCTTTAATTACAAAAGTATAAGTTACAAAAAACTAACCCTACCCAAAACCGGATAGATTTCAATATTATATACGTACACACAAAAAATGGCGAATCTAATGTTAATGTAAACAACTCCATAAGCATCGCAACAGAGTTTGTTCATCCTTCGTTTTTCGCGACATTAAAAAAATGGCGCCAAAAGTTCTTTATTCTTCCCGCCACATTTGTAAACAAAATGTCACCTACGAGCATCTGACATGTAATTGCTTCTGCTCCATTGGTTAACAGTGCGCCAGGCAGAGCTAACCAAAACGGAACTTCAGCGCATTTAAATATATAACTAACATGATGAAAATGAATACACACGTTATAATCAACTATATTCGAGTTACACAGTGTTCTTAGAACATACAACTCATATATCACTGATATATAGGACCAAAGATCGCCCAAGCTGTTACACGTTGTCCAGGATCTCAAGCTCCGAATAATTCAGAGCTGAGCTCACCGGTAAAAGTACCAACGCTTGTTGCAACAACTCGGCTAAAAATCAAGCTTCGAGGAAGGACATACAGAACTCCTGAAGCCTGAAAAATATGGGCTTAACAGGGAATAATACCTTCCCCACCCGATAAAACAAGAAAAGGCATCATCGTGTGTGAAGGCAAGCGAGGACCAGCCCAACTTGACTCCACTTAAAAAAAGGAATAAAATTACAGATTTTGAACCAAAAGCAGAGACTTTGTACAGAAAGCATCCATCAAGTCATCCAATTGCCTGGTGGTAGACCAGCTACCATCTCAACAGAGATTTGCAGGGAAATGGAAGACTAGATGGTGGCGATATATTGCTTTAAAGTCCATATGGATGGCAGAACTGGTAAACCAGCCTCTGGGATCTTTCTGTCTTCTTCATGATGCCTTTCTTGTAGTATTGGCGGATGGACCGGCTGAGCTTGTCGTAGTTCATGGCGGGCCTGTTCTTACGCTTTCCCCACAAGCGAGCAACTCTCACAGAGTCCTCAATCTTGAAGATTCCTTTTGGTCTGTCCAACCAGCGGATACAGCTGCCAAAGAGATGAGGTTGTCCAAGAAGCTCCTTCAGAAACTGCCACAAGTGAATGTGGGAGTGAGAGCTCTGGCGTCCTCCACTGGAGGTGGTACTCGTTCCTCTATCCACTTCGCATGATTCGTCACTGATTTCATCTGCAAAACAAAGAATGAAACATTAACCAATGATTTAACAATATAGTAAGCAGGTTGCCCAATAATTCATGGGATTTAGATCTTGTTCTGCAGTCATTAAAATATTTATTTTTCAACCAAAATATCAAAATTGCATTTTTCGATTGGTACTCGCTCCAAGGAGACAGAAAAAAGGAGCGATACCTTCTATTTCGTCGATGCATACAAATATGTATACATGTGCTTGTACAGTACCCTTTTCGAACACTGTACACAAAAGTTGTACTGGCTGTAATTATTTACCACATGGGCCTCCTTAAGAAGAGAAAGGAGTGTGTATAGGAATTTAATTATTACAATTCTTCTTCTGATTTTCAACTTTTTCTGTTCAAAATTGGACTTAATCTTAATGATTGTTATATTTTATTATCTCTGGACTACACATCATTATATCAGCCATATTTTATAAAGTTTCCGCAAAATTTAAGGACTTTCGGCTTTGTTACGAGTTCACAGACCACACTGAGCAATTTTATGGAAAAAAACAACAACCAAAAAGCCAAAAAACAAAACAAAACCACTACAACATCCTTTTCAAAATTTAACACATATCATTGCGGTTTTCTTATTACTTACAACCACTGAAAAATGTCAAATATTGAACTTCAAAACTGTTCGACAGTACACACTGTTTAACATGTTAGTATGCTTAAATAATATTATATATATATATATATATATTATTAAATATTACATATATATATTAATAAAATACATCAAAACATTAATGACTTCCAAGCTCACCCCTACCCCACCCCTGCAAAAAGCGTCTAGCTACGATCTTCAGAGTGTTTGATTGAACAACTCGCTGGCGTAAGCAGGGCGCCATGACCCCCCATTGCAATTTTGTATACATACATATGAATATGTGGAATTGTAACTCAGTACCCCCCTTATGAATTTCTTGCGTAAGTTAATAGAGCACCCCCATTCTTTAAGTTTGAAAAAATCTTAAGTTCATAAACTCAACGGTCTACCGCTGAAAACTACTATCTTGCAATAGCGATCTCCATAGCTTCATTTCTTTTATCGTGAGGATTTATTTTCTTCCCACACACTGTTTACTTAGTTTTCTGTTCTTAGTTCCAATGCGTTTAACCTACTAAAACGAACGAATGGGGCGTAGGAAGAAAGGGTAAATGAACCAAACAATGGTTGCTGACTGAGCAAAGGAGGAGGTTTAGTCGGGTGTGACGATGTTCAAGAAGGAGGAGGTGGTGCTGAGGAAGGTCAGAGCTGTTACCAGCTTAGCTGGAAGGAAAACTTGAGGAAAACAATAAACGGGTGGGGGTGGGGGGCAAGTGGCTTGTCTAGCACGTGCAGGCGAATCCAAATATAAGTTTGACATAACATTATGCATAACTTACAAGAGAACTGTTTGCTTCAAGTGAATCCAGTGTTGAAGGCTTTTGGCGACGACGCCATTTTCTTTTTGGGCGGGAAAAATGGTTTTACTTCCTGTGACTCGTAAATGCAAAGGAGCATGTAATGCAAATGCTTAAGTGCTCTGTAATTTTCAGCTTTAGTTCATGCTTTATATATTAAATGCCAACAAGGGCAATTACACAGTAAAATCTTAGATAATGTATTCATATCTTTAGGGTATTTTTATAGGCATTAGATGTGCGTCATTTATAAACTTTATTCTAATGTAATGCAGAACGTACTTCATGTACTAACATATCATATATACTATTACATTGTACATATTAATGTGTACTGAGCATACAAATGCACAACAGATTAATAAGGCCTGTAGACAAAGCTGGGGCCTGGCCCCACTTGCCCCATCGAGCTACTTCTTTTTTTATATAGAACAATCACTGGGTGCCCTGTGCCCCAATATACCCTTTGTCTGGCCCAAGTTGCTCCTTCATCATGACTGCAGGTCTGAGATTATTAGTGTGACTGAGTAACACTAATAATCAGTGTTAGTATGACTGAGTAACACTAATAATCAGTGTTAGTGTGACTGAGTAACACTATTAATCAGTGTCAGTGTGACTGAGTAACTGTAAAGGGTCTGGGTCCTGCAACAGGGGAGTATAACACTAGAATATGCAGCAGGGGTGGGGAAATGGCCTTTTCAAAATTTAACTTTCATATTATTATTACTGACTCAAATGAACGAGTTTTCCTAAAGTGAACGAGACTGTGTCAAATGAGTACCATCTTCTAAAATGAATGAAAATAAGCCAAATAACAGACTTCCGCAAAAGTGAACGAGAATGAGTCCGAAAAAGGATTTCTTTAAAGAATGGGGCCCGACGGAATACATTCCCAAAAAAAGATTAATTCTGTTTATCTCTACAAAAAACGCAGCATTAGCAAACTTGTATAGTATATTTTAAAAGTGCTAGGATGTATTTTATGACCATTACAAGTTATTGCAATAATGCACACATTGGGATTTAGTACTGCATGTACTTCTTTAGTTATTGGCAGAGAACGTTTTGGCAATGGGTAGAGTATATAAAATAACATACAAATAAAGGGTTATGCATAAGCAAGGGCGAATCCAATTTTTTTGGGGGAGGGGGGTGCACGAGGTGGAAATTGAAGCAAAAATCTTCCTTGTGGCAGTACCAACTTGTAGACTTCCTCTACAGCAAATGTGTGGCAATGCTAACTTGTAGTCTTCTTATATTTCTTCCCAGCTCAATACCACATGCATGACACACATATGCTTAGGGAAAGAAAAAAAAAAAAAAATAAAGCAGCTCCAGTCACACCATGGATGTCACGGAGAATGACGTCATAAAACTTTTTAAGAGACTTCATTTTGTGTCAAAGGTTAAATGTTATACAAGTCAAGAGGGACAAGGGGAGGGAATTTTACCATATGGCAGAAAAAGGGATCCTGCATTGGGAGACCGGTCTCTGTGTGTGGACCACAAAGCTCCATTCAGTAAGCGCATAATACGCGCAATCAAGAATGGTGATTCCGCCTTCAAAAAATAGAGGGTATCTTTTACAACTTAATCATGAACGATCTGATATCCCAAATAAACTTTCAGCTTATATTCCGACGAATTGAAAGACAAAAAAGACATCTTGGGAAAGGTGAACCGCCGAAGGTGGCTATATTCTAATGATTTCCCAAGATAACATACACTACAAGCAAAATTTATTTCACCTGTCCTTAAACATTCGCCAGACGATCTTTGGTCGCTGAAAAATCCTGTTGCCAGGTTTCTTCGTACAAGTTCCATACCTTTTTCTTCAAGCCTATATCTGAGCCCTACCATCGATTACAAGTATGCTGCGGAAAACAGTTCTTCCTAAGAGGAAAAGCAGCAGAGTGCCTCAATAACTTAAATTTAAGGGGTTTTACTTCGAGCAATCGAGGTTCAAGGAATATTTCAAAGAGAATGAGAGTTACTTCGGATTATCGACAATTTCGAGTTACCAGGGTTCGAATTACAGAGGTTCAACTGTAATGTCAAGAGCAAACGAGAGGGTTAAGCCTTTCAAATTCAAAACATTGGTTACAAATCGTCGAATCTCGTTTTGACAACTATACTGCCATCAAAATATAGTTTTATTTTTAACTATTTGAATCATTATCCAGTGGATCATTTATCATATCAAACAGAGGCGGATCCAAAGAGGGATTTTTTGGGGGGGTGACGGGACGGGGAAAATGTAAAATACAGCAGGACTCCTTTATAACGAGCCCGTATTTAGCGAGTTACCGGATATAACGAGAAAAATATGGATTTTGCTTGGTATAATGATTAAGCGCAATACAATTTAACCGCTTTTAGCGAACAAATTTTTTGGACCCTGGATTTAACGGGCAATTTAAAAGAATAACACAGGAAATTAAATTTTTTGTAAACAATTCCCTCGTTATATGCGGTTGGTCGAAAAATCGATGCTCGTTATAGCCTATTTCCACCGCATTTTTGTGAAGTTCCCTAATCCACCCCCTCACACCGTGAATTTGCCACTTTATCATCATTCCGGCATCGAACATGTTTAACCATTTTTTAACCTATTATCTTACAGCACTAAAATGTTATTTTTGAGGGTATTAAGAAGTGTTTTTCTCGAATGCTCAGTCAAATAATAGTTATTCAACCATTTAATGTAGTATATCGTCTGTCTTTCTTTCCTTCCTTTGATGCGTAGGTTATCATCTGGCTTACCTCCCATGGCACAGTTGTCAACGTATTTGATTCTTTAGCGGATCTAAAAGCTGAGGTTTGAACGCTTCGTTTTGCCTACGGAGATTTGGTAGGAATGTTAACTGTTGTTTGCGATTTGTGATATTTGAATAACTATATATGTCTTCTAAGACGGTTGAAGCATTTGTAAAAACCATTAAATCACACACTATTGTAACTATATATATACTTATTGTATATAATTCCTTACGGTTTAAAATTTTTTTTATTAAACAGTAAAATGATAGACGAAGCGTTAAACACGTTTCTATTTTCGACAATTCAACATTTTAAATTCTAGTTTTGAAACAGAATTGGGAAAGTCCAGTTTTTAGTTTCTGCAGGAGTTATAAATGCCCCTACGTCTGCCTTAAATTTAGAGAGAAAAAAGGACGCTCTAGGCTCGCTAGACGGAGAATAGAATGAACTATTAATGACACACCAATGTTGCAAATTCTCGCAACAGCTATGATGTGTAAATAAGGAGATACATTTTCTAGTTCAGGAAATGTCGTTCTTGCCAACAAACGAAATTTCATGAAGAAAAATAGATACAAGAAATATAGAAGACACGGGCAGACATCGCAGACTGATATCCTAAAGGTCGAAGCAAAACGCACTAAATGCCCTAAATCTGACGCAAGAATCAACTGGCATCCTACTGCCAGACATTGGAGACGCTGCCGGCAAAGGGGTGGTTAAACCAAGAAGTTATACAAAATAGCGCGCGCTAAGATCTGATAGATGCTGACAGAAGGGGCAACCTCCTGCGCATGTGCGTAGATGTTTCCATTCGATAAGGTTTACTTGGCTAGAAAAACAGGAGAAAATAGCTTCTCCTGTCGCATTTCTGTGTATGCGTGATGGATGCGGGGGGGGGGGGGATTAGATTTTGTGTGTTTACATAATAAGGGGGTGTATAAATCCCTGGGCAAGGGGATAAAATTATAATTTATACTTATAAACATATAATGATTCAGACAGCGCACATCGAATGTGATCGAAACGGCACGAGTCGCGAAGCGACGAGCGGAGGAAGTCTGGGGGGTCTCCTCCCCAGTTCGGTCTCTGTGATTCAGGTAAGTACTGATTTATTTAAAACAAATGCTAATTCATAATCAAAATACTATATTAGCGGGGATGCTAATAGGGAGTTATACCATCGCAAGTCAATCTAGCCAGATGCAACAACATTTAGCTATTTTATAGCGTGTTTCAGCTAGTGTCGAAGCTTGCATTTCGGAGTCCACGCACATGCGCAGAAGGTTGCCTCTTCTGTCAGCATCCATCAGATTTTAGCGCGCGCAACGGTCTAGTGTTGCACAAGGGTACCTGCATGCAAACTTATAAGCTTGGGATAAGGCGGTGCACTAAGTTCGACCGCCGATGACCTGTTACGATGCCCGGGGGTCCAAACATTCCCAGCAACCAGTCTGGCAACTTGCTCTAGCAATCTACTCGAGATCCCGGGCATGTTATTAGTTTTAGCGCTACCAAAGAGATCTACTATTTTTTTTGCCTCCCTCCCGCTCTTCTTTATGGCTCTGGCGGGGTAGGTTCTCATTCTTTTCCCTCCAATGGAATTTTGCCCGGGCGTAGCTCATTTTTTTTTTGTTTTTTTGTTTCATAGACTTCGCGTGGATGATGGCTTTGAGCTCCAATGGCCCTGGCAAATAAAGCAGTTGTGCGAATAGCCCCTCACATTTGGCTATCTTGAATCTTGTACATTAAGTTGTGGTTTAATTTAGGTTCAACCAATTTGAAGAACTTGATAAAATTAAGTTAGGTGTCGGCAATTATTGGAAACTGAAGAAATAGTTTATATGTCCGAAAAGTTATGATCGTAAAGTTATGAGCGTGTGTTGTAAATCGTAAAGCTATGGTCGTGTTCCGTCAATCGTAAAGTTCGGAGACTGAGCTTGCTGGGACGGTTTTTGAGAACTCTGTTTTACCATCGTGTTATTGACGTCTGTAAGTCCATTTATGTGATGGGGGGAGGGGTAGTCCAAATTTTATTATTATTATTTTTTCAACAAAGAGGCACACCCTGTTTCAATTTTTGGGGTGTGCTAAAGTAGATAGGTGATGCCAATTTTGTTGGTTAAATCACGTAAAAAATAACGCGCATCAGCGGAAGTTTTTCCAAGTAGCAAAAGTTATTCCAATGCCGTCTCCTTCGTTGGGTATAGAGGAAATCCCCGTTAATCCGAACATCCAAAAACCAGTCCAGATAATCCAAATAGAGTATATTTGAAGAATACCTTTTTTAAAATATTACTAAAAATACAATTTTATATATGGAAGTATTGGGGTGATAGCGCAAGTTCGGATTTAGATTATCGCAATAAAGCGAATCACGAATTTTCTTGATTTCTCAGTGTACATAAGTTATGTGTACACTATACTGTAGTTTATCAAGTGTGAAATAGTATTAAAGCCGAAAAATCTACACACTAATTAAAAAGTACTTCATTGCTAAGACGCGGTATCTATTATATGAGCCTTTAGTGAGCGCGAGCTCGGTTTAGGGTAACCCAGCGCAGAGGGTTGCCACAAACCTTCAACTTGCAGAAATGTGATATTTCCAAACGCAATAAAACGAGATATGCTTGCATAATTACTTATTTCTTTAAACTGACCATGCTTTAATTCTACGCTCTTTGAAAGACGAGATGAAGCTGCAATATCTCGCCAAAATTTCACCAACCCTATGTTGGTGTTGGCTTGTTACCTTATTCTACATCCAGACCAACCTTTTCCAAAATCACTGACCCTTCAGTATATATTAAAACAAGCAAAGATACAAAAACTTCGAACAAGCCTTGGAAAAAATTCGTTTCAATGCATGGGGTTTTATTATACCTGTTTTAAATTTAACCTTACTTTACACCAAGGGTTTAGATTCCTGGATAGATCCCCCTTCTTGGCTACGCACTTGCTTGACACATTCCTTTAATGTTGACGACTTGAATATTTTTTAAATGAACTTACTTTGTGTCAAAACGGTCCATATGATCCACACTTTATGAATGTCCTGACCCTTGTACACCTAACCCAACAACGATAATAATAAAAATTTGGTTGGTGTTTTATGGCGCAAGGACAACAGAGGTCATGTTCCGACGAGATCTATACTCGCGGCAAAGCTAACCTGGAACACTGTTAACACTACGATGACCTACCTATTCACGCCCGTTCAACAAGTGTTCGTTCGCAAATTGGCGAAAAATGAAGTAACTCTCAACATTATTAGGCTATTTATCGCCTAATTTGGAATGCAGAAAAACGCGGTTGATAAAATTCCAGGCGCCAAATTTCCCGCCAAGCAAACGAAGTCCTCTGAGTGGTCAGTTACTTGAATGACGTCATCGTTCTCTATACTGAATGTTTTTTCTAAATTTAATAAATACCAGATTTTAATTGCACAAGTATGCCTATGTTTTATGTATTTTAGCATAATTTTAATGTTTTATGTACGAAATGTATCTTCTATTAACTCTCTTAACGTAAGAAAGGGCGAACTATATTGCACTGGCGAAATCATACTGCTCTGCGCATGGTCAATATACCAGGTTAGCTTTGCCGCGAGTACACATTTTTCCAAGAAATTCGAACCTTTAAGGCCTAGGGAACCAACCCAGGGACCACACTCATCAGTTAGTCGGTAAGCACTTTTTTTTGGCATAGCGTTGGTGTCAAACTGAGGTTAATGGTAAGCTAGGCCTTACAAAAACTGCTAAAATTGACGTATAATCACTAATGGCGAGGGATAGGACGCTTGAGTCGGAATTATATCATGGAAAATGAAATGAAAAGTATCAGACACTTGGCTAAAAATAGGATCGGGAAACAAACGCCCTCAAACTCCAGCATTTGCCCGCCACGTGTAATGCTGTAATTCTCAGCAATATTCCATGTAAAACGCTTGAAAAAAATTTCTTCTTCATTGAAAAGAATAATCACGAAACCTGTTTCTTAATTACTTAATCTGTGGCGGTCATTTTATCACCGAAAACAACTTCTGGTGGTTGCCGCTACTTTTGGCCATAAAATTAGATCCGGTGATTACCGTTAAAATAGCTGTGTCCCCTTTGAGTTAACTGCATTCAATTCCCAATAAGCTCGCATGCAAAAACGTATCAAGGTTGGGAGGTTACGTCAAATCCGTCTTGTCCCAGACGACCCATCTCGTGGCTGATGATGAATCTCGTGAAGATGGTGATGATGATGATGAATCTCGTGAAGATGGTGATGATGATGATGAATCTCGTGAAGATGGTGATGATGATGAATCTGGCGAAGATGGTGATCATGAATCTCGTGAAAATGCTGCTGCTGATGATGATGAATCTCGTGAAGTTGATTATGGTGATGGTGAATCTCGTGAAGATGATGATAATGACGATGATGATGATGAATCTCGTGAAGTTGATTATGGTGATGGTGAATCTCGTGAAGAAGAAGATGATGATGATGATGAATCGCGACAATGAGTAAGCTGGTGGCCTAAAAATATAGACTGATTTTTGGAATGGTAGAAAATTACAGGAAGAACATGCAGCAGTAGGTAGGTAAGAACATAGGAAAGTACAAATAGCAATCAGGACCCTAACTATGTAGATGATCTTGCGACCCTGGCAAAAATATCGAGATTGCGCCCTGTGGTCACGACATATTTCCCCATATGGGTTATTTCAGCCGATTCTACCCCCCCCCACGCCTGCGCCCCTGGCTTGAGCTTTCCTCGCCACCCGCTAGATACAATGCTGATAGCAACAGGTAACAACGTAGGAAATACCAAACAAGTACAGAGAGCAATGGGTATCAGCATAGTAAGTAACATACAGAAATAGAATAGTAATTTAGCTCACTTTTGGCTCCTTATTTTTATTAAACGCGCAAAAAATGAAGTAAGGTTGCCCACGTACGCAAAAGGGAAGCTACGTCCCTGACCATAGAAAGCAATCAACAATCATAGGTAAAAATCTATGAAACGACAGACAATCATAGGTAACAGTGCATGAAAAAACAGTCAAACATAGGTAACTATGTATGAAACAACAGACAATCATAGATAATAATGTATGAAACAAAAGATAATCATAGGTAACAATGTATGAAACAACAGACAGCAATAGGTAACAACATAGGAAAACACGAAAATAGGTAACAACATAGGAAAACACGACAATAGGTAACAACAAAGGAAAACACAACAATAGGTAACAACATAGGAAAACACGACAATAGGTAACAACATAGGAAACAACAGATAGCAATAGATGACAACGTAGGAAATGAAAAATCACAATAAATAACAACATAAGAAATGACATACAGAAATGGATAACAACATATGAAATAACATACAGCAATGGATAACAACATAGGAAATAACATACAGCAATGGATAACAACATGGAACACAATTGGCAGGAGTAAGTAACAACAACACAGAAAACAATAGAGCAAAAATGGTTTCATATATTGCTAATGCATGTGTTGGTAATGCTGATGGTAAGGCAGAATTAAGGTACAGACGGGCAGACAGACAGAATAACAATGAAGAATAAAAATCGGGACTTCATAATGAAATTCATTATTCTTTGAGATTTCACTTTCTTCTCTAAATTTGAGAACGAATTTTCACAAACTAGTTTTAACTTCTTCAAAAAATTGTTAATGCAAGTCTCCTGTGTAATAAAATTTTCATGCTAGCAAGGATTGTTTTCCGAGTACGAAATTCCGAAATGCAAATTTCTTGTTTGAAATGGAAACAGTAGAAAGATGATTATTATTCAGAGTTCGCGTCTTGCCGTCAAAACTTGGAAATTTTTACTTTATTTCGAAAAGCGTCCACTTTTGAAAGAAAGCGTTTAACTTCGTTTTCAACAAGCAGGTGTAAAAACTTGCTCTTTTTTTTACATAATGATAAGTTGTTTTACATGATGTGGAACTTTAGGGAACCTTTTTTCTGTAGCACACCAGATCGTTTTGTGCCCATACCACGAAGCGATAATTCCTGAAACCGTTTGGGGAAACTATTTCGTTTATCACTTATGGTTTCATTCGAGAATAAATAATCTGTTTTGTATTCCTATTTCAAGCTGCTTCACCATTTTAACATTGGAATGATAAAGTTCAGGTAAAACAATACCATTAACAGCTAGTGGATGAATGAATCG
>QLNU02015003.1:33860601-33874657 GCA_006491805.2 Dysdera silvatica | reverse complement strand
TTAACCATTTTTTAACCTATTATCTTACAGCACTAAAATGTTATTTTTGAGGGTATTAAGAAGTGTTTTTCTCGAATGCTCAGTCAAATAATAGTTATTCAACCATTTAATGTAGTATATCGTCTGTCTTTCTTTCCTTCCTTTGATGCGTAGGTTATCATCTGGCTTACCTCCCATGGCACAGTTGTCAACGTATTTGATTCTTTAGCGGATCTAAAAGCTGAGGTTTGAACGCTTCGTTTTGCCTACGGAGATTTGGTAGGAATGTTAACTGTTGTTTGAAAATTTGTGATATTTGAATAACTATATGTTTCTTTTAAGACGGTTGAAGCATTTGTAAAAACCATTAAATCACACACTATTGTAACTATATATATACTTATTGTATATAATTCCTTACGGTTTAAAAATTTTTTTATTAAACAGTAAAATGATAGACGAAGCGTTAAACACGTTTCTATTTTCGACAATTCAACATTTTAAATTCTAGTTTTGAAACAGAATTGGGAAAGTCCAGTTTTTAGTTTCTGCAGGAGTTATAAATGCCCCTACGTCTGCCTTCCATTTAGAGAGAAAAAAGGACGCTCTAGACTCGCTAGACGGAGAATAGAATGAACTATTAATGACACACCAATGTTGCAAATTCTCGCAACAGCGATGATGTGTAAATAAGGAGATACATTTTCTAGTTCAGGAAATGTCCTTCTTGCCAACAAACGAAATTTCATGAAGAAAAATAGATACAAGAAATATAGAAGACACGGGTAGACATCGCAGATTGATATCCTAAAGGTCGAAGCAAAACGCACTAAATGCCCTAAATCTGACGCAAGAATCAACTGGCATCCTACTGCCAGACATTGAAGACGCTGCCGGCAAAGGGGTGGTTAAACCAAGAAGTTATATAAAGTAGCGCGCGCTAAGATCTGATAGATGCTGACAGAAGGGGCAACCTCCTGCGCAGGTGCGTAGATGTTTCCATTCGATAAGGTTTACTTGGCTAGAAAAATATGAGAAAATAGCTTTTCCTGTCGCATTTTTGTGCATACGTGGAGGATGTCGTGGAGGGTGGGATTAGATTTTGTGTGTGTTTGCATAACAATAAGGGGTGTATAAATCCCTGGGCAAGGGGAAAAATATAATTTATACTTAAAAACATATACTGACCAGCAAGCACAATGGACTAAAACTGCCGATGCGAAGTTACGGGGGGTTCTCCCCCAGTCGGGTTCTGTGATTCAGGAAAGTACTGATTTATTTGTAAAAGTACTAATTCATAATCAAAATACTATATTAGCGGGGATGCTAATAGGGAGTTATACCATCGCAAGTCAATCTAGCTAGATGCAAGAACATTTAGCTATTTTATAGCGTGTTTCAGCTAGTGTCGAAGCTTGCATTTCGGAGTCCACGCACATGCGCAGAAGGTTGCCTCTTCTGTCAGCATCCATCAGATTTTAGCGCGCGCAACGGTCTAGTGTTGCACAAGGGTACCTGCATGCAAACTTATAAGCTTGGGATAAGGCGGTGCACTAAGTTCGACCGCCGATGACCTGTTACGATGCCCGGGGGTCCAAACATTCCCAGCAACCAGTCTGGCAACTTGCTCTAGCAATCTACTCGAGATCCCGGGCATGTTATTAGTTTTAGCGCTACCAAAGAGATCTACTATTTTTTTTGCCTCCCTCCCGCTCTTCTTTATGGCTCTGGCGGGGTAGGTTCTCATTCTTTTCCCTCCAATGGAATTTTGCCCGGGCGTAGCTCATTTTTTTTTTGTTTTTTTGTTTCATAGACTTCGCGTGGATGATGGCTTTGAGCTCCAATGGCCCTGGCAAATAAAGCAGTTGTGCGAATAGCCCCTCACATTTGGCTATCTTGAATCTTGTACATTAAGTTGTGGTTTAATTTAGGTTCAACCATGTTGAAGAACTTGATAAAATTAAGTTAGGTTTCGGCAATTATTGGAAACTGAAGAAATAGTTTATATGTCCGAAAAGTTATGAGCGTGTGTTGTAAATCGTAAAGTTATGGTCGTGTTCCGTCAATCGTAAAGTTCGGAGACTGAGCTTGCTGGGATGGTTTTTGAGAACTCTGTTTTACCATCGTGTTATTGACGTCTATAAGTCCATTTATGTGATTGGGGGAGGGGTAGTCCAAATTTTATTATTATTATTTTTTCAACAAAGAGGCACACCCTGTTTCAATTTTTGGGGTGTGCTAAAGTAGATAGGTGATGCCAATTTTGTTGGTTAAATCACGTAAAAAATAACGCGCATCAGCGAAATTTTTTTCAAGTAGCAAAAGTTATTCCAATGCCGTCTCCTTCGTTGGGTATAGAGGAAATCCCCGATAATCCGAACATCCAAAAACCAGTCCAGATAATCCAAATAGAGTATATTTGAAGAATACCTTTTTTAAAATATTACTAAAAATACAATTTTATATATGGAAGTATTGGGGTGATAGCGCAAGTTCGGATTTAGATTATCGCAATAAAGCGAATCACGAATTTTCTTGATTTCTCAGTGTACATAAGTTATGTGTACACTATACTGTAGTTTATCAAGTGTGAAATAGTATTAAAGCCGAAAAATCTACACACTAATTAAAAAGTACTTCATTGCTAAGACGCGGTATCTATTATATGAGCCTTTAGTGAGCGCGAGCTCGGTTTAGGGTAACCCAGCACAGAGGGTTGCCACAAACCTTCAACTTGCAGAAATGTGATATTTCCAAACGCAATAAAACGAGATATGCTTGCATAATTACTTATTTCTTTAAACTGACCATGCTTTAATTCTACGCTCTTTGAAAGACGAGATGAAGCTGCAATATCTCGCCAAAATTTCACCAACCCTATGTTGGTGTTGGCTTGTTACCTTATTCTACATCCAGACCAACCTTTTCCAAAATCACTGACCCTTCAGTATATATTAAAACAAGCAAAGATACAAAAACTTCGAACAAGCCTTGGAAAAAATTCGTTTCAATGCATGGGGTTTTATTATACCTGTTTTAAATTTAACCTTACTTTACACCAAGGGTTTAGCCGGGGATAGATCCCTCTTCTTGGCTACGCACTTGCTTGACACATTCCTTTAATGTTGACGACTTGAATATTTTTTAAATGAACTTACTTTGTGTCAAAACGGTACATATGATTCACACTCTGAATTTCCTGACCCTTGTACACCTAACCCAACAACGATAATAATAAAAATTTGGTTGGTGTTTTATGGCGCAAGGACAACAGAGGTCATGTTCCGACGAGATCTATACTCGCGGCAAAGCTAACCTGGTAAGCTAACCTGGTTAAGGCTACGACGACCTATTCGCGCCCGTGCAACGAGTATTCATTCGCGAATTGGCGAAAAATGAGATAGCCCTCAATATTATTAGACTATTTATCGCCTAATTTGGAATGCAGAAAAACGCGGTTGCCAAACTTCCACGCGACAAATTTCCAGCCAAGCGAACAAAGTCCTCTGAGTGGTTAGTTATTTGAATGACGTCAGCGCTCGCTACAATGAGTCTTTTTCTTAATAAATACCAGATTTTATTTGCACACACATGCCTATGTTTCATGCATTTGAGCATCATTTTAATGTTTTATGCATGAAATGCATCTTCTATTAACTCTGTTAACGTAAGAAAGGGCGAATTATATCGCACTAGCGGAATCATACTACTCTGCGCATGGTCAATATACCAGGTTAGCTTTGCCGCGAGTACACATTTTTCCAAGAAATTCGAACCTTTAAGGCCTAGGGAACCAACCCAGGGACCACACTCATCAGTTAGTCGGTAAGCACTTTTTTTTGGCATAGCGTTGGTGTCAAACTGAGGTTAATGGTAAGCTAGGCGAACGTCTTGGCAGGTTCAATAATAATAATCTTACCGTCACTTGGCATGCCTTCGCTGCTAAAATCTTGGCCAACTTCTGGCGATGAAACGGACGATGTTTCCATCAAGATTCCCCTGGAACCAGCCTGGGGAGACATGCGATGGAAGGCTGCTGGGCTGAGCTGTGGCTGTGGACTCATGGTGTTGCCGTTACTGTTGTTGCTATTATTGTTGTTGTTGCCGCTGTTGTTGTTGTTGTTGTTGCTGTTTGTCCACTGATTGAGGATTGTACTCATGTCCAGCATGCTCTCCTCGGGGCGAAACGGCGACAGATTGGCTAAGTTGTTGCTTTGCATCTGAGCAGCTGCAAATAGTGAAAAAAGAAATAGGTTTTCGAGATAATTGACCATCGATATGGGGTTGATAAATCGATATGAAATAAATGCATGCATGATAAATGCATCGGTAATCGTGATTAATGAGTCATTAATAATCATGATTAACCGATGAAAGTGAACCTAATTCGCGGCATTGATAATACAGTCGAACCTCGTTAAGACGAACACCAAAGGGAACAAAAAATCTGTTCCTATTAACAGTAATTCGTCTTATCCGGAAAGGGTAGTATGTTATACACTCTGACGGGACTTCAGAAAACTGTTCGTATTAAAAGTAATTCGTCTTAACGAGGATCGACTGTAATTGTTCCTTGGAAAACAATAATTATTAAGAAAAAACAATATCATGAGTTAGGAAGGCGTAATACCACAACGTTCTAGAAACTCCAAGTGCAATACAATCGTTAATGTGAAGCTTGCATATATTATACAGATGGGGGCATGAGGACTACAAAGCAGTCAGGGGCGGATTTAGATTAGAGTCATTCAAGAGGGGCGATCGCCTCCCCACTAAATCCGCGCCTGAGCAAAGTGTTCCCGAAATGTTAATGCAGAGTATAAGAGCCCCTGGCAGCTAATTCTACTGCTCGATTGGAGATCCCTTATACTGTTTACGAGATTATTAATCGGTTGTGTAGGAAGTTGATATAACCTTCATATCGATTAAATCTAATTTCATTATTTAATAACTTGATAAATTACCCTTTGGCTTTGACCATCGATATATTATATGATGATCATTACAGACAGTAATTTTCCGATACCCACTCTTGAGCCCAAGTTAGAGCTTTCAATGAATAGGAGAAAAAGAGACATTATCATTGGCTTAACCAGTCTTGAGGTCTGGGTGCTAATTTGTTTTTGTTTTTTTTTAAGCAGGCTTCCCCCCCATCATCTACGTCAGTGATGATTACACAAAATACAAGCGGTCTTCTCTCAGTATTCGAGATCTTTGTTTGGTTCTTTTCAGCATATGAAGTGCCATGATGTATGATGTAACTGTAAAAGCACGCCACCCTTTCGTTGAAGCAAACTAAATTTTGGCTTTGATTTCTCTATCAGACATGGATGGTTGCTCCTGGGCCACAAGCAGACGCACGTTTTGTGACAGTGAACCACAAAAAACAAATTGTGGCGCAATCTTGTACAAGGATACGCGCGAGGAATCGCTCTCAGGAACCCCTGTTTTTCCCCTCACGGCCATAATGACTGCTTCGGAAACTAAGAGCCGGAAAAAAAAATCATAATTTCCATTTGGCGGTTTGGCAACGCCTGGTGGATCGTTACGTCACCCTATGGACAATGACCTATTATGACTCTTCAGTGGTGCAGAACCTGCACCCGATACCTTTCCCTTCTACTCGGAAGACAATCGTTTGCCTATTCTATTATTATTCGCTGTATGGAAATTTTTTCCTGGGGGAGGGGGGACTGAGAGTTTGTATCTGTAAATTTATGAACAGCTTACAGAAACGTTAGCAACCATGTATTTAATGCATCGTCGGATGAAAATTTTATATCAATATTTATTTATTTTGAGTTGGCCTTTGCTATTTCAACCTGGCTTCTTAATTCTGCCAATAAAGAGGTTTTTGGATTATCGTTGACCACTCCGGTAGCCAATCAGTAATAAATTTGGATGAGAACGTTTATTTGAACTTCAAAGGGGGAGGGGTGGCATCTGTAATGCTGTGTGTTTTTCTTTTCGAGTAGAAGTAATTTGTAATATATTTTTGTAGCCAATTTTTCTAACTATCGAAATGGCTAAACAATATTTCTTATTCAGTTTGCTTGACTCCCGTATTTCGGGGTCTTTGGAGTTTCAAACACGAATTACATTTGCAACAGTTACGCGTTAAGCTTCAGAGGGAGTGTGCAAGTATTGAGTACACGCCTTGGGGGTGGAGGTGTGTGTGTGTGGGGGGGGGTGTCGATGGTCTTATTTTCCTATGTTAGCCAATGTTAATTTTTGCTTACTGGGTGGGGGGGGGTTGAAATGGCCAAAATATTGCTTACGTAATACTTGAACACTTCCAAAGCAGTTTTCCAAATCGTGGTATCCATTTTCTGAAGTGCTTATGTAAGTGGAGGTATCTCACATGCTTATATCAACATGTGATTTTTTTTTCAATAGAATAATCAATAGCACTAGATGAGTAGTACCCCACGTTATACGAATGGTGATACAGGCTCATTTCTTCCACAGAAAACTGTACACGAACGTACAGGCACACTAGATGTACACACACTGGGGGGGGGGGGGGGGTTTACGTATGGTAGTATGGTAGATGACATGCCTGTATTCAAGGGGAATCTTAGGGACCCTTCCCAAACTAAACTTGTAAGAGGACCACAAAAATACGCATACGTATTTACTTGTCAAACTTTTAAAAAGGGAGAAAAACCTCTCAAACACCTTGAATAATTATAAAAATTCTGACCACGAGATCCTGTTTTGTACACCGCTAATTTGAGAATATTTTAAAAGGTGGAAAAAAAATAGAAACAATTTTCTTTAAAAGGGGAAATTATAAAAAAAAAACCCTGAATTTTGATGGAAAAACTACAAGTAAGAATTTACAATGATGTCTGAAGGCAAAATAAGTATTTTCTTATTTATTTTTGTATGATGTATTTATATTTTTTTTTCTCCGTTTGATCAAGGCAACACACACCTTTATACAACGTTATTTTGCAAATTTTTTTGAATCCCTACCAAAATTAAATCCTAGCTACGACCATAATAGATATGTCTTGCTAATCTTCATTCTCCTCATAATCCTTTTCTAAAGAGAGAGAGAGAGAGAGAGAAAAGAGAGCTGGAGAGAGAAGGAAGAAACGCCGCATCCTCCAAATATAATCATAAATACAACTTGAAAATGTAAAATGCGATAGAGCTGATTCCGTTGTATGTACGAAGAATCACAGCAGACTCACGTGTTTACGAACACCTGTGAACTTTAAAAATAGTTCGTAAAATTAAGAGTTCGTAAATACGAATGACATTAAAAAAATACGATCCTGATGTTTTTTTCCTCTAGGAAAAATTGCGACATTCACAGGATATGGGCCTCTCCTCCCATTGTCTTCCTCTTAGTAATGACAGCTGAAATCATGCCCAGATAGCGAACAGAGGTTTCATGTACACGTAATAACCAAAACTCAGCACCGTAACTCATCAACGAAACCCACTGCCGAAGCTACCACATACCCCTTTACCTTTTAAATTCAAAATATATGTCAAATTTTTTGTCTATGTAACAATTTTTCAAATGTAAGGCCACAAATCGCCAGCAAGGAAGTAGTTCCGCCATCAACGTTTAATTAGTCTGTTGATCTCCGTAAACGAATGCAGTAATACGAAATCAAATTTAAATTCTTTCCACGCCCACTAAATCCATAATTCAACCGGTCTGGGGAAATTCCACGCACACTACTGTCAAAATTTCGGCTTCCGAAGGAAAGTGAAAAGAAAGTGATGAAATTGATTTATTTTTTTCGTAAAAAAGAGACACGTGTCATTTTCGTTCGTAAATCCAAGCGGATGTTTATATTAGTTCAGTGGGATATTTTTCTGAATCGGTGATTCGGAAATGCTTGAAATTTACACATTGTGGACTCTTAAAAACGCGAGTCCACTGCATGATGATGATATAACTATTATTTATTATTGCAAATTTTTTATTAAATTGTAATTCTTTAAACTTTCGAAACTATTGCTTTTAATCTGGTGGCGTGTTATGGAACAGATGAAACCAATCTATAGAATTCGTCACATCGAGATTTGTATCTCCCCTGCTAAAACCGCTTATAATATTAAAAATAAAAAATATTTGGGGGTTATTTTCGAAAAAAGTTTTTGCAAGGAAGAACCCGATCGCGACCACATTTTGGAAATTTGGAATTTCTGTTGTCTCACCGTCAATAAAGATTTCGTCACGAATATCTACAGTCGCGACCTACGCATTTCCTGCATTTTGGAGTCCAGCTCATTGCCACTGAGGAAAAACCCAAAACCCGTTCGCCAAACGAAACGGATTTGTTTTTAAACGCAACCCATATCAATCTGATGTCAGAACAGCCTTGAGTTGGGCCAAGCCTTCCACTGTGAAGCCAAAAACCGCCTTGATTTGGTTTTTTTAATGAATCCGCACTTGCTTTCAATTTCGCTCTCGCGTTCTGTGGTCGAGGTTTTACAGTCATTTTTTTTTTTCACTTTTTTCTTTCTATCTCTCTATTTTTCTTATTTCATTTTATCTCTAGGGTTTTTTGATTATTTAGCTTCATGTGTAAACGATGCAACACGTTGGTAAAAATACGTACCATTAAAAGATATATATATATACACAATTTTTCTGCAAGATATCAGAACCAACATGGAAAGAACTATATCGACAAGTTATGCACAAATTGAAAAATACCTAAGTTCAATGCAAAACAAAACATATACAAACAATAAATATATTTACAATATTTTACATACAAACCTTTTTCGAAAACTATGAAATATTGCTACGATGCAAATGGCAATATAGTAAAATTGTAAAGAAATGAACCCAAAAGTGGAATAAAAAATTTAAAGTAGGAGTGTAATAATAAATGAAATATGAGAAACCCATAGGACAGCACTTTTTCAAGAGAGACGCTTGTCCCAATGAGTTCAGTATTGGATGTTTCTGTCTGAGTCCTAGCCAATGCTAAATTTATTATCTCATGTCTCTCGACATTCAATCAGAGAAAAATTCGGAGCAGTACCATAGAAAAGTAACCATAACATTTTTTTTTAAAACGAGAATGAACACTTTGCAAACCAGAACAAAAACTAAACAAGCCCGAACGTAAACAAATTCAAAGTGTTTCCAGAACTACATCCACAAAAGCTGCCATTTCAAAGAGTATTAAGTGCAAAAGTGATACGTCTTCGACAGCAGAAGTCATCACTTATACAAATCACAAAACCAGCCTTGCTGTGCATTCAAACTTACTAAAAGTATTTAGAATCAAAGGTAGTGGTATATTATTTCCAAGAAGAATATTTTTGAGCCCGTTAATTTAACCAATAAAATTATTATACTTTTTACATATACTATTAATACTGAGAATTTGTGAAATAACGATGTTTCTATGAACTTTTATACTTATACAAGAAAGTTCATAATTATATATATAATTCTTGCAATTTCGCGAGCATCGTGTAGAATAAAGAGTACACCGACATTCTACCAATTCAGACAGACAAAGGGTAAAAATTCGAACTGTAAATTATCATTTTCTTCCCCTTCACTACTGTTTCCCTGCATTTCTCCTTCCTCGACTGTGAAGAGGCTTTACAAGGATGAAAAATTAACGTTTGTACTTCACGGTAAAGTTGAAGTCACGTGCTCCGGAATCTACAGTTTTCCGAGGAATCCGAATTTTTGATGGCCGAGGAATCCGAATTTTTGATGTCCGAGGAATCCGAATCTCTGATGTCCAGGAAGCCAAGTCCCGGTCGTTGGGAGGGAAAATGCCACGATTTACGGAACATTTGGAGTCGAATAAACACGGATTCATGGCATGATTAATCAACAAATGATGGCACAATAAATTAATTTTTTATTGGAATATTAATTCATTTGAATTATTTCTGGCTGAAATACTGGGAAGAGGAGGGGGTGGGGAGGCTGTAGAAAAGGATTTAGGACTCTCAACATGGGTACTACGCATGTCTTTACATTTTAGAACACTATGCTAGCCTTGTTTTAATAAAATCCATTTTTCACATCCCACTCATGTATAATATTAGATAATAACTAAGGCGAGAAAAATCATTATTATTATTATTATTGGTGAAAAACATAATCTATTCGTACCTGTTCTCCAAATCTCGAGTTGAGCATGAAGGATATCTCCGCCATTAGGCACTTGAAGACGAAAATATTGCTCGGAGAGAGAGCAGAGAGCATTGCCGTCCAAACAGTCGGGCAGTCGCTGTAAATTCACAGGTTCGATTCCGTACTGGCTCGCAGTCCACAAAAACCAAGATTTTACGTCTCTCAAATTCCATTGTACAGGATCTGAAAAATAAATAAATAAATAAAGGATTGTTAAGCTTTATTATAAAACAACTTGCAGTATGCATTACGCTAAAAGAACTGGGAACCTGTTACGCTGTTTCCTTTTCTTTCTGATCACAAATACGAAAGAAATCTATCACTAAAAAATGATTGCCATTGTTACGCCCAAATAAGTAACTGTTACGCCAAGGAGAAGCAGATGTGTTGATTGTTACACTAATCTGAGAAGCACTGTTCGTGCAAGACGATAAATAACAATTTATTAACAGCTGTTTCATGTAACTTATCGGGAAAAGAGCTTGACACGTCTGAATAAAAATAAGAAAATAAAAAGTTCATGTTAAGAATTGTTACGCTTAAAGAAAGGCTTGCAATAGCAGCGTAACAAAAAACGTAAAATGACGAATTTTATTACTTTTTTTTTGCGTAAGTAAGTCTCAATATATATATATATTGAAATTTTGTCTTTTTTGCATTTCGCAATATTATCGAATATTAAAATATGCAAAGTTGTTCAAAAGATATTTTGCCTCCTGCGCGAACAATAGTGTTCCCTCTTTCTACGATAAATATTGGGATTTGTGATTTTTAGAGGGGCAACGGCTAGGGGGAAATGCGAACCATTCTTTTTAGTCGTAAATTACTTCGTTTCTGGCACCTTAGTTTTCAAGACGTATACTTAGCAGTTGCGAACTAAGTCGTAAAAAGAAAATAAAAAGAAAAGAGTTCACCATAAATCATTCTTCGCGATGGCCAGCGGCTCATCTTTAAGAAAAGGATTATTTTCGTAGATATTTGCTTAAAATCGCAATATTTACGAGAAAGTATCTTTTTTTAATAAAATCGTAAGATGATATCGCATTTCATCGTTAGGATAATTTAAAGTCGCCATTTTGTGGATAGCCTCAATGAATTATATCGATATAAGAGAGAGAGAGACGTGAAATTAATCTGTATCGATAATTTTTAACCAGTATTTTGTGGATAGTTCCATTAATTATATATCGATATAAAAGAGTCGAGATTAACTGTATCGATATTTTGAAGATACCATGAAACCAAATTTCTTTAAAAATATTCGATATTTTAGAGATAAAGCCAATTTTTATTGATATTAGATGTTTTGAAGATGTCTTCATGAGAAAATACTTATATAATTAGTTTTCGGGTTTTCAATAAAAACAAAAAGACGAAGACTCTTTTTATTGTGTGGAAACAACAACTTGAGATTTCCTTATTTTGTCCATTTTCTAACACGAAATAATTAAAGCTTATTATCATGCGTAAATCGGCACGGGAAATAGGCCTGGCAACTCCAATGGCCATGGAAAAACGTAATAAAGAATAGCCATAAGTCGGAATTATGGTCATTTAGGTCTGAACCGTACCGTATCTCCTCAATTGCACCTGCGCAATGGTAGACGGACGTTGAAAAAAACAGTGTTTTGGGGGGAAATGCAGCATTTTTGAGCCCGGTGTGGGCGTTTTTTGGGGTGCAAACAGTCGAAACAGAAGTAGTAGGGTTAAAGTAGCAATTATCCTGGTAACAAAAGATAAAATTGTGAAAATTTTTAGTTGGTTGAAAAAATCTTTCTTTCAAAAATGTTCGGATAGGTGAGCTCCAACCCATATAACTCTACGCCCATGGGAGTTGATTATAATTTGGTGTAAAAAATACTAAATTTAGAATAAAGAAGTGTCAAATAGCAATAAATGATTACGAAATTCAGTAGGTTTTACATTTTCGTCCAGAAAAACCCTAAACCCGTACGAAAAACGCTAAATCGGCCATTAAATTATTTATTTCTAAAAGATCAGGAATACGATGTGTACTATTTGAAAACATACTATAAAGATGCATTTTCAAATGGTCGTGTTTCCATTTTTTTTAAATAACTCAGTGACTGATTTAGTGTAACTATTGCGAATTTTTCTAGAAGCAAATTGCACGAATGGGAGAGAAGTAGAAGAAAATTGCAGTCATTTGACAAGCAATATGGAACAGAAAATCCAAGAGATTTAAAAAAAAGTGGAACTACACTGGGTGTCCCAAAAACATTGACCGCAGCTCTAATTCCTTAAATATTGATTCTAGACATATGTATTAAATTAAAAAGTCGCGTAAAAAAAAGGTGCAGAATTTTATGAAATCGATTAAAATTGCAGAGGATTATTTTTTGAAGAAATACAAAATTTAAATTTTTATACAGTCCCTGTACACAAAAATTTCCAATAAGTGAAATGTGCCCCATAATCCAATAGGTCAATATACAAAATTTCAGCATTCTAGTGGATAAAAGAACCAGAGATATGAAAGTCCAAAATAACTGACTTAACAATACTTTTTAAAGGGAGCAATAGGTACACATGCCGGGAAGAGGAGGGGGGGGGATTTATTCTGCTAAGTCACGTTATTTTGGGTCTTCATATCTCTGGTTCTTTTCCCACTACGGTGACTGAATTTTGCATACTAACCTACCTATTGGAGCATGGGACACATTTTACGCATTGGAAATTTTTATGTACAGGGGCCGCATAAAAATTTTATTTTTGTATTTCTTCGAAAAATAATCCTCTACATTTTTAATCGATTTCATAAAATTCTGCACTTATTTCTACGCCACTTTCCAATTTAATGCATATGTCTAGGATCAATATTTAAGGAATTAAGAGTTGCGTTCGATGTTTTTGGGACACCCTATATAGTATTACTGGAAAATGTCCCGTGTGCTCCATTTATAAAAACACGCCGTATTTTTAGTGGAGCTGCAAGTGACCGTTTTAAACAGGTGTACTGGTTACGTAAGCAAGGGTTCTGAGGATAAAAATCCTAGCCTTGAAAACTCTATTTATAATTTCGTCAAGGCTGTTTTCACACGGGTGATAACCCGATTGCCATGGACGAAGCAACATAATGCGCAACAACTATATTGGGAAGGAAGGATATTATACTATCGACATCCTCTTAATTTACATAAGCAGAATTATTAATACGCTGCGTTATTGTTATATTTTCAAAACGATTTAGAATAGCAAAAGCATTGAGCGCTTTCGACTGTTACGTCGAAATTTGTTTTTTAGATTTGGCTATTTCTGTTCACATGGGTCTTGTACCCAAGGGTCAGGATATTTTACGATCATTTCAGAAATCATTGTGGAACTTACAATTATTTTAAAGAAATCATCATGAATCTTACGATTATTTCAGAACTCGTTGTGAAACAAGATCATTTCAGAAATCACCGTGAAATTTACACGATTATTTCAGCAACTATTGTCGAATTGGTCATTAGTTTCGTAATTAGGGAATTTACGATTACTTCAATAATTATTACGGAATCTACGATAACGTCAGAAATTACGAGAGAATTTACGATTGTTTTCGGAATTATTATAGAATTTACGACTTTTTAAAAATTAGTATGGAATTTACGATTATTTTAGGAATTAGTATTATCGACTTTACGATTTTTTAGAAAGTATTATGGAATGTATGCTTCTTTGGAAAATATTTTTGTGGAAAAGACATTGAGTAGTGGAAGATGCATTAAGAGAAAAATATTAAGAAATAACGCATATTAAGTAGATCTCAGTGCTTTGTAATAATGCCACCGATGAAATTTCAATTGAAAACTGCCGAAAATGTTTAGTCACTTGTCTACTGCAAACAAATTTGGAAGAATAAGACAGCAAAAAATTATATCTAGTCGTTTTCCCTAAAAAACATATACGCATAAGGAAAAACTCCACATTTACAAA
>QLNU02015003.1:33845639-33860501 GCA_006491805.2 Dysdera silvatica | reverse complement strand
TAGATTAAGTAATATAATCAGATCGCTATACATTAGCTATGGCGAAGCCTTAGGATGTAGATGGGAATCGACTGACATGATATAGATGGGAATCGACTGACATGATATAGATAGATATTGATGGGGGGGGGTTATAAAAATTTAGATTCGTTACTCACGTTTTTCCTTTCGCAGTTGTCAATTACATAGCGATACCATCCTGAAATGGTAATTTCTGGTGCTATACGAAAAAGATTCGTTTCCAGTAATGCTCGAGAGTAGGAGAAAAACTTCAGTAATTTTATAATCTCAAACCCCTGCTGTTCAATGAACTGTTATTTTTTTTTAAATTACACATATACAGTGTTACCTGCCAATAAGGGACATCCACGGGATCGGACATTTTGTCCCTTAAAGAAAGGTGTCCTTTCTTCGGAAGTACATGTGTTGATACATATACTGGGGACCAGAGAAATCGTCCCTGAATAGAGGTGTCCCTTATTCGGAGATGTGGCCCCTACCTAGAGGCAACACTGTATATACAATAGAACCTGATAAAGTGACCACCTGTATAAAGTGACCACTTTCTATAAGAGAGAATTAGTAGGGACTTATTTATGCATATATCAACATATGTCGTGTATAAAGACCATTGGCAGTCCAGTTCTAAAGGTAGTCACTTTAGGCAGATTCTACTGTAATTGATTAGTTAACATATGAACCTATCAATTTCCTCAAGAATTGATAAAGTCTTGTAAAAAGCATGAGGATTGGCTGTGAATGCTGATATAATCGTACGCCGTGTGTAAATTTCAAGAACTTTACATGGAACGCTTTGCGGTAAGCTTGTCCGGTCCCATCTACATAACTCATGTAGTTTCATACTTATGATTATCTGTATACATTATCAGGAATCGGTAAATCCATGTCATAAGAAGCCGTTCAAATCCTTAGAGTAAGTCGGTCGAGATGGGTTAAGCAAATATAGCGAAAATTGTCAATAACTCAAAAGATACTCAAGTTAAGATACCCAAGAGAAAAAGTATCGACATAGAAAAGCTTAAATTTGATACATTCAGTATTTGTCGGGATAGGGGGAAAATGTCGCTACAGACAGATTATCATTATAGACAAATTTTATTGTATTTTAATTCATAATATTTTGCTTTCTTAACGATGCCGTGAGTTACGTTTGATTTTGCACATTATTCTTTGATTTTGAACACTAGTTAACCAAATTATTATTATTATTATTATTAGGACTTGGAAAATTCGGTCTCTATTGGCAAATAGATATTTGCAATTGGCGAGTAGCAGATCTTTTTCTGTTGGGCGGGCGAATATCATTCTTGCTTGGGAAGTACTCTTCGTCGTAATTCGTCGAGCTCTGATTATTTTATGATTGTTATTGTTGACATCATATATATTGCTATTTATTATTGATATTATCGTGGTCGCGGATTGCTCCGTCGAAAAACGATCGATTGAAGATGGTGTTCACGAGATGAAGGAAAAAATAATATGAACCCTGTTGTCCACAGATTAAGTTGAGATTGGTGTCCGTTTATGAGGGTGGTCGTTGTTTATGGGTAAACCGAACATACAGCTGTACTGCATGGCAACCATCTTAACCTTTGAAACTGTCAGTGAAAAGAAGTAAGTGAAATAGAATAGGATTGACTTATCTCTTCAACAATGCAAGCACAGCTGGTGGCTTGCTGCGCCTAAACCCAATTTTCCGAGGGATCTCGACCTCTGTTGTCTAGGGGACTAAACCCCGGACTATGATGGGCAGAAAAAACGACACGTGTTCTACGCTACCCTTGGAATCGAACCCAGATAAACGACACAAGTGAACACGCTACCTCTACACAGTGAAAGTTATCTTCTTCTAAAAAAATGTTGGAATGAAAAACGATTTGAAAAAGCCAAGATGGCGTCACAGCTGAGTACCCGGATATTTTAAAATGGTAGACCTGTCTGTTTCTCCATATTTTTGAAATTGACAGCATTATATTTATAAACGACAGGCGATCGTTGTACGCGATTTTCACCATACTGAAATGGACGGGCGTGAAACCTGCAAATGTCAACGATCCCGGTAGTTCCGAAGCAGGTGAAAACTCTCTTAAACAATAGCCAGCTTTCGTAAAAGAAAAGTCTTTTAAAATTCGCGGCTCCTCCTATAACAGGGTGTTGCCAATTTTTAAAGCAGGATCTTCGGAAATAATAAGCTTCCAAGGCGAAGAAGTTAAAACTTCTTTCATTATGACAGTCATCAGTTACATTAGTCATCGGTAAATTTGAACTTGGGTTTTAACAGTTTTCTTCATATATACAGTAGAATTTGCCTAAGGTAACCACATTTGTGACTGTACTGTAGCAGTAGTCATCATGGGTATTTGGTCACTATAAACAACTTTGGTATAGACACGACTTATTTGGTCACTATAAACGACAGACTTTGGTATAGACATGACTTACTTGGTCACTATAAACAATAGACTTTAGTATAGACATCACTAAGTCCCTACCAAGTCTCGTTCATAAAAAGTGGTCACTTTAGGGAGAGTTCAGATATTACGTAAGCACTTTGGGGTGTGGGGTTACTGCTGGTCTTATTTTCCTTTGTTAGCCAATGCAAATTTTTGTTTACGGGGGAGGGGTTGAAATGGCAAAATATTGCTTACGTAATACTTGAACACCCCCTTATTTAGGCCGTGAATTTGCCAAGGTGGTCAATTTACCAGGTTTCACTGTATATTACAATGTATAATACGTATGGAAGCAAAAAACATTTACAATACTTTTAGTTGTTAATATATAAAGCGAAATCAAACCTTTTTAGTCAGATTTTTGACGCTGCTTGTTTTTGACAAACCTGGGAATATCATGTTTTGTTATTAATATATATATATACAGCCCAGGCTCGGAGTGGGCCCTTCTCATCTGTACTCCGCATATTCCGCAAATTGTATTCAATTGAATTTTTTTTTTCTAAGGGGAAAGGTAGATTTTTTTAGACAATGGCTATCTAATATTTATCTGGATCGGAACTTACTTCCGGCAACCTAACCATCATTATTTTCTTTATTTTGGCGCAGTATAGCCCAGATGCTCTTGCGCCATAAAAAAATCCAAACAAACAAACATATTTTGTTTATTATTATTGTTTCATAGGCAAACTATAACAGAAACCTATGGGCACACTTGTTGTTAATACTGAGAAATTTGTCTAGAACGATAAATTCTTCCGGTCCCCCATAGCTATAAAGTGCATCATGCTTAAATTTGTTTATAACGATAAATTGTCCACAGCAACATATCCCTCCTTTGAGTATAACTGTAGACAGACGCCAGCGTATTTTCGTTTTATGAAATAATTTTATTCGCACCCAGGACAGTGTAGCCTTTGCGCAGTATAGCTCAGATGCTCTTGCGCCATAAAAAAAACAACCAAACAAACAAGCAGCCTTAGTCAGACGCGAATTTTTTACTTACAGCTGAGGTCATTTCATTCCATTCCATTCATACTGTAACTGACAAAGAAATGCAATTGTATCTTTCAAAGTTATTACTAATATTTTTTCAATATTTTATTTTTATGATACTGGTGATGATCGTATCCTCACCGCCAAGAATGGTTCCGGTGTAGTAATTAAAACTTAAGGGGGTGTCCGTCCCCGTCAGAAAAAAAATTTATTTATTAAAATTATGATTTAATTTTGAGTGTACATTTATAGGGCATATTTTACTGATATTAGCAAAAATAATTTATAGCTAACTTATTTTATAAGAAAAACGTACAATGCGGTGAAAAGGACCTTGATAATTTTTATACTTGTCGTTACGATTTTTACATTTTTAATTTTAATAGTTTATCTCATTAAAATAAAGAAAAATTTGTAAGAAAAATTTTATTTTCTTTCATAAAACCAGAGAAAAAATCTTTATTGATATTTTAAAAATATTTCGTAATGAGAAACATAAAGCAAGATAAAATGTGTACTTAAAATTAAAATATCAAAATTCTGTTCAGAAAGTTTGTTTATATATGTACATGTTATATATCTGTACGATTTCAAGGCAACATCTTGAACGGCTTGTAAGTTTCAGCATTTTGAAGTTAAAAAATTGCAAAATTAAAATTCCGAGTAGCCTGAACTTAAAGCTAAAAATGTCCTATTTTTATTATTACATATCATTAGTAAATGTTTCGACATGGTGTTCCGCTTAACACAGGAACACATTTTTGGTCTTATTAGATTTGTAAAGATTCATATTTTTTTTAAGCAAATAATTTTTTCAAGTTTGGTCATTTTTGGGGGGACGGACCCACTTAACAGGAGGAGGGTTCAAGCATTTATTTTTTTTTTGTCTACAAGAAAATATATGCTTTGGCGTTAAAATGAAAAAGAGCTAAAATGAATTTTTGTTAAAAGGAAAAACGTGATTGATAACCAATTGAGGGAAGAGATGTACCTCCCCACCACCGAGTTCCCCTTTTGCCATGAGGCTGGCTCCGATTACTGAAGATATCGATAATCAATGTTCTACTGTAAAACAAAAGAAAATCGAATCGAAAGTGTTCACATTTTAAATTCACAAGACCAAATTCTAAATTGTGAAAAGCAATACTAGAACAAAGTGGAATTGAAGGATTACTCAGGGCGTCAATTTTTATCCTTAATTTTACCCATTTTTTTTACATCTTCTATTTTCAACATCTTACACTGCCTATCCAAATTCTTTTTTTTTTTTTAATAAAAAATGTAAAACTTTTTGTTTCAATGTAGAACCGAAAATTCAATTTTTATTGAGCCATTATTTACGGGACGGAAAAAGAAATTTTCAATTTAGAAAGAGTGCTTTGAAGCTGAAAACAATGTTAAAAATGCAACTTAGAAAAAAAAACAAAAAACCACCTCTACACACACACACACACGAACATTCATTTTTATGGCCTTTTTTGGGATTATAAAGGTTAAGAGAAAAAAGCTTTTGATGATCAAATGTTCGGCGGCACGTTTTTGCTTTACATTTTCTCTCATTGATTATATTTCTTTACAATAAAAATTAAATTGCAATGGCGTCAATATTTTATGGCGCCGTCTGTTATTATGCATATCGATCAGATCACAAGAATTATCCAACACGTCTTTTGATAAAACATATCGCGGGACCCCACGTTAGACGGACTTTTTTTTAAGGCGCAAGTGCATGCTGCGTCGAGAATACATGGCAGGGGCGGAATTGGCCGTCGGTGCGCCCTCATGGGCGATTGGACTCGCGTCTCCGAACAGGCAAGGACTTGCGCCCTCCGAAAAGGCAAGGACTTGCGCCCTCCGAAAAGGCAAGGACTCGCGCCCTCCGAAAATCCAAGATATGCGCCCTTTGAGAGGACCCAGTCCGCCCCTGATATATGGTAAAAAAGCTTAGCCATATAGATTCTACATATGACGTAAGAAGGAGTTTCTGAATAAGCGTTTCCAATTAGATTGATTCTGTGCACAGTAGAGGAGAAATATCATTCCCTCAACGAACAAGTGAATGATTCTTTTTTCACCGGGTATAATTCGGTGAGCGAGTGAATAATTATGCACACGTGGCACGCACCATTAATTTATGCACACCATTTTAGCGTTCTCAGTATGTGTGAAAATATATCTTGGGTTCGTTCGAGATTTACGGCGCAAGGACAGCTGAGATCATGCTGAATCTCTGCCAAGAGTTCTGAAAAATCGCAGAAACCCTGTTGCTTGGGAACCCAGTTCCAGACCAGCACAGGAAAGAGGAAGGAATTCGCTATAGCTTGGACTCGGACCCAGATCTTCTGGGTGCTAGACAAATGCGCTATCACTACGTCACCGAAGGGGCAGAAAACCAATCTTGTATGAGACAAATCAGTGGTGCAAGAATGGGGGCACTCAGGGAGTCCAATTCCCCCCATTGAACATCACAACACATTTTCCTCATTGGCTGGGTCACAAATCCTTTTTTAAAGGCGCCCAAGGCTCCCTCCCCCATGAGGTTTAAATTGCTGCGCTACTCAGACAAATTGATCATATTTTAAATAAAGGGGGCATGACAATGAACATTTAAGATGATTTTCTTGTTATTACCAATTGAATTTAAAAAATTCCGATTTGTTGAAACTTTCCTAGCAAAATTCAAACTTGACGCGCAGTGTATGGGTGCAAGATTTAGGTACATCAACTCTAAACCATCTCTCCAAAAAGCTTGACCTGCCAATTTCAATGCAAACCAGCGATGAAACTGATGAATTATTAAACTTGATAATCCATTTCATTGTAGATAGACATTAGTTGCTAAAGTCTCCGCTTATTTTTATTATGACCTGATCTCTTGACAAAATTTGATACGAGTTTTTGCAAAAAAATATACATCCCAGGGCTTAATTTCTAACAAAAAAAAAGTGCAGGAGCCCTAATATTATGATAAATCGATTAAAAAATCGAATGGCTGCAAAAGAATCGATAAATCATATCAATTGTTTATGTCCATTTTTCTGGACAACAAAATTCATGACCTTAATCACAAATTTATTACTTTTTCATGATCTTTTTGGTAATTCAGGACGTTGCAGGGGCTCCGGCTAGTATTTAAATAATCGCCAAAAATGAAAAAGTGCTGGAGCCGGGCTCCCGTCAAATTTAAGCCCTATCAATATACAGTAAACTCTCTCATTAACGACATTCAAGAGATGGAGGAAAACGACGTTATACAGAAATACGACGTTAATCGGAATGTTTCCAATGATATGAAGCATTTTTCGGGATTTCAAAATGCCGACTATAAACAGAAATACTCTCCAGTTAGAACGACGTTATTGGGGAAGTTTAATGTAACTGATTTTCTAACTTCTTATAAATTAGGTTGGCTATTCGTTACACGGAACTAGTATTGAAAATATCGATGAAGGAATAATAAGTGCATTTTTTAAATTCTAGGAACTGATTAAATACCGTAATATACGGTATTTTCGTCTTTAAAGTGACCTGCAAGTGACAATTTGGGATTTTTTTTTAAAAATTAAATAAATTTTCCGTTGCTGCTTGGTAAAAAAAAAACAAAACAAAAAATTGAAATCCGCCCATTTCTAGAGCTTCCAGAACATGTAATTTTATTATTACTAAAATATAGTGAGATTTAAGTATGGTAAAGTATTACTAAAATATAGTGAAATTTAATTATGGAAAAGTTCAATAGTTTTCGTATGTTTTCTCAAAACGCATTTCACTGTCCTCCCTTATCACGGAAAATACTCCTTGCGACAACATTTTTATCCAATTTTTATAAAAATTTT
The DNA here is from genome assembly GCA_006491805.2 of Dysdera silvatica. NCBI lineage: Eukaryota > Metazoa > Arthropoda > Arachnida > Araneae > Dysderidae > Dysdera > Dysdera silvatica. Next base: position 33,853,195 of record QLNU02015003.1, on the reverse strand, counting down.
ACACTTAGTTAACATAATGTGAATAAACAAATTGGTGTTAGGATTTTGATGCCATCACGTATTTTAACTGATTTTAACATTTTTGACTTTCATAATTTTTTTTTTTATATATGTTAACATAATATACATTTTTTAAATATAAGATATAATGTAAAGATACATGCTAATCCTCACAGGGTCTTTTTAAAACTATCAAAATTCCACCACCAAAACAATTTTTTTGAAGCTCTTAATGAAAAAAAAGTGCATGGCGCAGAACAATTTTAGGAGTTATAATACAGGTACTTAACAAAAAAATATTGAAAAAATTATAATGATATCAATTTCAAATTTGGTGTGATATTTTGTTATATAGAAATATATTTTACATAAAAATTCAGCAAGTTCTATGAAAAATTGAAGGAGTTGAAATTTTCAATTGTAGGTCGCCTTAAGAAAATTCTTGGGGTATATATACGTTTCAAAGATTAGGATCTCTGTAGCAAGCTTGAACATGTCTAATCTACAATCTAAATGAAAAGAGAAAAAGCTTACCAGGCGATATTCTCAATACTCTGCAAGCTTCATGAATATCCTTGGCAACTTGTTCTACAGCCAGAAGTCGAACTTGCTCAATCTTGTCTCTGGACAGACCAATTTCTTCGTTATTTGGACTGTGACAGCTCTGATTATTATCTCCTTCTTTTTTCACCATGATCAGAGGATCCAGAAACAACGAATTTTGAAGTTGGTTGTTGGGTGAACCTACGTTTAAAGTCCCACTACTGCAGCGGTAGTCTAAGTCCTCAATCTCGCGTTTGACATGTACGTAGGGTGGAGGACCTGTGAATCCTTTGGAAGACATTGAAGATGGTGGTGGCGACTCATACAGAGTTGGACTTTCAGCAGCCATTGGTCCACTGGATGGGGAGGGTACGGATATATGCATAGGTTGGTGTTGGTACGGTGGTGCTTTTGTGGCAGCCATCAAATCATCTTGCCGTTGTCCACCTGAACTGCCGTGATTAATGATGAGTTGGCAGTTGCTGGGTCGAAGAAGAGTGGTACTGTCGCACAGCCAGCTCTCTAAATCAGCCATGCACCAAGACTCTAAGGCGAGAGGACTTCCGGGACTTGGAACTAGCTGGTTCCTCTGCAAGGACAAAAGAACGAATATTATAGTCAATCCATCACAAATTTCAATCCACATTCAAAAAGTACTGGTTAATGCATGTCTAGTACTAGCATCGGTCAAGCATCCACCAGAAGAATAACGATAAGAGGAACTTCATGTACTATTATGCAACCATCATGCACCTGCGAAATGTTGTGGTGTCCGTAAAAGTGCAATCGGATATCTCGATTTGTTAACACCAATCCACTTTTAACTTACCTTTTGGTGCATTGCAAGCTCGGGATTATCGGCAAAGGTCTGGTTGTGGCTGCTTGCGGTGGACAAAAGGAAAGGTGAAGTCCTTGAGAGAGAAGCCCTCCCCAAGCAGGTTTTTCAGAAGGCCAAACGCGAAAAGAAAAAACAAATTCCTCAGCACCTTGACCTTTGATCTAGCTATGCCTGGGCTTCATAGCCCCAAGCCACCAATCAGCAGGTCTCAAGAAGGCTATAAGAAACTTGGGTAAAAAAAAAAATGGAAACTTGGGCCGAAACGCAGCTACGCCCATAGTCTTTTGCGCATGCTCCACTTAAAGCGGGAAAAAAAAAGCTGGAATAGCTAGACCAAATTAAAAATGGCGCAAAGATAGCTATTAAACAGTCGCCATTTTGAAAAGTTCTGTTTCGTGCAATTATAATGAATTCGTTGTCTTCAAACACACGCTTTGATAAAAATATTTACACGAAAAGTCAATCAAGAACATAATATTTCACAGGAAAAACGTAACTTACCATAGAACTGTGATAACAGATTGAAAAATAACGTGGTACAGAAAAGTGGCACCAGTTAAAAATGTGACACCAAATTAAAAAGAAGGTTCGTTAAAAGTGTGAAAATAGATTAAAAAATAACCCGCCAGAAACATGTGGCACCAGATTAAAAAAATAAAAAGATTCGTTAACAAACGTGACATCAGAATACAAACTAAACTTCACAGAAATGCGCAAAAAAAATTCTTAAAAAAAAAATTGACACTATATTAAAAAATGACTCACCATAGAAATGAGATGCCAAACTTCAAAATTAATATTACATCATATTAATTATCATATTAATTATTAATTATTGTAACTATAATTAAGACACCAGGTATCATGATATTACAAATCATGCACGAAAGTAGAAATTTGCAGGCAAAACCATTATAAATTATATAATTGAACAGGGGCTCGTCTAGTGATGGTTAGGATATGCAAACGGGGCAGGAAAAGAGGAAGGGGGAGGGTAATAAAATGAATTGAATTTTATGAATAAAAAGGAGAGACAGTTATGCGAAATCGATTGCGTTTGACTACGAAAAATTAACTCCGTTTCAGGATGGAGTAAAACTGATTGCCAAGGATGCTACACTTCGCAATAAGTCAATTTCATTTTAATGAGCAGCAAATGATCGCATCTGAAGTAACTGATGGCAAGTGCGATCGCAATAAAACAAATTACCCCCCCTGGTTAAAGTGACCATTCGTCTCGCAGATGTGCCGCAAATGTGTCCAGTTGGCCCCAAAATTCTCCATGGGTGACAGGATTATCCCGCTTTAGAGGATAGTCCATCTAACTGACTAACTATTTAACCGAAAAGGGCGCAAACTTTTACACACACTCACTGGCGTATGCAGGGGGGGTTGATACCCCCCACTGCAATGCAATTAGGTATATATACATATAAATATATGGAGTTGACGCTCTGTAACTCTCCCCTTTATGAACTTCCCGCGTACGCTTATACAGATTTGCGAGAATATCTTATAAATCAACGGTTTTCAACTTTTTTGAGTCACAGAGCACTTTTCATGAGAAAATTATTTGCGGAGCACTATCGTTATTATCATCGTATTATTATTATCTATCGTATTATTATGCCAAAGGCATGTATGTGCAATTGTGGCTGCTTTTACTTAACCATATTTTTCAAGTTGTTAATCAACATTTTGATTTATAATACTAAAAGACCAATTTTGTTTTCGAATTTTAAATTGCTTAAACTTTTCCAATTAAAGTCATTAAAAACTGAAACTTTACATATCGTTTACTGAAAACATTAATTATGTATTTTCTTATATTCTTTTATTCCTTTTTATACTTTTCTTTTCTCACATAAGGGCGATGATATTTTTACCAACATAGGTACCAAAACATGCTGTCACAAAAGTGCTAAAATAGGAAAAAAAATTTGTAGCAAAATGCTAAAAAATATTAGTTGCTTTCGTTGTTCCAAGAACCCTATCCATGAAATTATTTACATCAACGATGCTTAACAGGTGCTGTTAAAGAATTTTGGAGAGGAAACAAAAAGGAACAAGAAAAGATTGCTGAAGTGGGATATTCTGGAATCCCTGAATTCTGTTTTCAGAGAATAAAATGTGGTTAAAAACGCCTGTCGCACTTTAGCGATGGACAATAATTTTTTCTTCGCATTTTCGAGCAACTCGTCGCATTTTGCGAAAAATGCGACTGCAGCTTAAAACCCAATAACAGTAGCATGAACAATGGAAGGTGTTTTTAAGCATTTGGACATGTAAAACGACAAGTTTTATTTCATTTGAAATGTTGTATTTATCACAAATTTCAGAGAAATGGGGAATTTATTTAACTACATAAACAAAAAAGAAAAACAGAGGAAATAGAATTAGTCTGGTCAGTGGTGCCGATAGATATTTTGCCGCCCGGGGCGAGTGACTGTCATTGCCGTCCTCCCCCACCAATAGGGTAATAAAACAAAACAAATAAATTTTGTTTTTAAAGGCTAATTGCCGCCCTCCGAATTGTGGCGCCGTGGTGACCGCCCCCTTGCCCCCCACCTCAGCTACGCTACTGAGAGTGGTGCCATCGAGTCTCTTACTTTATATGGTTTCACCCGGTGCAACCTGTGGGCTTCGCCGACATTCTCAATGTTTCGCGTGGTTGCGTAAAGGTAGGCAATGTTACCAATTTAGCGATTTTTGACTAGTTATCTGGAAAATTTTCGATTCAGCGACCAGAAGAATCGTTTTATAAATCAGGCTTTTTTTTTTAAAATTTTTTAGAAGGAAATCCATTTTTTTAAGTGTTTGAACACTGGAGCACGAGGAGCATTTGGAAAAGTTTCGAGGAGCACAGGTTGAGAACCACTGCTATAAACCGCCAATATATTAACAAAATCCTAGAATATATATTGTCACTGCCAGAAAGCAACGCAACGGATGTGCAAGTGTTTCCAGTGGGCAACTCAACTTGAAATTAGCGTTTTAAAAATCAACATTAAACACGAAACTTAATTTTAAGCTGCTAAGATTTGCATGCAACGTTATGGTCATCATTCGCACCTTCATAACAATAAAGTTGAACTACCAAGAAGGAATTATAAAAATGTGTATGTGCGTTTCAATATTGGCTATTTGTAATGCGAAATGAACTTCTGAAATGAATTGTCTATTGCACTTTCAATCACAACAACCCCTCCCCCTTTTTCCATTCCCTCAAATATTGCCCTGTTTTCGGGCGGAATATATTTGGGCACGTTTCCCATGGTGCAATGGGTTAGGGACTTTTCATGATCTAAGGCCAGATTAATAATTAATTATATTAATAATAAATAATAAATTAAACTATTAAAATATTAATTTTAAATTATTAATTTAATTTAATTTTAAATTATTAATTTAATTTAATTTTAAATTATTAATTTAATTTAATTTTAAATTATTAATTTAATTTAATTTTAAATTATTAATTTAATTTAATTTTAAATTATTAATTTAATTTAATTTTTAAATTATTAATTTAATTAAATTTTAAATTATTAATAAATTAAAATAAAAAAAATGATAAGAAATTTCAATTAGACACAGGGGCGTATCAATTAAAAAATTATGGGACCCAAGCAGTTTATAACGGATCATGTAATTTGGCATTAAACGGAACGATGTAATTTGCTACCCACTGGGGCACTTCAGCCCCCCATTCATACGCCACTCATTAAATATCTAGCACAACCCCGATTATTCGAACTCCGTTAAACCGAAATGGCTAAGCGCACTTATAATTATCATTTTAGTAGATATCCGTTCAATACTTCTAGTAAAAACGTTCATGTTCACTTTCTAATGTACTCTGACCTTAGTGGAGAAACCAATATAACTGATATATATATATATTGGACATATAAAAAGACATCTGTATATTTTTTTATATATATATTGGGTATACAAAGATGACTTCTTTTTATTTTAAATTATTTATTTGAATATATTCATTTTAAGGTAATAATAAAAATAAAGTAAATAAACAAAAATAAATAATAAACAAACCCATATTAATAAAAATAAAAGAATTTTGTTTGCAAAATTTGGAATCATCCAAAAGGCCGTAGATTCCCCAACCCTGGTTAGTCCAATCTTATTAGTTTTGACAGTGTCTTTACACACAGAGGGAGGGACCCCCACCTCCACATATTGTGATACTATTATATATATAATATACATAAAAAAAATAGGCTATGCATTATACAATATTCATATAGTATTCATCCCAAAAAAACAAGATTTTTAATTTCCTACGTTCGGTTAAAGAACCAGTGGATACATTCAAAATTCCTGGTGTATACAAATTCCTTGTTCTTGTGGACAGTTATACATAGGGCAAACAGATCGATCCATTGCGTGTCGAAGACGTGAGCAGGAAAGCCTCGTGAGGAATAAATAGATAACAAAATCGGAAGTAGCAGAACATTCAATTTTAAATAACCATTTAATCCTTTTTGACCATACTAAAGTTCTGCAAAATCAACTAATTTTTGGCCCAGATTATACAGAGAAGCAATAGAGGTTTCTTTAAGTATCCTAATAATTTCCTTATAAAGATGATATAAAACCACTCTTGTTGCTTGGCTACCCATTCTAACAAAATAGTAAGGCGTGAATCTGTTTTTAATTTTTCTATTCATTTTCCTCTGTTTTGGCTTTTAACTTCATCTCTATAATTTTTATAACAATTTCTTTAAACGTAGGTAAATATTGTATCCCCAAGTTGTGTACATTCGTCAATTTTCAATTTCTACATGTGGCTCGTTACTTCTGATGATGATTCACATCGTTCGTATCGAAACGCCAAGTTTTTGAGTACTAAAAATCGCTTTTTTTAAGCAGCTGATTGCCTAAAAATAGTGTTGCTTAAACGTTTTTACTACTGCGAAAGAATATTTACAAATTTACTAATACCGTACTCGATTTGCACACATATAAATTGAAACCTCTAAACTTATGTGCAATAAGAAATATGTATAATACAATTGTTAGTGTTTACTATAAAATATTTTAAAAATTTCCGGTTATAAGAATCAAAATGAGCGAAAAGAACTTGATTCTTGTAAGCGGCGACCACTGAACTTCAAACATTTTCGGTTAAGGACATTTAATGCATCAAACTGTGCACCGGGAGGCGCCGTTTAAGAACCACGAATAAGGTTGAATAAACATTATTGTTAGCAGAGGCGTAGCCAGGGGGTTTGGGGGTTGTAACCCCCATCGCAATGAAATTTTGTATATTTAACATAGGAATATATGAGTTGTAGCTCTGTAACACCACATTCGGCCTATAACCTTCCCTTTATGAACTTTCTGACTGCGCTACTGATTGTTATATCATCCAAATGCCTCCTCGGTACATTTTACATCATTCCTCAAAAGGTAGAATCCTTTCCACTTTCATAAATATTAACCGTTTTGAGCTTGACAATTCGGTTTCCTCTGATCAAGACTTCACAATAACGCGAAAATTAAAATCTGAGGTTGATGCGATAAGAAAACAAAGGAGAGTTTTAAGAGAAATGACGATGACAATATGGCGACCCCCCACCCCAAAAAAAAGAAGAGTAATTATTGTGCCTTCTCACAATTTTGGTGGTGGAAACCTTCGCCACAAAATGGTTTCCAGTTTTAAAGCATGCCTTGTGAAGTGTTGTATTACATGTCGTTACATATGAATTATTAAGTATGGTATTACATGTCACTAAAACCCATGATATTAAATGTCACATTAAATGCTATAATAAATGTTACATTGAATGTCGTATCATCAGCGTAGAAAAGTGGGGAGGGTGGTGGGGGCTAAAGGCTTATTGGATATTGAGGCAAATTCTTCTCTTTGACGTCGTATAACACACATGTGTCTTTAACGCTATTTGATCCTCTCATAATTTTTGAATTGCTACGCCACTGTGTCATACTGTCATGACATTTGTGTCTTTAACGCTATTTGATCCTCTCATTATTTTTGAATTGCTACGCCACTACGTCATAACATTTGTGTCTTGAACGCTATTTGATCCTCTCATAATTTTGGAATTGCCATGCCACTATGTCATAACATTTGTGTCTTTAACGCTATTTGATCCTCTCATAATTTTGGAATTGCTACGCCACAGTGTCA
>QLNU02015003.1:33800617-33837590 GCA_006491805.2 Dysdera silvatica | reverse complement strand
CTTTAAATTATTTATTACTGCTTAAACATAAAAATAAGCAGTAAACTAGTTATAGAAGTTAGGTAACACCTTTCTGTTGTCGGGAGATATTGGTTAAGGTTAGTTAGCTTTGTGTGAGGGATTGTTCAATGGAGGAAACCTTAAGGAATCTAAAGATTTTCTTTGAATTTTCTACAGCACTGTACAAAGTGCTTACGGAACTCCAGGAAGCTCGTCATTGTACCTCGGGTTCCGTGAAGCCCACTTCCGGAAACAAATAAGGAATTTACATTCTACGCTCACACATACCCACGGGGGTGCACGTACGTACACACGCACATACTGAATGGGCAGTGTTCGATTCGGTGAGCTGGGCCACATATAAGCATATTGTGAATTAAAAGTCTTGTTGAGCTCGTGTAAGTTTACCTACGTATCTACAAAGCATGCATGTATCCAAAGGGGGGAGAAACTTAGGGACCGATCACCCCCCTCCGAAACTAAATTTTTAATGGGACTTGGCTACGACCTAGCATGTTGTGTGTATCGATTGTTATAAATTTTTTATGATGTAAAATTTTTGCATGTGGTAAATTTTTTTAAGCCTCTTCCGAAATTAAATCCTGGCCACTGATTTGCTACAAAGCGTTGAGGTTTAAAACTACAACAACACTCTTTAATGAAAAAAATAAAATAAAAACCTGAGTGGAAGTTAAACTTTCCTTTTGAACATTGAAATTACTTTTAAGGAATAAATTTAAAAGATTTTTTTATAAGTTTTGAATTTTTTTTTTGTGTGTGTTGGGTGGGGTTAGGAAAACGATTTACATAGCAGTTGGTCCAGTCAATTTCTGACGACAACCGATCTCATATCGTTTTAGTTGATCTCGATTTCACGGATATGGATGACTTGATAAATCTTGACCGATGGACAATACAATTAATGAGGCGCATCATTCAATAGGCACTTTATTTAATGAGACAATTTATCTAAGGCACTCCTTAGTTAGTGAAATAACTGTTCCTCATTACATATCAATTTCTTGTCTCGAAACTTGTCAACGTACATGTGCCCCGTGGAGATACGTGCATTTAAAAAGTCAATTTTAGTTAAACCCCATTTCAGTGTCATACTAAATATTTATTTTATTGTTCATTTTAATGCTATTTTTAATATTTACATTTTAAGGCTCATTTCAATGTCCTTTTCAATGTCTAATCTAACTTTATTTTCAATATATATTTTAATGTTCTTTTTCAATTGCAATTTCAATGACACGTTCCATGTTCATTTTTATGACAGTTTTACTATGATTTCGATGACATTTTCGATATCTATTTCAATAATATTTTCAGTACCATTTTTTATTTCAATAACATTTTCAGTAACATTTTTTATTTCAATGACGCTTTAAATATCAAAATGATTTCAATATCCTCTATCATATTCATTTTCTTTGAGATCCTCTTATTTTTCAAGTACCAAACACGAAATAGATAAAAGTTTTTGAGTTTAACTGTCAATTACGTTCCACACCCTCTTTCTCTTTTCTAAATTTTAATAAACTCAGAAAACTCAAATGTAATTATATTAAAATTAGTGCAATCAATTTGAATAATTTGCATATGCGCCACCTAATAACCATCATTAAAAGGGAAAACGATACTTGTATTTCTAGTTCTAAGGCGAAAGCTAAAATTTAATTATTTTTTAATAGTTTTCTCCTTTTGCCCAAAAATTTGTTCAGTAAATTTTTAAATTATTTTTAAATAAATTTTAAATATTTTTTAAAATAATTTTTTAATAATTTTTAACTAATTTTAAATCAATTTTTTCAATTATTTTTTAAATCGATCTTTTGGATTATTTTTTAAATCAATTTTAAATTATTTTTAAATAATTTTTTTAATTAATTCTTTCTCCAAAATTAATATTTTTTCAATGTAAGTTTACGCCTTTGAATAATTTTGTTATAAGATTGTTAAAAGGGAATGATTCGTCTTTGTCCTGTATTATGTGAAATTTACGAAACAATAATAAGGCAATAATGGAATCATTAATCGCAGAGTATTGTCGTTTTCTAATCACCCATTTAGAGAAGGGTTTCTCAATCTTTCCTTTTAGGGACCCCCATTAAAACAACTTTGGTAAAAAAAGGTAAATAAATGCACACAAACACATTTCTTATTATAATATATTCATTGAATTGATTAAATTCAAAGTTTAAAACTCAATAATGGCAGTATTAACGTCTAATTAATTTATCAATGAGAAGTCTGGTGCTCAGAAACGTAGAGTTTTAAAAATTGTTGGGAAGGGGTTGCGGGCAATGGGCGCCCGAGGGGGGGGCTGAAAAAACCCCCTTGGGAAAGTTTTCCTGGATGCACCCCCCTGCATATAATTCTGAGGGCGCCCATGGTGCGGGCCCATATATATGCTAACGCTGTGTTTAACTTACTAGTAATGTCACACAAAGCTTAATATTTGAAAGCTTAATTCTGAGTTCCGATTCTACGTTGTTTTTAGTCACTATTTACGTTGTTTTTGTCACTATTTTATTTTTAAGATAAACGAGATCAGATTAAGATTTCTTAAGACTTCGTAGACTCTTTGTCAGGGGCGCTGAGAGCTAAAGCGGGCCTCCCCAGGCTCACTTCGACCCCTTCCTTCCCTGGGCTGGGCCCCCTCAGTACCTTGCCAATGCGGGCTCCTAGATTTAATCCAGGCTCCAGCCCCTGCTGCCCCCCCTTCTCGTCGGCTCTACTCCTTGTGAGGATTCCACGGACCACAGGTTAAGTACCGCTAATTTAAGGTATTTTCATTTTATACAATTTTAAAACTTTATTGATGTTTAGTCAAAAATTTATTAATTTTATATATTAATAATTAAAATTTATTAAGAGCATTTCTTTAAACGTTAAAATAATCACCATTCGCTCTTCATATCCCAAGACAGTGGTTCCCAACCCTTTTCAAGACGCGACCCATATAGTAGCCATAGAGACCCATATAGTAGCCAAGTAATCCGCAACCCCCTTTTACAGTAACTAAAGGATCTGCGACCCCCTCTGTCCTCATCCTCACATTTGTATAATAAAAGCATTTTTAACAAAGTAAAGAAAACACATTGCATATGAAATTATACTATATTAATTACATGTATTACATAAATTATGTATGGTATATTAATTATATATACAGTAAAACCTCTCAACAATGATATCCGATATAACAATAAATCCCTCTAAAACGATAATTTTAATTCGGTCCGGTCCATATATTAGTGTTGTAGAGAGGTTTTGCTGTATAACGAACCTTCTCTATAATGATAACTCTCTCTATAACGATAATTTTTCTTGGTCCGTATAATAATGTTGCAGAGAGGTTTTACTGTTCATGTTATAGATATAAAGTTAACAACGATTAGTAGAATATTTCAGTGTGTGTAGTCAAGTTGAAATATAAAAGCCTTAGAAACATTTGATATGAAATTTTTTTATAAAAATAATTGCAACTAAAAGTAGTTGTGGTGACCCCCCAGAAATCTGTTCGCCACCCCCTTGGGATTCGAGACCCCCAGGTTGGGAACCACTGTCCTAAGAGGTCGAGTTTGTTGTGTATTTAATCCTGTTGTCGTTTATTCCTGGAAAATCTGGCTAGTTTGTGCTAAGCAGAACTGTATTCAAATGAGAAACAAAGACGTTCGGTTAAACTAGCCATAATTATAAATACTGGCTAGATTTAGATGAAATTGGCAGCAACGTAACCTCTAATAGCTGGTACTGTAGTCACACGAACTATCTATCATAGCTGTTTTCAAGGGCGGAAATGGTCGGCGTCCGCCTTGATTTTAGCTAAAAGTCAGCCTTTTGTCCCAATTTCCTGTGTATGTTAAACGTAGATACAATTATTTACGCTATCTGAATTTACACCGAGGGGGTGGGAATATTGCCCACGTACCACCAATTCTTGTTTTTGCGTGCAAGCATTGTCGGTATGTACCTTTTGTATGTACCCGGTGTACGTATTTCCTGGCCTTTTCAATGGGGTGACCAGTATTCCACCAGTACGCTTCTCAAGCATGAATGGCGATGCAGGGGGTCTTAATAGGGGCTTTAATGTCGCTCTTTGCTGCTGTTGGTGCGACATCTAAGTCTGAGGAATCATATATGAATTGCACTGGCGTACACAGTGGGGGTGGTTGATGGGGATTGTAATCCCTCATCACAATGAAATTCTGTATATTTAACATAGGAATATATGAGTTGTAGTTCTGTAACCCCCCCCCTCATTGAACTTATAACCTCCCCTTATGAACTTTTTGCGTACGCCCATGGTGAATTGAAGTAGAGTGGTGTATAATGGCGATTTTTGGATCATCTGAACTGTTTTTTTTTTGTCATTATCGCTTAATGAATTTTAAAGTATTCGATTATCGAATCGACTCTAATCAGTTCCGATAGTCGACGTTTTATTGTGTTAGCAATTCAGATTTTGAATCCCATAAGAAGGAATATGATTGCGCGCAACGCAGAGTTTTCAAGATTATCGGGGGGTGGGGTGGGGGTGGCAAACACATACATGTTATGCATATTTACACAGTACCATATATGTAAAATTGAAATTTATTTTAAACTATTGGACAGTGGGGGGAGGGATCGTTCCCCACGGGCTCATGTAATTCTACTCCTATGCAGGACCGTAGCGAGATGATCTTGCGCCTTTGGCAGAACCGTTCAGATTGCGCCTCTGGCAGAACTGTTCAGATTGCGCCTCTGGCAGAACCGTCCAGATTGCGCCCTGTAATTGCGGATATATTTTCCCCTGTCAGTTATTACAGCCGATTTTGCACCCCCTTCGCCTGCTCCTCAGGCGTGGACCTTCCGCGCCACCTCCTGGTTACGGCCCTGCTTTTATGATATATGTAGAAAGAGATGGGGAGTGGAAAATATATCATATAGATTAAAAAATAATCATCTTCATTTCGTAAATGACTAAATTTACAATAAAATAATCGAAGATCGCGCAATTTTGGTATTAAATTCTTTCGAAATTGATTGGTAACTACAGAGTACAGTGTGTCCCAAATCAAACTACACATTTTCAAGAGGGCTGCAGCAAAAACTATTCATCAGAATGTCATGGAATTTCGGGGAGAGTCGTAAGAAGGTGATGGGAATTTTTTATAGGGCAAAACAGTTAGTTCCAAAAATCACCAATAGGAGCGTGTAATTATACAGAATATAAAATATGAACTACACAATTTATCTGTCTAATGAGGACAAAACCTATTCAATATGATGGCCACCATTGTCCCCTACCATCTGGAATCATAACATAGCATGTTCAATGGTTGATTGCAGTGTATTCATCGAAATGTTACGTATATGGCCATAGGCGTAGAAAGTTCGTAAGGGGCGGATTATAGACTCAGGGGGCTACAGCACTACAACTCATATATTCCTATGTTAAATATACAAAATTTCATTCCAAATGGGGGGGATTACAAACCCCACCAACAACCCCCCGTACGTACGCATATGCACATGGCGTGATATGATGTTTTCAAGATCGGACAAAGATCTTACGAGATCACAGTAGACTAAGTCTTTGAGACCTCCCCAGAGCCAACAATGGAATAGATTCAAATTTCAGGATCTTACATGACAAGCCGGGGCGGACTGGGTCCTCTCAAAGGGTGCATACATTAGATTATCAGAGGGCGCGAGTCCTATGGCCCATGAGGGCTAAGTCCTATCGCTCATGAGGGCGCACCGGTCCGGGGGCGCTTGGTCGGCGGCCCAGTACGTCCCTGATGTCAAGCCGTAGGGAAATGTCGGCGCTGGTCTTAAAGGCAATATAGCAAGCCATTTGCGTAACATTCCGATGCATACATTGCCATCAACCATAACATGCTATGTTATGATTCCAGATGGTAGCAGACAACAGTGACCATCGTACTGAACACGTGTTGTCTATCCTCATTAGGCAGACAAATTGTGTAGTTTATGTATTCTGCATAAAGTTATTACATGTCCTCTATTGGTGGTTTTTGGAACTTTTTTTTGCTCTATAAAAAATTCTAATCGTCTCCTAACGACATTCCCAAATTCCACGACTTTCTGATGAACAGTTTTTGCTGTAGCCAGCCCTTTTGGAAATGTGTTGCTTTATTTGGAACATCCTGTATCTAATTTATGCTACATATTACATTGGATACTATATCATTAATTTGATACTACAAGTATTTTAAACAGATTAAAATATACAAACTCTTTAAATAGTCATTTGGAATATCCACGGACTGAGTATTTCAGCGTGTCAAATTAGTCTGGTCGTTCTATAAGTTTACGAACGTCGATGAAAGCTGCATTATTCAGCTACTTTGCAAGTGAATTGAATCAGATACCCGGAATCTAGGAAGTTCTTTTTTTTCTTACTCCGGGAAAATTCCGGAACGACAGAAGCACTAGTCACGTTAGCCGGCTTCACAGTTCAGATAAAGCTGCAATTAATTCTTCTTTAGTCATGTTAATTAAGTTGAAAACAATTTCAGAACGGCTTAACAAGAAAATTAACTAGTTTAATTAGTGATTCCATTCAGTAATTTGGCCATTCGAGCGAAGGCTTGTAAGCTTAATTGCCAAATGAAAGAATCTGGTGTTTTTTCGTCCCTAAAAGTACTATTTTTCTTCAAATTTAGAGCTTTTTTTTAAACTAGTTGCTTTTCCTTTTGAAATGTGTTTTTCTCCGCCCTGAATTGTCAAACGACCATAAGTGTCAGATGCTCTAATTGACACCATTTTAATTGGCTACTTTTTTCTTTTCTTTTGATAATCTAGCTGTTTTTTTTGGTTCTAAAAACTATCCGATAATTACTAAAATGGACCATTATAAAATAAAACAGAGGACTTCCCTGATAACACAGTAAAATAAATGCTGATCTGTAACTTAGCCGTTCAAATTTCGATTCTTTCAGGCTGGTATGAGTTGGCCAACGTTTTGCACGATTTTTTTTTTCATTTTTATTATGCGATATTTAAATTTTAGCTTGAATCCAGCAGAATGTATGAACCATATTCTTCCCAGGATCAGATTAAATAGGAAAACTAAACTAATTTTCAGAGTTTGAGAAAATAATAGGTTAAAACCTCTCGTTCATCGACTCCCTATGGACAGAATAGTTGTTCGTAAAAGGGTGGTTTGTTGTGAAAAAAGTCTCTTGTCTGCGGGATTTTTGTTTGACCGTATCTGAGAAGTGACCTTTAAGAGGGGTTTCACTCAGTGCCGGATTTACATATAGGGCAAGTATGTTCTGGCCTAGGGCCCAAAGGATGCTTTGAAGCGGGCTTGATGTTAAAAATAATAATAATAATAAATTTTCATTCAACCCGATATACAATATTTCGTGATACATAGCTTGAGCAGTATAAAAATTATAGAAATGTAAGAGAAGATCTATATTAAATTATTTTAAGTTTTGAGGTTAGAAATGGAAGAGAATATAAAGCCGAAGCTTGTTCCGAGATTCCCCGAAATAAATTTAAGCGTTATTTTAATCTTGTTTATTTACAAATGTCCAAGAAATTTCATTATTGGCATGCCTGTATGCTAAAGATGATGAAATTTAAAGAAAAATATGATTTATTGACCACATTTCGCAAGGGCCACATTTTTTTAGAGGTCCATTCTATCCTTCCAGTCTAGGGGACTATAAAAGCCTTAATCCAGCACTGATTTTACTGTATCTTTAAAGTAACCCTCTCCATAACTCGATTTCTCCATCCGGAAAATTTCCGCCCTGATGATGAAAACGTACTTGGGTAAAAATTTTATATTTTAAGGATATGTCTGATAATAAACATTCCTTGTGCGTAACATTTCCTCTGCCCCTTAGATCAATATTTACATTTCCGCTAATTATGTTAGATAAGCGCGCTGATTATCAATTTTGGGTGAATTTATTAGGAAGCGATTTTTACGATCATATTACGATTGTTGTCGTAAACTTAAAAAAAATCGTAACATGTTGCGAAGGCCAAAGTCATCGTTCTATTTACGATGAAGATCTTAAGCGCAGCTTAATTTATCGTAATGGGTAATGAAGTTTGTAAAATAAAGGAGAGTCATTATATTTTTATGGTATTTGAAATGAAGCGATGCGAAATAGGAAAGAAGTAAGAGCAGCGAAAGCAGTAAAATGTTATGGCCTGGTTATTTTTATAATAATTGCGATATTAAGGGCATTTTAATGGAGTGGGTAGTGATTACGTTAATGTTTATATTTATTCACCTCAGCCTTCCATATTATGACGATATTTATAGATTGGTACTCAAAAATTAAAATATAATCTGCAAAACCACACACTGGTAATCAAAATTAAAGGACAACCTAAAAATCCTTACACTGGTACCCAAAATTAAAGGATAATTTATAAAATCCCATACATTCCGGTACTCAAAATTGAAGGATGAACTACAAGACCATGCGCTGGTACTGAAAATCAAAGGATAATCTACAAAACCATACACTGGTATTCAAAATTAAATATTCATACATTGGTGCACAAAAATTAAAGTATAATCTGCAAAACTACACATTGGCAATCAAAATTAAAGGATAATCTAAAAGGCCATACATTGGTACTCAAAACTAAAGGATAATCTACAGGACCATACATTGGTATTCAACATTAAAGGATAATCTACGAACACGCATAGAATTTACAATATATGGAAGGATATGTGTAAGCAAATTAACGTATCGGTGACATGCTAATACGTAAAAAACCCCTCCTCTGGGAGAAATACAAGCTGAAGTAGGGTGGCATGGAGTCAAGTAATAGTTTAATGTTGTCCTATGATAGATTTTACCAGGTGTTTGGTAATTGCTGGCTTAGTTCGCTCACATTCATGATCGTTGCTGTTTCCTTTCAATTTGCGTTTTGATAGATGAAAAGCCGGGGACCTAGCTGGCCATCGGTGGGCATGAACCCTTCCACGAAGGAATTGATGAGGGAATTTGGCCACGTGGGGCTTGACATGATCATGATGATTATAGCTTTCGGAAGCTCTGTCAGTCTATACCAGGGGTCTTTAACCCACAGCCCGCGGGCCACATGTGGCTCGCCGACATGTTTTATGCGGCCCGCCAGCTCATGAAAAAATACAAATTGTTTCACACAAAAATAACGTCCCTGCTCCCTTTGAATCTGAAATAAACATTGTATTTTATTCTGTTGGCATTTTCATATTTCGTAAGAAATATTTTAAAACACTATAGAACCAAAGTAACACTCTATTTTTCCCTAAGTCGTGTTTTACTTTAGTTTTCTAGCGTATATGGGAATCAGGTTTAGTTTTATTCATTTGCAGTGCAACAGTGGTTTAGAAAACTTCAACTTAAGATTCGTCAAATTCTATTTTAAATATGCTAATCAGAGTATCTTCTCAGCCATCTGACTGCGTGTTCTGAAAATGTTACTACTCTGGCGTATTTGCATCTGCGTATAGGTTGACGTGCAAAGTTCATAAGCCGGGCTACAGGCTTACAATGTGGGGGATGGGGGGTTACAGAGCTATAACTTCATATGTTCATATGTATGTACACAAAATTTTGTTGCAGTGGGAATCAGAACCTCTATCACCCACCTCCTGCATATTCTAATGTGTCTGTAAACAACTGTTTCCAAAAATGAAGTTGATAAAATGAAAAGTTAAGACCAGAATAACTGACGTCCACCTTGGAAACACTCTTAGGATTGCAATATCAAAAATAAGACCTGATATTGATTGGACTGTTAAAAATAAGCAGTGCCAAAAATCTCGCTAAAAGGTTTGATTTCGCTTTACATATTAATAACTAAAAGTATTGTAAATGTTTTTTGCTTCCATACGTATTTTACATTGTAATATATATATACTGTCTCAGAGGCGAATCTTGAAAATATTTTTGGGTGGGCACACAAAACTAATATAGACTTAAGGAAAAAATATCAACAAAGGCAGATCCAGACTGGGGGCTTACCTATCGAGCCCCTTCTATTCAGTCCTAATATTGCTGATACAGTAGTGCGGCCCGCGGGCCTACAAGAATAAGCAAAATTGGCCCTTGGACTGAAAAAGGTTGAAGACCCCTTGTCTATACAATACAAGTAGTTGCAAAATGTTGTCAATGCATAGGCGTGTTGTCAAAGTACTTTGTAAAAAAAAAACACTACAGAATATTGAGATTTTTATAGGAGATGATGGTCCCAAACTGACCTCACGTGTGATGATCGTGTGGTGCAATGGTGTACGCAGGGGTAGTTGATGGGGTTGTAACTTCGTTGTTGTTTGGATGAAATTTTGCATATACAGTGGACCTTGCTTAAAGTGACCACCTTTGTGACCGGACTGACTGCAATGGTCACTATACATGACAGACTTCGGCATAGGTATGACTCCCTACCAGTTTTCTCTTGTAAAAAGTGGTCGCCTTATACAGGTTTCGAATTTACCAAGGTGGCCACTTTACCAGGTTCCGCTGCATATGCATATGAATATCTGGAGTCGCAGCTCCATAAACCCATTATAAGCATGCTAGCCCCCGCCCCTGCTTTTTATGAATTTTTTGCAAGGATTTTAAGGACAATGATACAAAAAACTTGGCAAATTCTTTGATTTCGAAAATAAAGTCTTAAGAACTTTGCTTATTGGTCACTTGGTATAATATTCTGTTAAAAATTAATATTGTAAATAAAGCTTTGCAGTAATCTACTGTGATCCTTCCAGAGG
This sequence comes from Dysdera silvatica, assembly GCA_006491805.2. NCBI lineage: Eukaryota > Metazoa > Arthropoda > Arachnida > Araneae > Dysderidae > Dysdera > Dysdera silvatica. Next base: position 33,826,834 of record QLNU02015003.1, on the reverse strand, counting down.
CTCTTAAAATGTTAGAAAAGTAAAAAATACTTAACCGAATGTCGAGTGGATTCGACTTGCGCAGAAATGCTCAATGAATCAAAAGTTATTGCCGAAGAATTAGAATGTCGGATTAGTTTCCCAGCAACTGGTACTGTGCGACCCACAAAAGGAGGCCTATATTTGATTACGAAGGTAGAAATGATGCTCCACGAAATCCAGAAATGCACTTTAAAGTCAAATGTTACTTTTTTTTTTATTGGACACCGCCATAAGTAAATCAGAAGAAGGGTTTGAATTGCTAAGTGACCACAACAGTGGCTTTTCTTTTTTACACAGTCTTAACACTTTGACGAACTTAGATTCGGATAATAAAGAAAATACTGCGTAGATTTGCAAAATAAATTAACAGATTTTAGAATTAATCATTCGGACATAAATGGAAATAACTTACTGAATGAGAGATTTTGCTGACGTATCTAAAATCTACCGCATCTTCAGTTGATGTTTCAAAATATTTGTTTAAAAATAACCTAATTAAGGCAAATTCATCTATTGCTTTAAAAAAATTTACTTAACATTACCTATCACTGTTGCTGAGAGCGAAAAGATCATTTTAGAAATTAAGAATTATTAAAAATTACTCAAGATCAATTATAATACAAGAAAGGTTATCAAATCTAGCTATAATGAGCATTGAAAATGATATTGGTATAGGTGTAAATGCTATTATAAAAGAATTTGCGATAAGAAAATTAAAAAAGTTGATTTTGGTTGGTAAAAAGTAACAAATATTATTTTCAGTATTGCAATTGATATTCTGATGTTATCAGATTGCTATTAATAAATAATAATAAATGTTTGATTTATAATAAGAATGCTTCCCACCATCAACTCAGAGTTCTCAGAAATATTGGAGGGGCGGGGCTAAGAACATATAATGTACAGTTATAAATTACAGTATATGTAAAATTGCAATTTATTTCAAATTATTGGGAGGGGGAGCTCGGGGCCCCACGGGTCCATATAATTCTACGTCTATGATTCTCTCTCTCTTAATTTTCACTCAACTCAAAGCACAAACCTTCCCTAACCTTTTTTATTTTCGACTTCAGCTACTTCCAATACCCTGGAGGGAGCGGCACAGAATATTTTGCACCCCGGCGGCAGGTAACCATGAGACGCCCCTGAGAGTAACAAGAATAAAGTTGCATGACTGAGTTTTCTCAGCAGTACTGTCAGTACCACAGCTAGTTTCCAAATCCGTGGGGACCATAGTACCCCCCCTCCCCCTTCATAGTTTGATTTATTCCCAGTGATTTCGATCTTTAATTGAATTAGAAATTTTTCCACGAAGGCTGCACCTCCCTAGTTACGGCTATGAGTGCTGTGAATTATCTCTTTTATTTTATTGTGTTCAAAGGAGGATTCATAATTTTTTAGGGAAGGTTATAAATTTGCTAAAGGAGCAATAATCAAATCACTGCTTTATTTATTCTTCATTTGTAAAGTCATAATAGCAATATACTGTGTAACTACAGCGATAATACAGACAATATATACTAAAAGTACATCATATTAGACTCTACAATGAAAGGTCTCAAGAAAATACCAGCAAGGATATAACATATCCGGGACCTTAAGATTACAATCTGATTCCAAAGATGACGCACAACTAATTGTAAATCACTCATCCTTTCCTTATGTTTTTTCCATTTTTTTTAGTTTCCATTACCCATTCCATTAACCATCATAATTCTGATAAAGTGTTAAAATTTCATCAAAGTATCGTTTTAACTAGTACAAACCACGTTAGTTTACCTGGGGAGGCTGGAATTTCTCCTGGAACCGCCACTGAGTGTATTCTATGATCCGAAATAAATAAAATAAATATTATCAAAAAAATTTAATATTTCTTTGGTATTTCTAATGTCTATTTTTGGCAGCCGACATAGGGAATTGGCAAAGGTCTGTTGTCACTTTCCAAATCCTTGACAATTTAAAATTTTCAAGGTTATCATCACCATCTTGTCTATTACAAGAACTCCTCCCGTTACCACGTTTGCGCCTGTGTGTTGCCATAGGAAAGAGGATCAGTCTATTCTCAACGAGGAATGCTTGCAGAAATGCATTCGCATCATTTTCAGGATCTCTCTTTATTGAAAACGGCTGAAACTCATTTAAACAACGATAGGTTTAAAGATGTGAGGGGAGTCACGTGCTACATGTGTTTTTGTTCTTTTGAAATAAGGACTTCTTAGAAATTTTGCATTTCCGCTTTCTCAGGACATTTACGTCAAGGATTCTTCCTCGGACGTCGCAGTTTCTGGAAAAAGAAAAAGATACAAACTTCCGGTCACTCACAACTGAAAAATAGAAATTGACGTCAGTGATCAATTGACGTCAAGTGGTCAGTGTTTTCATAGGCGTAGGCAGAAAGTTCATAAGAAGTGGGGTTACAGAGCTACAACATATATTCATATGTATATACAAAGTTTATATGTATATACAAAGTTTATATGTATATACAAAGTTTATATGTATATACAAAGTTTATATGTATATACAAAGTACTATACAAAGTATTTTCTCAATGGAAAGGGTTACAAGCTCCCACTTGGGTACGCTAGTGAGTATTTGACCACATGTATGTGCGAATAATGTTATTCATATGTCAGTGTAAAGATTGAACAAGTATACAAATGCGAAAGCCTGTTTCTTCAACATCCCCGTTTAGCAGCGGCTTATGCAGGGGGGGGGGGGTTATGAGGGTCATGACCCCCACTGTGATGCAATTTTGTATATACAGTGAAATTTCGTTAATGCGGATTATCATGGACCAATTTTTTCGTACTTTTTATTTACATTTTTATCCGCTTTGTACGTAAATCCGCATTAAGCGGAAGACAAATTTCGGTAGCTAAAACTTCAAGCTATTCGGCATTAACTGATATACTAATGCAGTACATAACGTAACTGGATAAACAACTAAAACAAAATAACGGATTATAAATGAATACCCCGGAAGAATTTGCAAAAAAAAAAAGCATATAATGGAAACTTATTTATTTTCACTTGATGCCATATGAAAAATATTTCCTGCTGTGGCACAGCGTGGTAACACATTCACCTAGTGCGCTGTTAACCCATGTTCAACTCCTAATAGGGCAAAGAACGCTTACTCAGAGATCTCATAACGATTGCACTGCGCACTGAAGTCTGTGATTTGGTTCCCTAGGTCTTAAGAGGTTCAGATTCCTCGGAAAACTGTAGGTCCCGGCGCAGCATGACCACTGTAGTCCTTGAGCCGTAAAACCACAAATAAACGAAATATAAAGAATTTGGGAGGTTACTTTTGAAAAACAGGTGACCACATATCTGGGGAAAAAAATCATGCTGTCTTCGATACCTCCGGAAGTTTTTTCTGAAAAAGGCATTTTTCTTTGTACAAGAGGCTTTTATCCGCATTATCCGATGACCCGTACGCATTAAGCGAATTCTTTAAATTTGAATGTGTATAAGTCTCAGACGGAGAAAGAATTGGTTCGCAGTAACGAGATTGCACTGTATATACATATGAATATATGGAGTTGGGCTTTGTAGCTCCTTTTTCTCCGTCAGCTAATACCGTTTAGTTATAATACCGTGGGGGGCAAGTGCGGACACAGGGGGAGGGTCACGGGGTCATTATCCCCCAAAATATATTTTTTCACTGTAAAAAATTCCAACTTTCATGATAAATGAAGGGTGTTATTCCAAGACCATGGCAAATTCTGTCCTTAACCCCCCAAATGAATGTCTATGTCCGCTCCTAGTAGGGGAGGGCATTCTAATCAAATAGTTTAGAGAATTATATATTGAACAGGATTTTTACTTTTTTCACCACCTTGTTATAATAATATAAAAAAAAAGTGTCGAAAAAGCATAAATCCGATCAAATATATAATTTTCTAAACCATTTAATTACTACGCTTGATTTCCATGATCGTAATTGAAGGAGGTGCGTGAAATTTATTTATGAAATTCAATATATTACGAAGAGACTAACAAAATTCGTAATGTAGAGACCTACAAAATTCATAACGTAGAGACCTACGAAATGCAGAAAGTAGAGACCTATGAAATGCAGGACGTAGAGGTTTACGAAGTTCAAAATGTAGAGATCTACGAAATTCAGAACGTAGAGATTAACGAAATTCACAACGTAGAAACCTAAGAAACCTATGAAATGCAGAACGTAGAGACTTAGGGAATTCCGAATTTACATATAGAGTAGTTTAGAAATTCAGGACTTGGATACTTCGGAAATTTAGAATATAGAGACCAGATCTTCGTTATCTTTAATACAAATTTATTTTAGATTGTTATAACATCCATGGGCGTTCCTATGAGTACTTCTAGGTGGAGGAGGGAGAGTTGAGAAATATTATTACTTCTTTCTCAAGGCTGTCAAACATTTTAGTGAATGTACAAGATACTAAAATGCTACAAAAATAATTGATACTGCTTGGCAATTAGTAATGAGCTAAAAAGTATCTTATTTTAAAATGTGACTGTAAAACTTTTGAAAGTAAATGCATAGCAGAATCGAACAAATCAAATGCTTTAACAGCTAGGAAGGCTCGAGCCCTCTTTTTCCCCACACATGGGCCCCCATAATAACATCACTGATGTGGAAGTATGCACGATTGGGAAGATTGAATGTCATAACGCTCTGGGAAGAACAAACATGTTGACACAATTTTCTGAATGAGACCTATGTATGGATTTGTATGAAAACACCATTTAATGCCTCATGTATTCCTATAAAGAAATGTTGTCGTGGTTTATATTTCAGATTTCTATTGTCCTAAAAAAAAACAAAAAAAAAACATTAATCAACGTCAATCGCGGGGGCTGGGAACAAAATAACCGTCTTTAGATTAGAAAACAGATGGGAGCCCTGATCCAATGAATACAGACATTTATGTTTCCATTATAAATTTAACTTCTCCATCAAATAAAACAGCACCGAGAAATTGCATTTTCTCTCTTTTCATTCGCAGATTATAAAGATCTTTAAAAAAATCCAAAACAGAGAAAGAAAAAGCATCTCCAACCTCAAAATCTGGATTCAGAGCATGAAAATTTTCTTTTCAAATCTTGCAATTGAAGGAGAAAATGTCAGCAGTCCTCGCGAAACGCCCAACGTTGTCGTCCAACAATACAGTTAAACAATAAATAACTCTTTCTGAAGATAGGGCAGAAAAGTGAGAAAAATATATAGAAAAAGAAAGTCTGAAAGTTGTCGTGACACAACCCTTGTTCATTTTCGCTTTTTTTTTTTATCAGTTTCGCAGTGGTCATGGTCCGATAATGGTTTTAGTCATTATCAAGCCAATCAGGATGTCGATGACGTCAGAGAGTACAAATGAGAACTGACATGGATGGACGTTCTATAGAACACGAAACTTGAAACTTACTGAAGAAACTGCGCACACGTAAATTAAAATGATTACCAATGATAGGTCCCTTTAAGAATAAAAATGTCTCTAGAAGTCTTCCTTTTAAAACTGCTTAAAATTATAATAAAGTTACTTGCTTGTTTGCTATACAAAAGAATACAGCGATTGACCAAAGTTTACCATGACATGTAAAAATTTTGTCAGTGGTTGAAATGACCGACTTACCCACCAGTGACAGAAACTTAACTCGTTAATAGGAATGATGTGACCATTTTAAAGTTTTGTAATTATATTCATATGTATATAATGATGTAAAATATATGTATTATATGTACCAAGATCTCAGACATGAAGTACGAGATATATGGGGTATGGAAAAGATCCTCATCATCCCGTTAGTCATCTCAGCAACAGGGATAGTACCAAAAACGCTTGCGACGAATTTGGAGATACTCAACATTGACCCAAACACCTACATTGAAATACAAAAAGCCACAATCCTAAACACGTGTCACATTGTCAGGAAGTTTCTAGACATGGCACATTAAGAAGTGATGTAAAAAGAGGCTTGGGAACATGGCGCTCTGCCCGTCCCAAAGCCTGTTTCCGCCAAGAATGGGCGAGGAAAACTGGTTTTTTTACCCGGCATATGGACATTATGTATTCATATACATATGCATATTATGTATTCATATACATATGCATATTATGCATTCATATACATATGCATATTATGTATCTATATACATATGCATATTATGTATATATATACATATGCATATTATGTATCTATATACATATGCATATTATGTATTCATATACATATGCACATTATGTATTCATATACATATGCATATCTATTTATATACATATGCATATTATGTATTCATATACATATTCATATTATACGTTCATATACATATGCGTATTAGACATTCATATAGATATGTACATCATACATGCATAAATATATGCACAATATACATTCATATACATATGCATATTATACATATGCGTATTATACATCCATATGCATGTATATATGAACATCCTTCGGGTACAGTCAGATATAAATTCCCTAGTAAAGAACTTCCTTCAAAATACTATCCCTGGTTTACGGTCACCTCTTTTTAAGGACGAATTTTCCAGTCTAGTAAATATCCGATAATGAAGGGTTTTCACTGCATAAAATATATTAGAATGTAAGATATTATTACCCTTCACATATTAGAATATTCAAATTAACCTTCGCCACAAAACTTAGTTGTTGTATGTGCAGGGCTGTAGCTAGGGGGTGGCGTAAAATCGACTGAAATAAATATCCGTGACTAGGAGACTTAATCTAGAGAGTTTTGATAGGGGCCCCAGATCAGCTAGCTGTTCTTCTGTATATGTTTTAAATATACTGAAATTAATTTATCTAACAATTGCACGACAATTCCGTAATAATAATAAAGATTCCGTAATAATAAAGGTAAGTTTGCCTAATTATTGTGAGATAATTGACGCCAAAATCGTGATCTCTGAAAGTCTCTTATATGGAAGTTACTCTGAACATTTAGTGGAAATATTAGTACACGATTAATGAATTAATAATTAATTGCATTGGTTTCGCATTCATAGTTAAGACACTGAGGATGATCCATCGTTCTTTTCATTGGCTTAAATTAATTAATGCGTAATTATCGCGATTAACAGCATCCATTAAAATCTAAATTAAGAAACTAATTACAACTCCTATTAGATCGCTTATTAATTAAGATATGACGTGTCATTATTCGACGACGTATAAGTTCTGACAAGCTAATTGGTTTCAAAAGCGGCCCCAGCGGATTACCTCATAAAATATAGAGACACACAAAGCTAGCTACTGCTGAGTAGGGACTTTATTTGGCGGGAAAACGGGGCGCGTCTCAAAGAAGGAAGCACTGTCTTTTCATGAGCCTGCCCGAGGAAGTAAATGGATAATAAAATTAAACACTTAAATCTCCCGCCAATATTTAAAAACGCGCCGCCTTGATCAATAAAAGGGGAGAAACCCACCCCTATTTTTTAAATCCCAGGGGTGTGTGAATAGGGTCGCCCCAACAAAAGGATGTGTTTGTCTACCTGTTAGACTAGAATCCGTCTCTTTTTTTCCCCTATTTTATTCCTTTCGGGGATGGAACCTTAATCCGGGTGCATTATCCCCTTTGAGAAGTATTAGTGGGAACGGTTTTAGTAGGCCAACCCAAAGCGGAGGGCGCAAAGGGGACCGCAAGCCCTTCAGAATTTATTCGCAGTACAGGTGTGCAGAACCGTTCATTAAAAGAATGAACGAACGAATCTGCCCACCTACTATGAACGATCAGACTCGTTTAATGAGTCGATCATTGAACGCTTCGACACACAGTTAATTTGACACAATGCCATAAAACAGTGGTGGATCCACGACGGGGGATTGGGGAAATTTCCCCTTCCAAATCCATAAAAATGAGGTGGAAAACGGTTATAACGAGCGTCGACTATAACGACCATCCATCTATAACGGTACTTATTATATGCAGTGAAATATATATATAACTGTCCTCATTATATACAGTGAAATTTATTTATAACGGTACTCATTATATGCAGTGAAATCTATCTATAACTATACTCATTATATGCAGTGAAATTTACCTATAACGGTACTCATTATATGCAGTGAAATCCATCTATAACTGTACTCATTATATGCAGCGAAATCTATCTATAACCACACTCATTATATGCAGTAAAATCTAGTTACAGCAGTATTCAGTGTACGCAGAAAATCCATAAGTGTGTGTGTGTGGGGTTTGCAGAGTTCCATTTCATATATTCATATGCATATATACAGTAAAACCTCTCTACAACAATATTATACGGACCGAGAAAAATTATCGTTGTAGAGGGAGTCATTGTTATAGGGAGGGTTCATTATACAGTAAAACCTCTCTACAACACTATTATACGGACCGAGAAAAATTATCGTTGTAGAGGGATTTATCGTTATATCGGATATCGTTGTTGAGAGGTATAAAAAATAAAAAATTGTATAAAAAAATTGCATAAAAAATTATATAAAAATAAAAATTGTATAAAAAAAATATATAAAAATAAATTGTATAAAAAAATTATATAAAAAATAACTGTATAAAAATAATAATAATAATCGTATAAATAATTGTATAAAACTGTATAAAAAATTGCATCGTAATGGGGTTAAAACAGTGTATCAGGTTTAACCTTTTACATCTATATATAAACATCTATATAATGTATATATTTGTACATCTATAACGATAAATTGTCTAGTAAGACACCTTATCCACTCTAGAATATCACCATAGACAGATTTTACTGTAATGATAAACTGCTTAACTTACAACATCAAGTTTTCTTGGCAACGTCGTGAATTTTTTTGTAGATTATTCTTTAATTTTGGGCACTAGTGTAGCTTCTATACCAGGGGTGGACCCACGGGGATAATCAGGGAAATTTTTCCCTCAAAACCAAAAAATGTGGTGGAAATCGGTTATAACGAGCAACCGCATATAACTACGAAATTTTCACACAAAGTCTGAATTTCCCTCCCCTAAAATCCCTCTTTGGATCCGATGTCTCTGTTTCATCCTGTGAACAGCGGGCACTTTAGGACTTGAGCATCTACCCGCTATTACGAGGTGTCCGATATTTGAGGGTTAGGGGATTTCACAAATATTGGAACCGGAATTGTAAAAATATTTGATAACATAGAGCAGTGATTCTCAATAGGCGGCCCGCGTGTCAGATCCAGCCCGTGAACTGTAAAAACTGGCCCGGCTACAAAAAATAAGAAACTGAAAATTTTTCTAGGTGGGGCTAAAGCTCTTACCTCAATGCTATTTCATTGAATCAGAAAATTTCTAGTGGGACGATAAGCCCCCTAGTTACGCCAGTGTCTATATAGCGTGTAAGAAAATTTTGTTTTCACATCTTTTGGCCCGCCGACCTGAAAAAAGATCCAAAGTGACCCGTGATGAAAACTAATTGAGAACCACTGACATAGAGGTGTCCGCTATTGGGGAGTATCCGTAAGGAAGGTCTACTGAGCGACTTAAAAGTCTATGAAGAATTACTGATATCTAACAGGAAATATTTTATTTAAACCGAAAAAAAAAAATAAAAAATAGGAAGATAACTTCTCTGCTTGTTGCGTATATGAATACAGTAAAATGAGCATGTGAGTATTGTTTAAAGAGCGCATAATCGCTAGAGTTGCACAGAAACACACATTGACTAAACGAATAAACAATTTTTCAGGTTCTTAATTGGTCAGAAAATTCGATTAAGCCGAATTCAGAATTCAGTTAAACTAAGTTCAAAAATCGTGTAAACTACGCTAAGAATTAAAGTTCCGAAACTGACCGTAAATATATGATAAAGAAACTCACAATGCTGCTTTTGATTTGCACTACCTTTCCTGCAGTGTAACGAAATTTACCTTCAAGTCAACATATTGTGTAGTCAAAAACAGATCTCATAAGCGTCAGGTTTAACGACCTGCTAATCTGTCAGTTCTTTGTCCAGTAGCCAATATTGCCAAAAATTGCAAATGAACTTCAGCTACATTCAGGACCGATGGGTGCACGTGTGCAGAAATCCGGCTCCGACTACGGGCTAGGTAGCCCGCAACCAAAGTATGTCATCTTCGCCTTTGTAGGTTCGTCTTTCGAGGGTTTTATGGGGGCGCGTAGCATAGGGACCCTCTCAAGGGGGCCTAATTCTCAAGACGCTCCTCAGCAAGGTGGGGTTTATCGATTTCGCTAAAAATTTATGCGTCCCTTTGCGTCATTTCACTCCTATCGCGCCCGGAAGTTCACACAGGGGTATTAAAAATTTAAAGTTGGTTGGAAAAAAGTGGTACTAAAGTTTTTTTCCCCCTGTTTAAGAGGAGGGGGTTGTGCGAACGGGGCCAGAAGGACAATAGGATGTATATTCCTACCTGTTCCCTTTCGTGCTTTTTGAGGGGTGCTAAGATATATAGGCCCAGGTGCAAAGGCTGATGGAAGATTGACTTTGTAGGCCAGTACGCGCATTGTCCTCACATCAGCTGGAAGATATGCATGGCAGTATTTATGAGTGCATACCGTTTTTTTTTAGAGAAATTGTGTACTCTAATAAGCAGTCAAGTCAACTATATACTGATAAACTCAAACCCAGATGGACGAACTAGAGGGTAATAGGTGGTAAAAGATGACGAAATGATACGTGAAATATACAGGGAATTTTTATAACAAATTTGGCCGTATGTAAATCAAGGCAGTATTCCAGAAATAATATATTTTTACAGAAAACCACCGCAACGGCAACTCTGCACCTATGTGAATGGAAACATCACGCTGATTGTTGACATTTTAGTTTCGTGTAATCTCGAAGAAGGGTTATCGATTTTTTCGCCCGGAACGTGTTAATTTCATTCATAAATGATTGTAGATACGTTAGTAACGTTATTATAAAAATTCTCTGTATAAGAGGGTAATATATTATTTCGTATTATACTGGCGTACATTAAGCATGTATATTATTTTCATAATCACATACATTGGTCCTTAATCCATTGTTACGCAGAGATACTAAGAACCGGAATTTTCAAGGCGTCGAAATGAAACTTAAAATGTAGACATTTCAAGTTGTGCGTTCGAAAATTACGTACATAAAAAATTAAACTACCACGGTTACTGTTGCCAAATTTCAAATGGCAGCAACCCTATTTTTTTATTATCGCAATACGATTAGCACTGTGAAAAACTCCAAATGCCGCCGAAAGTTTTCCTTTAACTGTAAAAATGTCTGTGAAAGAGCAGTGTCAAAGGAGGCGTGTGAATGACTTAGTAAGAAAGACAACAAGAAATCATGCCATTTGACGTTTATTTAACAGTGCTCGATGTGGCTACCTTTGTAGGCGATGATACATGCATGTTTTTCAAATTCTGACTTTCACATTCATCTTATTTGATACTGCTCTTACTCAGCTATTTTTACAATTAGAGAAAAACTTTTAATGGCATTTAGGGTTTTTCACAGTGCTGATTGTATTGCGATAATAAATAAAGGGTGTTGCTATTTGAAATTTGATAACTATAGTAGTGATAGCTTTTTTTTTTCATGTATGCAACTCTCGAGGGCATATTTTGAAATGTCTATATCTCAAGTTTTATTCCGATACCATGTAAACAGGGGCGCTAAGAGGCAACTCGGGCCCCAAATCTTAATTCGAAACGCCCATGATTCACTCCCTTGGGCAGTGGCAGGAATATTTTTCCTTTTTTGGGGGGGAGGAGGGTCTCGAACCCCCAAAGGAACCAAACGTATGAAATTAGGATACATTTTTTTTGTACTTTCTTATTACTTAATTATTTTACAAGATCACTGCTGAAAAAAGAAACTAACGTAAGCTGCTATTATTATTATTTTTTTAATAATCGAGACAGGCTAATGAAGAATAATTAAAAAACTGTACATTAAAAATGTACAAAATCTTATTAATCTGGATTTTGAGAACAATTTTTCTGGCCTTCCGATTAGCAAAACTAGTTTGGCAGGGCCGGGTCCCCCCATAACATAGCTTCTTGCCAGCGTGGGCCCCCGGGTTGCAGCCTTTGCTGCCCCCCTCTCTTCGGTCCTGATTGCAAATCCGGGTCCTTACATAGGGAAGTTACTTTACGATCACCCTATATGTAGAGTAATTTTTCTCATTAAAGATTTTCAAGGGACAAAGAAGAAAGATCGTTAATCAAAACGTGCCACTAATCGGAATAAAATACTGAGTAAGGATTCATGTTTTAATGTTTTAGTGCAGGGGTCCTCAACCTTTTCCAGTTCAAGGGCCAATTTTGTTATTCTTGTTGGCCCGCGGGCCGCACTACACTACCAGCAATATTAGGACTAAATAAAGGCGGATCCAGGGGGGGGTGCCCCCCTGTCCCCCCTGGATCAGCTGTTGTTGCCGTTTTTCCTTAGGTCCGTGTATTAGTTTTTGCCCACCCGAAAATGTTTTCTGTATTCCCCTTTGGAACAGCATATATATATTAAGGTATTATTACCCTCCGCAGGGATAACACAATTGCCAAATATGGTCAACACAAGAAAGCCTCCGGGGCGAGATTTTTGTGAGTTTTCGTGGGGGAATTTATTATACAATAATTTTTGCCACCCACGGTAGACACTCCGGGCTAAACGGATAAGGAATCTATCTCTGGGACAATGTAGAAACACTCCGATAGAAAACGTATGTTATTTTAACATGCATAATAGTTTTCGGTATTTATTTTACATAAACAAATACTTAAATACATATTTGAATTACACCATATATCTCATGGTTATACTCCGAAGTCTACTATACAATACCTAATAAAAAAAATAACACGCTTCAGAATCAACTTGTGTTTTAGCATTTTAGCAAAACTAATCTGAGCTCTGAAATGATGAAAAAAAGACTATTTTCAATTAATACTTTCTCATATTTCTTCGCAATTTTATCTCTATTTCTGTTTTTTCTTCAATCTCTACTATCCTCTTATATCTCTGCTCTCCACTATCCTATTATCTTTCTATTCCCTACTATTTATTATCCTCTTTATCTCCATTTTCGCTATTTCTTTCAACATATTCTTTCATTTAATGAATATTTACAACGAAAACTGACGTCGTTATCCCTTTCGAGGTGCAAATTTGTCAATTACTGTGTCAGGATTAATCATGAGGGCATTGCTGAAATGACGCTCAATGGATATAACGGCTAAGTTACGAAGGCATTTCCCAGCCATGTTTGCTTGTAAGCATGTTTTAATAAGCTTCGTAGTGGAAGAACTCCGTTCAGCCGAGGCTGAAATAAAGAAATATTACATATAACCCTTATTGGTTTACACAGGTTTAACTGCATTCTGCATACATTAACCCAAGCATTCGCACGGTCCATGTGAATATTTATGTTCATATATCCGTACCTATCTCTCGTGATTTCTTCATTATAGAAAAAAATAGGTTAAAAAAATGGATTTACGGCAATAAAAATAGAACATTTAACAGTTAAATTGTATATCATACAATTTGGATAATCATGGTAAGCGGAAAAAATGGGTTGGATAAAATAGACAATGGCAAAATAGTTATGGAAAAAGAAGTATGAGAATGGCCTTTAATTTCCTAATTGAGGAATGTATTGGTTAAGACCGCTGCTACTATTGTGATGCTCGCGTCTATATTTGATCTGATGATAGCCGCAATATTTGTATTAGACTGACCACCTGGGTAGTCGTAGTTAATAAATGCTGCCACCAGCTCGGTTTACAAGCTGAGCGAAATAGACTCTTTTGCAAGACGTGCAGGTTCTTTCACTTGCGTATGTAGAACGATGAAGCTAAAGGGTTAGTGGACAACGATTGTAGTACAGAAGCTAATACTATTTTATTGGTGACGTCAAAGTTGTTGGTATATACAGTGACAGATAATTTCCCACTCTAGGCGAAACGCCTAAGTTCTAACGTGTAGTATGAGGTACGAAACCGTACCACGTCCGTTCATTCTACTTTTCTATCCCATTCCATCTCCTTGTCTCTCCACATGTCTCCTTGTCTGGACATCTCGAATTCTTTTTCTACAATGATCTCATTGGTCGAGATTCCTCACGTGGTCACTCCTGATTGGACAGTGTGACCCTTCTTCCCGCCCAAGACGTGTTTCATGTAAATATTTTATGGTATCAATGATGACACTATAGCAGAAAGATATAGCTATTTCACCCGCAAATATCCGGACTGCTTCCTTTAGACCCTATTTCACCAAGAACTCCTACAAGTTACTATTTTACATCCTCTTCTAACACGTTTGATCAATACGAGGAAATGCATAATTATTAAATGAAATTACTTAATAGCTATAGAAATTAGTTGGTACATCATTTGATACATCAAAGGAAATCATCCTTATCAAGCCCTCTCGATTTGCATATTGCTATCATGAAAATATAACTACACAAATCAGTAAGATTTGATACAGAAACGTACGGAAATTTGGTAGATGTTGCTTTAATAGCAGCCGAGATAAATAATAGGGGATTGGGACACCTCTCGATACGCCTTTGATATGTTGTCATATATATAAGGACATTCATGCGTATTCTGTCTATGAAATTTGGTAAATATGGCTTCAATAGCAGCCGAGATAAATAATGGGAGCTGCGGCACATTTCGATACGCCTCTGATATGTTGTCATGTATAAAGACACTCATGTGTACTATCTGTCTATAAAATTTGGTAGATGTGACTTTAGTAGCATCTGTGATAAAGGCACCCCTCGATATGTCCCTGATGATAATCATTTTAAGAGGGTTGCAGCTGTGAACATTGCAGTTATTCCAATTGCAATTAAAATTACGAAATTTGTGAACGTCCCCTTTTTTTGTGATCGGCTCTTCTTTCCCACGACATTTTTCCACTGGCCCTTTTTCCAGTCCAGTTTTTCCGTGTCCTTCTTCCCATTGGCTCTTTTTTTCCCCCAAGATTCGTTTCCAGTCCGAGTACCCCTTATTTACTAATAGTACATCGCTTTTTTTTTTTTTGGTAATGAGAAATGGCGGCCAACAGAACAAAATATTTCTTCGTTCTTAACCGAGTACTCAATCCATTCATGCTTTTCATGCCAGGTACTGTGAAATGACCTACACTTATCACCCATTTGTCGGTGGGAAAAGTCAAGTTCTGGCTGTGTTGGCACTTTATCACAATTTTCACTTAAATCCAGAGTTATTTTTTCAACTTAGTCCAGCTTGTATTTGCGTTAAGATGAAATCTGATAGCGTTTCAATCTATATATACCCTTTTAATTGTTCCCACACTTTTGAAATGTCTCTGCGAAGAAGGAGTAAAGGTTTTATACATTACATATTCTGACCCATATATACAATAAATACATAACCCCGTATAAAAATTGCGTCTAAAAACAGCTCTATTGCAATTATATTAAAAAAAACCCACCTATTCACATGTTGATAAACTTTCAAACTTTTTACCTTTCACAAAAAAATAACTAAAATATTTGGCCCACCCGCAAAAACCGCCATTGCTCCTGGCGAAAAGCGAAACACGAAGTTTTCGCTAGTGTAGAAGAATTTTCTCTAGCCACAACGTTGCCATCAAAGATGCAAAAGTAGTCTTTGGTCCAAGAATTCTGTCCATTACGTCATGCTGACGCTCCACTCACATAAGCGAAGAGTTATGAAGCAAAACGTTTGGTATTTTTCTTTTTCTTTTTTTTGTTTTTTTGCGGCAAAGGGCGATGAACTGTTCCCAGCAAAGCGAAAAAAGAAGTTTTTTAGTACCAAAAGAAGAAGAAGAAGAAGAAAACCAGTGGCAAAAGAGGTGTTTTGAAACTGGGTCACTGTACGCTTATCACACTTAAGAACCACGCTCCTGAATTGCAGACGCCCACCCTAAACACCAGCGTTTCACAACATTAGCTAATGGGGTCGCCACCAGCGTGGTTTTTTGATGATGTTGATGTTTGGTAAACGAAAGGAAAGCTACCTGTGAACAAACATGACTCATTCTAACCGATGGTTATCGATGCGGCCACAAGGGCCACACTGGATAACTACCACCGGCCGCATGCGCATCATAGATTTCTAGTACTCCATTTGAAATTTTCTGTCATACCATTGATAAGGCCTCAAGGGCGATAATACGATTTTTTGATTGCACGGTACACGCCATGGTTGCACAGTGGCGCAATATAGTTGATAGTATAGTCATTAATTCGGGTGAATTAATATTATTATTAATTATATCCTTGTTATTTTACAAGCTTTATGTTCATTGTTTTATTTAAGAGCAAGCATACAGGATAATTTATTCCCTGTCACAGGTTTTTACAGCCATTCAATCTTTGGTAACCACTTAAATTTAAGTGTTGTTTGTTAAGTTTTATTGAGGTTGGCTACGCCTGTGGCCATAGGAAAGAAGCATCGGAAAATTGCTATTCGAAACCTATACCGTTTGAATTTACTACTAAAACTGAATTTTGGGTTTAGAAAATGCGAAAACTTTTATTTATATACTGGGATTTTTCAAATTTCAGTGCATATTTGCATATCGGCATGTAACACGCTTTCTCTCAGTTTTTCACTCACTTTTTCAGTAAATACGTATTTTAAAATATACATGAATAATTATATAATTATTCAGTATATCTAGCGAAAAGGCGAATATGCATTTAATTACAGGAAAACCCCGGTTATTTCGGTTTCAATAATTGCGGATTTTAAATTATTGCAGTATTTGAAGGTGTCAAATAACGAAAAATTAAAAAAAAAGTAGATATATTTCAAAAGTAGACATATTTCATATTTCTTTAATTTTAAATTAAAATCTAATATTATATATATATATATATATAATATATAATTAGTATAGTAATTAGCATCTATTTGGTAGATTGAGTTTACGTCAACAAACATGGGAGCTAATGCCTGATGCGAGAACTAATATATTTACGATCTGTAGTCAGAAACGTCTCCAACCAGGCTGCCGCGGCATTTAAATTTCCGATATTAATGTACGGTGCTGAGGAAAATGAAGAAGTGGAAATGATAACAAAAAAATTCACTTTAAAAGAATTAGAAGAAATGTTTCATATTGAGGGAACTTTTTAAGCAAAAGATTGTGGATAGAGATCCTAACCTTGAATGTTCTTCGAAGGTGCTTAGATAAATATACAATTCAATTCGTTGTTACAAAATAATTTACAAAAATAAGAAGAAAAATGTAAAGCAAACAAACAAATCTCTAGAAGTATTTTTTTTAAACAATAAGCACTAGTACGTTCAGTACAATATACATACGTACACAGTAACAGTACTGTGCATACCTAGTTTATACCATCGTATAACATTACTTAGTGTTAGTAACTTTATAAACGCAATCTCTAAACGATGGTTTGGCATCATAACCGTCATTTTTTTCGCTTAAAAATTTTATAATTTCCGAAGATTCGGCCAAAGCAACCTGTTTTCTATATATTATACGTCCCGATCGATTATCGCGGTTTCGGTTATTGCGGTGTTTCCGTTGGCACAATTAATTGAAATAATTGGGGTTTTCCTGTATATATGTATGGGGTATTCCTGTATGTATGCCTAGACATGGATGTGGTAATACACAACATAAGTATTTAATTATATATTGAGATTGGATTATATAATAATAATTGAGGTAGGTCTGAGAAACTCAACGAAAACGCGTTCGTGCGCGCGCACATGCGTATGTATATATTTATTTAATTCGTTGTGCATTAGTCGTTACATCCTATAGTGATATTTGACTCCGAAAATGTGGTTTTGGGATTGAATTAATTCGATTTCGATAGCCCATTATATTAATGGCGCCATAATTATTTAATAAGAAGATGATGCAATCAAAATTGCCCTAAAACTATAATCTTGAATTATTATTTGCACGCGTATGTTAATACAAGATAGGGACGCCTTACAGGAGATAATTACGACATCTTGCTCGCTTCCAAATTTGACGTAATCTAGTTGCAAATAGTTCTTAATTTATAAGGCAACATCGAAACAGAGATATGCATCGACGTCGTAAATGGAGTACATATCAAACTGCGCGTCAGGTTTACGACAGCGTCATGTGGCCTCAACCATAATATGAGCGAACACATGAATGTATAAATAGGCACTAATTATAATTCAAAGCCGCAGCTTAACTGAGTAATCGCAGAGGAAGACATAGCATTATGTAATTTAATATTCTATATAATATTGCCTACATATAGTTAAAAACCGCTTATTTTTTTAAAAAAAACCCAACTGATAAAGGAAGGAAGGAAGGAATGAAATTAATCACATCTTACGTCACTACAATATTTTGCATCTGTTGGGATTATTCGGAAATTCTTCTTGAATTAATGATGTCTGCTTCACGAAGATATTTTTTGATCTGAGAGGATGACAAGGGGTTTGCACTGCGTATTCTTTGAGCTTCCTAAGAATGCTCGACAAGAATTAAGGTCAGGGGAATTTGTTCGCCACGACACACCACAAGGCTGATGGTGGTCTTTTTAATGTATTGGTCAATAGCGCTGTCTCGGGTTGTGGGCAAGCATTATCATTCCATGAAGTAAAATTGGCATTAAACTTGGCTCGCACAGTGATGTTCATCGGACATGTTAGAAGAATATAGAGACCAGTGATGTCATCGGATGGGATACTCATTTTCTTCAGGGAGCTATTATTACAATGGAAATTCATTTTGAAGGTGACTAGGGAATAATGATGCAGGATTTAGTATAAAATATAAAGAAAGTTTTAAAGTAATGTGCTGATAATTTATTCCCTCTGAGAGCCCAGTCGTCTAATTGCTGCAACTAGACATTGGACTTCACCAGACGGGGTTGATTACACAAGCTAATCTGTGGGTAGATATAATAAAAAACGAGTTGATTTATCATACGAAGAATGAGTTCATCATAAAGTTAGTACATAGCAATATGAGAGTTAGTTACCATAAGTAGAATAAGTTTACAACAAGATGGTTCACCAAAAAGAGAATGAGTTTATAAGAATGATTTTATATGAATCAATTTATTATAAGAACTGTCTTTCAAAATGAGTTTATCATAACAGGGAAAGCAATTAAGAACGGATTCATACAAGGATAATGGTTAAGAATCCGTTCATCATCACAAGGGTAATAGTCAAGAACTAGTCCATCATCACAAGGATAATTGTTAAGAAGCGGTTCATCATCATTAATGAGACTAATTCTTGGGAACTAGTTCATCATAATCAATAAGAACACCCCAACTCAAGGTAAGGAGAATCAGTTCATCATAATCAATAAGAAACCCCAAATCAATCAAGGTAAGGAGAACTAGCTGATCATAATCAATAAGAAAACCTCAACTCCAGGTAAGGGGAATCAGCTCATCATAATCAATAAGAAAACCCCAACTCAAGGTAAGGAGAATCAGTTCATCATAATTAATAAGAAAACCCCAACTCAAGGTAAGGAGAATCAGTTCATTATAATTAATAAAAAAAAACCACTCAAGATAAAGGGAATCGGTTCATCATAATCAATAAGGAAAACCCCAACTCAAGGTAAGGAGAATCAGTTCATCATAATTAATAAAAAAACAAAAAAACTCAAGATAAAGAGAATCGGTTCATCATAATCAATAAGGCAAACCCCAACTCAGGGTAAGGAGAATCAGCTCATTATAAGGAGAGACAATTCATTGTAAATTGAACCAGTTCGTCATAAGCGGAGCCAGTCCATCGTAAGGAGAATCAATTTACAAAACCAGTTCCACACGAAAAAAACCAGTTTATCATAAAGAGAACCGGTCACGAAAACTAGTTCACCAGAAGGAGATCTCGAGAACAAACTCATCATACGAAAGATTAACCAAATTTTTTAACTGTGTTCTAGTCCTCCTATTTTTTCCTGTATGCCGTTCTTTCCTACCCCGCATTTTAAAAGCTTAAAAAAAATGGAAAAACTGAACTCATGATAGCATCTTTTAAAGCTGACTACAAGAATGCTAATCGCCATTTTAAAATACCTTGTAGATCATCCCATCCATGATCAAGAACTCAGCAAGCTTCAAGTACAAAGCCCCGTGAGACAGAAACTCATCAAAGCGCAGTGTGAATATTTCATTGGAGCGTTAAAACAATTTTCTTTTACGAGAGTGCTTTAAAAATAAAGAGAAGCACTCCACCGAAATAAGAGGCCTACAAAGACATAAAACAAATTATTTTTTCTGCTGTTGTTTAATCTGAAGACGAAACAAATTCTCAGATACATTACAAAAAAGGTAAAAATAAATACAAGTTGCTGGAATACATTTGCTGGAATTTTCTTTCTTGTTATGAGTTGAGTACAGAAGATTAAACGTTTTTCTCTCTTGCGAAATTAACTTTGCCAGCAAGGAATGGTGTACCAAGTACACTCCTAAAATTTAAGCCCATCTTCTATTTAAGCGCATGGGAAAAAAAAAAGCCAAGAGTGAATTTTTGAAAATCTTTAATTGTCTTTTCTCTTTGATGGGCCGTTAGAATTTGGTTGAGTTAGTAGTTAAAAAAATGTTCGTTTTTTTGGGAAAAAAGAGTAATTTAAAAAAAAATTGAAATTAATCTTTGGGAATTTGAAAGGTTTAAAACAATCTGCTTGATGGTTAACAAGATCTTAACTTATAAGACGAGGACCACTATTCTTTTTTCAATATACTTCTCATTTCCACACTCCAACGCTGGGGCGTGTATCAAATTTTTTGCCAGTTCGGACTTTCCTACATCGGACGGACAAAACGTGCCCTCATGCATCGGTTGAAAGAACATCGCCGATACGTTGAGAAAGGTGAGGTGCACAAATCATCCATTGCTGTTCACAGCCACGAACACAACCATCGCTTTAACTTTTTTGACGCTCGTATCATCCACCAACCTCATTCACCACTTGAACTGGACTTCGCCGAAGCTTTCTTCATTAACATGTTTCGTGATTCCATTGTGAATGACCACAGCTCAACTCCTTCCTTCAGCTCAGCTTGGCGAAATGTACTCCACCAAATTTCTTCTGATATTAATCCATAGTCCCACCATAATTGCCACCTCTACCAACAGACAGCCAACTTTTCCACAATTTGGTAATTTCTGGGAAGAGTGGCCGCACTACAAAAACCACGTAGTACTTGACTTCCTACTTTTGGAAGTCAACATTTCACTTAATAACTCAACTCTAGTTACATCCGCGAATCAACCTCGTTTGTTGACGATATTCCACGTGTTCACTCCCGAAGAAGGGCGAACTTTTATCGCCCGAAACGCGTAGCTTGAACTCAATCTTGACATAAATACGCTTCTAAAACGTTGTTTTTTGTGTCTTATTTATATTGCGTATTGTTTCGTCGAATATTTCCACATACTTCTCAGTGTTTAGAATAGCAGTCTAACATTGTCAGTGCGAACACCATAGTCACAAAAATGTTGTTCATGTTATCCGGAGAGGATAGTATCGTATTGCTGAGTGGCTGCAATTTGATGGGGATCTAAGGAACTGTTCGTGTTAAAAGTAATTTGCACTAACGAGGTCCGACTGCAATATTATTCTGTAGATATTATTCTGCAATATTATTCTGTACATAGAATAATCCACCGGGTCGGACATAGCCTATAGTATCTTGAAAGAAATTCAATTCATGTCGATTTCCTGTAAAGCAGGGTTGACCAACCTTTTTAGACAGTAGACCAATTAAAAAGCTTTCACGGATCTCGCAAGCTAGTTTCGTTTAAAAAAAAAAAAAAAATGGAAATTTCAGCCCGAAATTAGCAAATACGGTAAACATCATAACTAAAACAATTATCATGATAGAGAACTATTTTTTATTTCATTTTATATATATATACAATCCATATGCATAATATCGAGTACGATAATTAGAAATTTTTGAATCATTCGTGAGATATGCTAAAAAACGTTAGTCGATCCACTGAAATTGTGAAAAAACACACATACTGTCAAATAAAAAAATGATATAACTCGAGTTCTATAAACTTTATTATTTTAAAACTTCTGGTTTATTCTATACATAGTAATATAGAAAATCTATGTGCAAGATTTCACATGATTCTATTAAGAACTTTTTGAGCTATCATGTTTGACGTAACGCAAATCTTGAAAAATACAGTTCTCCAGAAATTGCATTTAAAGTTCTCAATTTAACGTTATTTCCACTTAGTCGCGTATTGCAAAAGTTATCATATCTTAGTTTCTAATCAACATATCAAGAAAAAACAAACGGCTTCTGGTAGCTGCGGATTTGAACAATGAAAGAGAAACATAAAATAAAAATATAACCTTTAGTCGAAATCGGCCATTTGAACGATGTCGGTTACCTGAAGGAATTATTCAAAAATTATCCTCATGTGTCCATTTCTCTTTTTCGAATTTTCTTTTGAACATGTTCAGGTGAGATATTTTTTTTTAAAAATTCGGAGTTTTTGTGATCATCCGTCATATTTAAATATTGGCAAGATACACAAATAAATACACAGTTTGCAGCAGGCCCGTGTACAGAAAAAATAGAGAGGGGGGTGAATCATCAGATCTCCTCTTTATGTACGGCCTTCGATTGTATCATTAGTTACAGAAGTTATATATTATAATAAATTTATATATAAAAAGTGGATGCCTATAGTTATCCTTATAATTTATAAAAATGGAAAGATTATTATTTTTTTTTGAATGGGTATGATCGTTGAGTAATTGTGAAAAGATGGAGTCCTAGTGAGTGTAAGTCTCTGAGGAAAAAAATTGAAAATCTCTGACAGAAATATGCAGTAAAAGCAGGAAAAACAAAAAGAAACGATGAAATAAATTATCCATTAGCTTCTCGATAATTAGAATAGGTAGGGCCGTAGCCAGGGGTTCAGACGAGAAAGGGAGTAAAATCGGCTAAAATAATCCACAGGGAAGAATATGTCTTTGACTGGGAGGGCGCAATTTGGATGGTTCTGCCAGAGGCGCAAGATCATCTTGTCACGGCGCTGAGAGTGGGCAGAAAGTTCATATGTGTGTTGGTGGGAGGGGAAGGTAACAGGCTTATAATGAGAGCTACAATTCAATATATTCATGGGCGAAATCTGGCGGAGCAAGGGTGCACATGGCCCCCACAGTGTTTTTTTAGAACACAGATAAAATCGTATTTTTTCCACCAAATTTTGTTTTTTCTTTATCCCAGTTTACGCTACATTTAACCCATTGTCGTACATAGGGGGTTTTGTAGGGGGGTTGTAACCCCCATTGCAATGAAATTTTGTATATTTAACATAGGAATATGTGAGTTGTAGCTCTGTAAACCCCCATTGAGCCTATAATCCCCTCATATGAACTTTCTACGTAAGCCTATGACTTAATCCTATGCATATATTTACTTGTATATACAGCAGAACCTGCATAAAGTGACCGCCTTTGGGACTAGACCGCCATAGACAGGTCGAAGCGAACCTGGGGGTCCCTGTTGGCTCTGGTGCCCCTGATTATGACCTCCACAAACTCCACTGCATACACCAGTGTCCTCTATTATTCGGAAAGTTTGGAAACTAACACTTTTAGTAAGAATTTTTTGTATAATTTGTAAAATGAACAAAACCACGGAATTAGAAATTATATACATACATATAGTATACATTACGTACAAAGTACATATGACTGATACTGAAAAAAAAAACCCCTCCTTAACAATAAATGCAAAGAAATAATTTAATTATTATCGTTTAAGTTTGAAATAAATTATTTTAAGTTAATATTCCATGTACTTTTAATATAGTTAATCATTATGTTTATTATTGTACGCTTGGTTAATTCGTAGTTACCTTACTTTATACGATTCCAAAGATGAATTTGAAGAAGGAAAGACTTCCGCGCCATCTAGTGGTAATTTTTGAAACGAAAGTGCTTCGTCAAATAAAATTTTTATTGCGTTTCTGATTTCCCTTCAAAATAGAAGAGGAGTCGTAGTTAGACTAGGACTATAAAGGGTCTGGGCAATGGCGGACACAGATTTTCATTTTGGGGTGGACAAATCATTTTGGGTCAAAGACAGAATTTGCCATGGTCTTGGAATAACACCCTTCATTTATCATATGAAAGTTGGAATATTTTGAAGTGAAAAATACGCTTGGGGAGTCATGACCTCTGTGACCCCCTCTGTGTCTGCCCCTCTTTGGGTTGAGCCCCCTAGAAATAGAAATCAGTTCCCTACCTCTGGGAAATATTTTTCTCAGAATAAAATAATATTGTAGAATTTTATTTTAAATTTTTTGTTTTATGAAATTGTACATGATAACAAAACAGTTCTTTGACGTTAAAAATATATTAAAAATAGCTTTCCGTGGTAGACCTTGAGTATATAATGTTTTTACAGCGGTTTGAGTATTCACCTATTGCATAATAATAATAATAATAATAATAATAGGGAAATTATAGAGAGAGAGGTATACTAAAATTTATAAGTTTTCAATGCAAAATTTACGTTAAGAAATTTATTTATTAACGTTAAATATATTAGTTTGTTTGCAAGAATAGACGAACAAAACAAATGTTTAGGGCCGTGAAAATTTAATGCTACTCGTTAAAGAAAATCGTTGCCGATTAGACCTAGGGTTGCAATTTTATTGTGGCCGAATTTCCACGAATTTCAGAACCTTTTGTATATACATTGCATGAAAATAAAATATATTATCTATATCGGCTTTATTTTCAAAGTTTAAAATTTAAATTCCAGAACGGATTTAGCGAGCATTTTCATTGGTTTAAAAATCCTCGTTATATACGAGTCCTGCTGTAATTAATTACACGGGTTTAATTTATACTACAAAGGGCTATGGGCGACCATACGAGCACCTCTAGTGGGGGAACTGAGAAATATTATTACCTTCTTCTCAAAGCTGTCAAAAATTTTAGTGAATGTACAAGATACTAAAATGCTACAAAAATAATTGATACTGCTTGACAATTAGTAATGAGCTAAAAAGTATCTTATTTTAAAATGTGACTCTAAAACTTTTGAAAGCAATTGGATTGCAGTTTCGGGAAGATTAAATTTTTGAACTGCTAAGGGGGATAGAGCCCCCCTTTCCCCCCATAAGGGCGCCCATGCCAAAGGGCTCGGAAAAAATTTGTTCTGGGGGGCCCCACCTCGGAACCTTAATCCATTCCTGTCTACTTATATATTTAGTATTATTAAATATATTAATAAAATACATCACAAACATTTGCAAAATTTGTATCCCCCAAGTATCTATCTCAACCCCTTTGTAACTTTCAGAGCTCTCCCTTGTAATAGGTGTCTAGCTACGAGCCTGAATAGAAGAGTTAGCTTTTGTATTTTACCTGAAAATTAAGTGTTTAAAAATAATAATTGTCGATTTCCAAGGAAAGTTATCGTCAAAATAAGCGATAATTTGAAATAAATAAATACATAAATAAAGTAAAAAAAAAAAATACTTTCTGATATATAAATAACTTTTACGGAAGAGGCAACGATGGCGTGTTATGTTGGATTAAGGGGTTATGGCTTCATGGGGGATAGAGCTACAATGCCATATATTCATATGTATATATACAAAACATCGTAGGTGGGTTACTGTGTGCTGTCGTTTTACTTTAATTGAAGGTAACTTGGTGGAAGTTTCAGAGCTGGCTAATGGTGTTCTTAGCCCTGGGGACTTTTACTCCTAAAAAGCTTTGGAATTAGTACTACAGATAGATTCCATATAGAAATTATTTTATGGTAGTTTACATTAGTCATGGAAACGGCAGAACGAAGGAAGGGTAGTCATAACGAGTTGCATCCTAAGTTCAGGTTTTCGGATAGATTTTGAGCAAAAGATGAAAGTCATTTGGGAATAAGAAAATTGGTAAATATTTATTTATAAGCCTTGTTAGAAAGGCTGTTGTAGATATACAGTAACCGAACAGTTTAGTATACTCCGTTATGTTTTGTATACTCCGTTAAATGAAATACCGATTAACCAAAGTATGTGTAGTATTAAAAAAATTTTGTTTAACAATTTTTGAAAGAAATACATTTTTCTTGATAAAAAACAAAATACTGTGCAGTATATCAGTAAAACGTTGGAAAAAATTGTTCGGGGGAATTTTGATTGCTGGTGAAGAAGAAGGAGGAGAAGAACAATATAATTTCCAAAACCACTTAAAAAACGTTCCG
>QLNU02015003.1:33776485-33800517 GCA_006491805.2 Dysdera silvatica | reverse complement strand
GATCACTTCAATGATTTCTTTATAGACAGTGCAAATCAAAACAATGAAAAGCTGCGACTCTGCCAATATAGCTATAAATCGCATAAAATCAAACCTTAACAGTATGTACCTAGATGTATTTAATAAAGAAGAAATAAAAAGAACTAGACAAATAAAAAAAACAAGTATAATAAAAAAATTTTTTTTTAAAGTCAATTCCTTCAATGCGCTGCTCAAATAAAAGGGAAGAAAGGGAAAAATTGCGAAAAGCAATTTTGGCGACATTTGGCTGTAATTGGCGGCAAGCATTAATCGCCAAATACACCAAAGGAAAGCAAAAAAAAAATCATTTAAATTTAATTAATGAATTAATATTTGAAAAAACTGTATTAACATCAAGTGTCATCCACTACAAGTTTAAAAAAATTTATTTGAACTTGATTGGATGGATAGAAAGTATTTTATTAACGATTGAAAATTTGAACAAGATATATATAATATATATATAGGGAGAGTGTGAGCTAATAGAAGGAATTGAAAACAAACGGCTTCTGGTAGCTGCGGATTTGAACAATGAAAGAGAAACATAAAATAAAAATATAACCTTTAGTCGAAATCGGCCATTTGAACGATGTCGGTTACCTGAAGGAATTATTCAAAAATTATCCTCATGTGTCCATTTCTCTTTTTCGAATTTTCTTTTGAACATGTTCAGGTGAGATATTTTTTTTTAAAAATTCGGAGTTTTTGTGATCATCCGTCATATTTAAATATTGGCAAGATACACAAATAAATACACAGTTTGCAGCAGGCCCGTGTACAGAAAAAATAGAGAGGGGGGTGAATCATCAGATCTCCTCTTTATGTACGGCCTTCGATTGTATCATTAGTTACAGAAGTTATATATTATAATAAATTTATATATAAAAAGTGGA
The DNA here is from genome assembly GCA_006491805.2 of Dysdera silvatica. Classification (NCBI taxonomy): domain Eukaryota; kingdom Metazoa; phylum Arthropoda; class Arachnida; order Araneae; family Dysderidae; genus Dysdera; species Dysdera silvatica. Next base: position 33,799,603 of record QLNU02015003.1, on the reverse strand, counting down.
TGCCTATAGTTATCCTTATAATTTATAAAAATGGAAAGATTATTATTTTTTTTTGAATGGGTATGATCGTTGAGTAATTGTGAAAAGATGGAGTCCTAGTGAGTGTAAGTCTCTGAGGAAAAAAATTGAAAATCTCTGACAGAAATATGCAGTAAAAGCAGGAAAAACAAAAAGAAACGATGAAATAAATTATCCATTAGCTTCTCGATAATTAGAATAGGTAGGGCCGTAGCCAGGGGTTCAGACGAGAAAGGGAGTAAAATCGGCTAAAATAATCCACAGGGAAGAATATGTCTTTGACTGGGAGGGCGCAATTTGGATGGTTCTGCCAGAGGCGCAAGATCATCTTGTCACGGCGCTGAGAGTGGGCAGAAAGTTCATATGTGTGTTGGTGGGAGGGGAAGGTAACAGGCTTATAATGAGAGCTACAATTCAATATATTCATGGGCGAAATCTGGCGGAGCAAGGGTGCACATGGCCCCCACAGTGTTTTTTTAGAACACAGATAAAATCGTATTTTTTCCACCAAATTTTGTTTTTTCTTTATCCCAGTTTACGCTACATTTAACCCATTGTCGTACATAGGGGGTTTTGTAGGGGGGTTGTAACCCCCATCGCAATGAAATTTTGTATATTTAACATAGGAATATGTGAGTTGTAGCTCTGTAACCCTTCCCATTAAGCCTATAACCCCCTTATGAACTTTCTACGTAAGCCTATGACTTAATCCTATGCATATATTTACTTGTATATACAGCAGAACCTGCATAAAGTGACCGCCTTTGGGACTAGACCGCCATAGACAGGTGGTCACGATACATGACATCCTTTGGTATGGGTATGACTAAGACCATACCACTTCCCTCTTATAAAAAGTCAACTTACTATAAAGGTCAACTTACCAGGGTGGTCACTTTACCAGGTTGCACTGTATATACAAACTTGTATCCACTGGCGTACGCAGGTGGTGTTGATGGGGTTGTAACCCCCCCATTGCAATGAAATTCTGTATATTTAACGTAAGAATATATGAGTTGTAGCTCTGTAACACCCCCATTGAGCCTATAACCCTCTTATGAACTTTCTGCATTCGCCTATGATTATATCGCAGTGTGTGTGTGTTGGAGATATTATGACCAGAGCCGACGAGAGGGGGGGGGGCAGCAGGGGTTGCAGCTCGGGGCGCCCGGATGAAGACTGGGGGGGCCCCCTCTAGCAAGGACCTATGCTGTAGGAGGGGCTGGCCCTGTAAAAAATATCGACGCCACTGCCCAGGGAAGGAGTTATGGGGGGGCTGGTCGAAGCGAACCTGGGGGTCCCTGTTGGCTCTGGTGCCCCTGATTATGACCTCCACAAACTCCACTGCATACACCAGTGTCCTCTATTATTCGGAAAGTTTGGAAACTAACACTTTTAGTAAGAATTTTTTGTATAATTTGTAAAATGAACAAAACCACGGAATTAGAAATTATATACATACATATAGTATACATTACGTACAAAGTACATATGACTGATACTGAAAAAAAAAACCCCTCCTTAACAATAAATGCAAAGAAATAATTTAATTATTATCGTTTAAGTTTGAAATAAATTATTTTAAGTTAATATTCCATGTACTTTTAATATAGTTAATCATTATGTTTATTATTGTACGCTTGGTTAATTCGTAGTTACCTTACTTTATACGATTCCAAAGATGAATTTGAAGAAGGAAAGACTTCCGCGCCATCTAGTGGTAATTTTTGAAACGAAAGTGCTTCGTCAAATAAAATTTTTATTGCGTTTCTGATTTCCCTTCAAAATAGAAGAGGAGTCGTAGTTAGACTAGGACTATAAAGGGTCTGGGCAATGGCGGACACAGATTTTCATTTTGGGGTGGACAAATCATTTTGGGTCAAGGACAGAATTTGCCATGGTCTTGGAATAACACCCTTCATTTATCATGAAAGTTGGAATTTTTTACAGTGAAAAAATATATTTGGGGGAGTCATGACCCCTGTGACCGCCCCCTGTGTCTGCCCTTTGGGTTGAGCCCCCTAGAAATGAAATCAGCTCCCACCTCTGGGAAATATTTTTTCTCAAAATAAAATATTGTAGAATTTTATTTTAAATTTTTTGTTTTGTACGAAATTGTACATGACAATGGAAATTGTTCTTTGACGTTAAAAATATATTCAAAATAGCTTTCTATGGTAGACCTTGAGTATATAATGTTTTTACAGCGGTTTGAGTATTCACCTATTGCATAATAATAATAATAATAATAATAATAGGGAAATTATAGAGAGAGAGGTATACTAAAATTTATAAGTTTTCAATGCAAAATTTATTTTAAGAAATTTATTTATTAACGTTAAATAGATTAGTTTGTTTGCAAGAATAGACGAACAAAACAAATGTTTAGGGCCGTGAAAATTTAATGCTACTCGTTAAAGAAAATCGTTGCCGATTAGACCTAGGGTTGCAATTTTATTCTAGCCGAATTTCCACGAATTTCAGAACCTTTTGTATATACATTGCATGCAAATAAAATATATTATCTATATCGGCTTTATTTTCAAAGTTTAAAATGAAAATTCCAGAACGGATTTAGCGAACATTTTCATTGGTTTAAAAATCCTCGTTATATACGAGTCCTGCTGTAATTACACGGGTTTAATTTATACTACAAAGGGCTATGGGCGACCATACGAGCACTTCTAGTCGGGGATGAGAAATATTATCACCTCCTTCTCAAAGCTGTCGAGAATTTTAGTGAATGTACAATATACCAAAACGCTACAAAAATAATTGATATTGCTTGACAATTAGTAATGAGCTAAAAAGTACCTTATTTTAAAATGTGACTATAAAACTTTTGAAAGTAAATGCGTAGCAGGTTCGGGCGAATCAAATTTTTAAACGGCTAAGGGGGGATCGAGCCCCCCTTTCCCCCCCATAAGGGCGCCCATGCCAAAGGGCTCAGAAAAAATTTGTTCTGGGGGGGGGGCCCCCTCGGAACCTTAATCCGCTCCTGTCTACTTATATATTATTAAATATATTAATAAAATACATCAAAACATTTGCAAAATTTTTATCCCCCAAGTATCTATCTCACCCCCTTTGTAACTTTCAGAGCTCTCCCTTGTAATAGGTGTCTAGCTACGAGTTAGCTTTTGTATTTTACCTGAAAATGAAGTGTTTAAAAATAATAATTGTCGATTTCCAAGGAAAGTTATCGTCAAAATAAGCGATAATTTGAAATAAATAAATACATAAATAAAGTAAAAAAAAAAAATACTTTCTGATATATAAATAACTTTTACGGAAGAGGCAACGATGGCGTGTTATGTTGGATTAAGGGGTTATAGGCTTCATGGGGGGGATACAGAGCTACAATGCCATATATTCATATGTATATATACAAAACATCATCGCAGTTGGGGCAGGGGTTACTGTGTGCTGTCGTTTTACTTTAATTGAAGGTAACTTGGTGGAAGTTTCAGAGCTGGCTTATGGTGTTCTTAGCCCTGGGGACTTTCACTCCTAAAAAGCTTTGGAATTAGTACTACAGATAGATTCCATATAGAAATTGTTTTATGGTAGTTTACATTAGTCATGGAAACGGCAGAACGAAGGAAGGGTAGTCATAACGAGTTGCATCCTAAGTTCAGGTTTTCGGATAGATTTTGAGCAAAAGATAAAAGTCATTTGGGAATAAGAAAATTGGTAAATATTTATTTATAAGTCTTGTTAGAAAGGCTGTTGTAGATATACAGTAACCGAACAGTTTAGTATACTCCGTTATGTTTTGTATACTCCGTTAAATGAAATACCGATTAACCAAAGTATGTATAGTATGAAAAAAATTTTGTTTAACAATTTTTGAAAGAAATACATTTTTCTTGATAAAAAACGAAATACTGTGCAGTATATCAGTAAAACGTTGGAAAAAATTGTTCGAGGGAATTTTGATTGCTGGTGAAGAAGAAGGAGGAGAAGAAAAATATAATTTCCAAAACCACTTAAAAAACGTTCCGGATGTGAAGAAATTCATCAAAGTGGGATATTAGTGAATGGTTAAAAGGCGATGATTCTGAACTTGATTTTAATGATTAAGATATTATTACCCTTCACAGGGATAACACAATTGCCAAATAATGGTCAACATACAAAGCCACCATGGCAAGTTTTTTGTGGGGGATTTTTATTACGATTATTAAACGTGACACTCACGTTTAAGTTCATATTGGATCTTGTTTGGTATAGCAGAAAAAGAGACATCGTCCCTTCCTCAGGGGCGTCGAGAGCCAACGTGGGCTTCAACCTCACTTCGACCGGTCCCCAACGCCCCTTCCTTGGGCAGTGGAATAGAGATTTTCGTCAGGGCCGGGCCCTCTCTACCATAGGTCCTTGCCAGCGTGGGCCCCTACACTTCATTCGGGCCCCCAGGCTGCAGCCCCTGCTGTCCCCTTCTCATCGACTCTGCCCATCCAAGAATTGAATTACGGTCCCTACGTTGAGCCCGGAGTGCCTTACCCGCTAGACCAACGAGGACGGGAATAAAGCTCTCTTTCTCCATATATATATAAGGATGTAAGATATTATTACCCTTCTCAGGGATAACACAATTACCAAATAATGGTCAACACACAAAGCCATCGGGGCGAGTTTTTTGTGGGGGGATTTTTATTACGGTTAATATATTTGACACCCACGTTTAAGCTCAGACTAGAGCTTTTTTGGCATGGGTTAATTCGACTCTAGAACAGGGAGGATGTCTCCTTTTCGCCTATATCAAAACAGCTCCAGCGTGAGCTTAAACGTGGGTGTCAAATTTACTAACCGTAATAAAAATCCCCCACGAAAAACTTACAAAAAACTCGCCCCGGTGGCTTTGTGTGTTGACCATTATTTGGCAATTGTGTTATCCCTGAGAAGGGTAATAATATCTTAACACCTTTACATACGGAGAAAGAGAGTATTATTTCTGTCCTCGTTGGTCTAGGGGTTGGTTCCATAGGAGGTAAGTATTCCTTGAGAAAATGCAGGTCCGTTGTTCTACGGTGTAATGCCACCTAAATAACCAGCATCTAGGTCTAGGAGAATTCTAGGTAAAGTTCAATATCCAGGTGACATTGTGCGGTGTCGTGGTAGCAATGGATTCGTCACCCTATGACATAGCAGAAGGCGTTTCGCTTTGATGCTCACCGTTGTCCGATTTTTGATTCCTTTGCAGCAGAAATCCTGATTCCGCGGAAAATTGCAGGTCCAGATGCAGTATGACCTTTATTATCCTTGCGCCATAAAAACACGAACAAATAATAATAATATCATTTCATATATTTTGGCCAGAAATTCGAGATCGATTTTGACCTTTGAAGCTCGATTCGGCGCCAATTGAACGAGCCTCGTTACCAAAAAATTAAGTTCATCGCCAATATTTGGTGAATTAATGGTTTTTATAGCAACTTTGCCCTAACAGCCTGATTGCTGAGGTGAAAATTTAGTTCTCTAGAATTTCATTTATTGATTATTTTTAAGCGAATACTACTTTTTATACGTTATCTATATAGGATATCGAAATACATCACAAATTTCTAATTACTTGTGTAATGAACAAGGTCTTCAGTTTTTAATATCCTAATGTCGGTGGTCCATTTGAATTATCCTCGACATCTAAAATCGAGTCTGCAATACTTGCCTCACAAAGCATACAATATTTATCATTACCGTGATATATGGAATTTTATTTAAAATTTTTTGTTTTGTACGAAATTGTACATGACAATGATTGTTCTTTAACGTTAAAAATGTATTCAAAATAGCTTTCTACCGTAGATCTTGTGTATATAACGTGTTTTTTTATATACGTTTGAATCTTCATATACTTTATAATAAGGACAGGGGAAATTATAAAGGGGTATACTAAAGTTTTCAATGCAAAAATTACATTAAGAAATTTATTTATTAACGTTAAATATATTATTCTGCTTACATATTTATAATAAATATATTAATATATATATTAATAAATACATCAAAACACTTACAAATTTTAGGCCCCTCTGTAGCTTTTTGAGCCCCCTCGTAGCAAGCTTCTAGCTACCGGCCTTGTTCTGTCTCGGTCAGAGAGAAAGAACAAACAAACGAATTGAGCTATAAACGCCGATTGAAAATATTCTCTTCAGGCAAAAAGTATCCCCCACCCCCCACCCCCAATATTTGGAATAGTTTCTCCCAAATGCAATTCAACGAAATTTAATGCGTCTGAGAGTCCCTTGATAATGTTGCCACCCATTAATATGCATACGTATTATAACTGCTTTGAAGCGCATGCATTTACTGCATGGAAATTTCCTCTGTTCATTGTAAACCGAGAAACAGGAAATGCGACTAAATTTCGGCTTTGTGTCCACACCACAAACGTCTTAATGACTTTCGGGCGAGCTCCTAATAAGTTTTTCGGTTTAATATCGTGTGTAGCGAGAAGTTACTCTTTCCGTTTTTGGCAACATAGCATCGGGGAATCTTGGGACCATTCTCAGGGGCTTTTCTTGACTTGGCGCCGAAGACAGTATTATAATTAATATCAATTTTGGGTCTCTTCGCTGTCGCCGAAATTGGCGCAATATTTTTGCGTTTATTCAGCTACAACGGGATTAGCGCCCAAATTTATTGCGCCTAGAGTGAGATGAGAAATAAGGTGGTAAGGTGATTTTATTTGCATTTATTCTTAACGTCTTATTGTGTCTTCACAAAATTAAAATTTATTGTTAGCAAACTGTGTTTGAAATAGAAAGGGCAAGAGAGCGGGAAACACGTTTAATAGAAGTTTGACTGGATGTTAAAGTATGCTTTAAGGCAGTGGTTCCCAACCTGGGGGTCGCGACCCTCTCAAGGGGGGGTCGCCGCAACTATTTTTGGTTGCAATTATTTTTATAAAGCATTTCATACCGTTTTCAACGCTTTTATATTATATTATATATATATATTTTTTTTCAACGTGGCTACACGCATTGTAATTTTCTACTAATGGTTGTTAACTTTATACTTATAATATGCATTAATAGGCCTATATATAATTAATATAATTTATACAATTAATATAATATATATATATAATTAATATAAATTAAAAATTAATTATTAGATTTTTTTACAATGTAAATATATAATTAATATAATTTACGTAATATATTCATCGAGTTTACAAACTTATAGATGAACTTTTTTCGAGATCATTTTGATTTTGAATAAATAAAGGTTTTCATAATAATTTTCAATGGTACCAGCCAAAATAAAAATTCACTTTAAATGTTTTAAAATTTCATTCATTTTTATTAAAAATACAGTTATGTTTTAAAATCAGTTGGATACTCAATACATTTTTAAAAAAATTAAGTGGACTGTGCATTTAAGGTGCTGGAAATTTAAAAATCGGAAAGTATTTAAGTTTTTTTGCAAAATGTTTTTAAAGAAAAATGATGTTTAAAACATTCCACGTTCCCAACATAAAAAATTATTCAATTTTTTGACTTTCTAGGTGGGGAAGTGCAGAGGAGGTTAAAGCCTAATTTATGCAAGCTCACAGCGCCACTTTTCACGGCACTGATTGATGATTTTTATCACTAAGGTGGGTTCAAAGCGGCTTCTGTTTTTAAGTTCGCAGCGTGCGAGTTGGATTTTCAGGCAACAAATTTCCGGTGAAGTTCTTTACTTCGTTCTTTGATCCTCTAAAAGAAGAGTGGAAGAGAAAAGAAGAAAACGAAAGGAGTAATTGGAGGAAATCCGCTCAAAGTTTCTTTTTCTTTTAGATGACAAAGGCCCCCTTCCCTCTACAACTTCTTTAATCTTTTTCATTGGCGAAAGGTGTTCGTCTCTTTCTAATCTCTGACTCCGACATTACAGCATCTTCGGACTTCGGAAAAAGGATTATTTCTTTCCGAGCGTCCAAGAAGCAGGGAGTGTTGTCTTTCATCCTGCCTCTTTGATCGATAAGAAAGTTTGAACATCGTCTGTTTGAAAAATATCGAAAGTACTTTTTCATCCCTGGAGATTTTTCTCCGTGGTCTTATCGTTCTCGAGAATTTGTATTCCAAAGTGTTGCCAGTAGCTAAAATTTTAATCCCCAAATATCTGGCCTGAATATCCAGAGCAGAGCCATATACGTTTCTGAATGCGGTACATTCAAAATAATCGATATCGTTTTCGTCTATATGGGTGAGTGTTTCCAAAGTGGGATAGTTGCCAAGCTCTTGGGTATGGGAAAGAGTTTTCAAGGGGTACATGGAAAAAGTTTTAGGTTAAACCACATCTACATTTCCCCCATCCCTCCCCCAGCCTTTCCATAAACGAAACTCATGCTTGGTGTGTATAGCAACAAGATAATTAAAACCAAGATGATTTAAGATCAATTTAAGCCATTAGTAATTTTTTTTATCCTTCCCTCGTTCTTAAGTTCAGGTTAATGTTCTTGTGGTTTGTTTACGTTTATATTGTGTTTCGCCGTAAACTTTTATGTCCAACCCTCGATATTGAATAAATTGTAATGTTTTGAAAACCCCTTTATAGTGTACAATTAAAAAAAAGTGTTGCTTTTTACAAATAATGCAAAATATTAACGTTCTGCATTATTTTTCTCAGGTACTTCAACAAAGTCCTTTTCTCCAGAACAGTGCGTCGCAATGTAGAGTACGCACGCATTCATAATAACGTCACAAGAAATTTCCAACTGATATGTCACATTGTTTCAGAGGCGGAATGCATTGTATTCTTTTATATAATAGCGCTATTTGAATTATATTTGAACCTTATCCGTTTCGTGAGAAACAGGGCCCGATTAAGCCAAAGTGGGGCCCAGGGTCTACTATTCGTTCGGGGCCCTTCCTACGCACTCGCAACAAAATTATTCAATAAGTAACAAATGCAAGCTCAACAGGGCAAAAATCGTGATTTAGGAAGTTTAAGTGGTACAGGATGCCCCTGCGTGACAGCTTTCCCTTCGTACAGCTCTGCGTGGAGGGGAAACTTCGGGTCGGGGCGATACTTCCATTGCACACACAATCTCGTCACAAAACGCATGATATGCAAATGTGTACGCTACAATAATAAAATCGTATTCTGCGTAATAATTTTTGAATTTTGACCAACAATGGCTCTGCTGGACGGATACCTTTAAAACCTCTTAAATTACGATTTTTGCCCTATTAAGGTGGTGAAAAAAAAACAAAAACAATCGTTTCGTACTAACTAGCTGGTGCTTAACAACTTTATAATTGACTTTTTGCCCTTATCTTGAATAGTTTTCGAGATAGCAGCTCTAAGTTCTGAATTTTTCCGCTAGGGGCGCTGCACGCAGTCTCATCTTATAACGCATAGTCACTTTACTATACCTACACATCACGTTCATACATATAACTCTCTCCGTTCGACAGTTATCTGCGTGTATAAGGACTTTACTAACCACCTTGTATACAAAATCAGATCAAATCCAACGTCATTCATACAAAATGCAATAAAAAAAACAGTTTCGCATTTATATTTTGTCGATTTTTTATATTATCTCCATAACCAGTAGTTTAAAGCCATTTTTCAATGACGTTCAATTAAGAAAAAATGTAATGTTAATAAATTACTAAGTTATAATTAAAAAACTATGTTTCAAACTGATATTTTAAACTTTCCATTCAATTGTCAAAAAATACAAAATTAGGGGGCCACAATAATATGGGGGCCCAGGGCTGCGGCCCCGGAAGCCCGTATGTTAATCGGGTCCCGTGAGGATGTACACTCTGATGTAAGGTAAAATCTCAAACTGGACGCATGCTGTTATTTGAGTTACAAAATGCTGATCCATTGCATGATTTTTGATGTTTATGTCTGACTTACAAAATCAATGTGAAAAGGATGGGTTTCCTTATGTAGCTTTCCAGTTACAGTCCCCATGCCTTAACCACCAAGCCATCGAAACCAACCATGCATTGTCATTTTCTCATACTTATGTCTGTCAGACGGCCATCTACCATTGAATGTTCTCATTCAATGGCAGATGGCCGTGGGATGGTCTTGGATGGTCTCGGGAGCAATAATCGTACTAATTAATTTTTCGCAACAATTACGTTTCGTCCAGGTTAAAACTCATTTTTAACTTAAAAGAGTCTAAAAAGAAAGTGTCACGGCTCTGACACAGTACTGTCTGACAGAAAAATTCTGCCGAGCAACCAAGCGAAAGTCTTGCATTTTACAGAGGGAAACTTGGTCGGTATTATTTCTGAGGATGCTCCGCATAGCACTGAGTGAAACGTTAAGTGTTTTTAATAAACAGACGTTGCGGAATAACCCGCAAAGCTCTATGATGTATATTGGTATGAAATTCTCTATAAAAATAACTGCAACTAAAAATAGTTACGGCGACCCCCAGGTTAGGGACCACTGATTTAAAAGAATGACCAGTTTGGCAATCCGTTAGCATCTAGCTTTTGAAAAAAGATTTGGCTTGGGGGGTTGCTAAACTATCCGGGGGGCCCATAATCCCACCCCTTGCCCTGGGAAAGAATATTCGTACTAATCAATTTTTCGTATCTGTGTATTATGTTTGGTCCAGGTTAGGACATATTTTTAACTCATAAGAGTCTTAGAAGAAAGGGATCACGCCCCTAACACACATATGGGTCAAAGAGAGGCCATAGTTCGAACTGCAGATGTGATAAATCGTTCATTAAATGAACGACCTTTAAATGAAAGATTCATTAAATGAACGATTTATTAAGTAAACCATGAAATACCATGAAATTGCATGAATCGTTCATGAAATGAAAGACTTTTCCCCCTCTATGGTGAACGGAAAGACTCCTTTAAAACTCTTTTCGGTCATTTAAACGACCTGGCACTCTGCCAATTTGATCCTAAAATTGCAGATGAGGAAAAAAAAATTTTTTAACAATTAATTCCTTCAAAATCCTTTATATTCAGTTCAGGACTTTTTTGTTTTGTCAAATGGGAGTACGAGAACACTTGGAATAATTTTTACTAGCTTATTGGTCGAGGTAACCTCACGACGCTACTCTCAGTCAAACCTGAGACATTATCGTTTTTCTTTCTCTTCTCTTTACGATTCTTAAGCCCTGCGGTGGCGCAGTGTGGTAACGCGTTCTCCTATTGCGCGGCTAATCCGGGTTCGACTCCCAGCAGTGCAAAAAGAACGCTTACTCAGAGATCTCATAAAGATCGCACTGCTCACTGTAGTCCGGGGTTTGGTTCCCTAGGCCTTAAGAGGTTCGGATTCCTCGGAAAACAGTAGGTCCCGGCGCAGCATGACCACTGTAGTCTTTGAGCCGTAAAACCAAAAAACAAACTTTACGCGTCAACGTGCAAACAAAAATTGTGGAAAAGGTTAATTTGCATGTTTTCAGATTGAGTTGAGAGGTTGTAAGTGAAAAAGTTGTTTTTGAAAAGAAAGTTCGAAATTGATATGATTTAGAGAATTATTCATTTTACGGTGAAACTAGTAGTGTATTTACCATTTTAGAACTTTAGTTTATTTAGGCTATGTGATAGAACTGTGTGGAGATATTTTTCCAAACACACTGACTGACTGATACATCATTTTCTCAAAAACAGCCTTTAACACCTTTGTTATTTACTCTCTGCTTCTGATATCTTTAATATGTACTTATACCGTTATATATGAAATAGAGAACAATTGAGAGAGAGTGCAGACGCACGCTTGCATATTTCTCTTTCATGATTCTAGAAGCGAAAATGTTCATTTGACGATAAGCTTGCATTTTGATGTAGAATGCATAAGTTTTAGGAAAATATGAATAAAAATATTACATTCCACCTAAAACGAGAACCTTTTTCCTAAACAAAGGAATCCCACTTTCGGTAAAATCAGCAAGAAAGATAAGTCCCTTTTTAGCTAACATTGGAAAAGATGGAGAAGGGAATTTTATAAAAAATAGGCGTGGTATTCCTTTGGGATGCTGATCGCATTTTTGGATGAAATTTCCAAAATCCTTAAAAAAAAAAAAAAAAATAGGAGGGGAGAGAGGAATAGGTTGTGGGGACGTGAAAGGAAAAAGCTTGCAAGCAAAAGACGGAATATAATAAGAATTGGCAATATTTATTTCGGTATTATCTTTGCATATTTGATTGATTGATTGATTGACAAACAGACAAATTTTTGATGCAACTATTTAATCGATTGTGGTAAAGTTGTTTACTTTTTTACATACGGAATAAAATATTTAACATCTCTCATATCATAGCTAGTACATTTTTTATCACTAATTCAGACTCAAATTATCACTGAATAGAAAGTCTTAAAAGAAGAGTAAAATTAAAAATTCAGCAACGTTTCGAGAAATACTGTTTTTCCTATCAGGCGAAGTGTGATAAAGAGAATTTCTTCCGGGAAAACCAGGCTTAATAATGTGAACGAAGAGTTAAAAGAATGCATTCCTTGAAAAGAACGGAAATAAAAGAATGCATTCACCAAAGTGAACGATTACTAACCTCTCATCTGGGACGAGATGGACGGTTTAATTTAAACACAGCCAAGTCTGTTAGGAGTTGAACACAGTTCAGCGGGCTCGAAGCTGATCGACAAAACCATTGGGGGGCGCTGATTATCTTTTATTTTGAGCACAAGGTTGTGCGTTGATAATACTTGTATTTTATTTTTGGGCTTCATACATTCATGATACTCGTATTTCATTTCATTCTGTTAAGTAATTTGAATTTGACCTTGTTAATTAATAATTATTTAATAAAATTCAAAATACTTTGAATTCAATCTAATTACAATACGTTAAAATAAATCGTTTGCCAGTTTGAATTGTGCTATTCATCATTTGATCCAATGCAACGTCATTATATATATGTTTATATAATTAGCCTGCAAAAGGGTTGCTGGTATCTAACTGGAAGGAGACCCACACGCTGAACGTATGTGACGATGTGTGGAACCGGCCAGGCCAGTAACCTAGTGTCCTACCCCGCCTTCAAGTGGTGCAGGCTGAGCTTTCTATTTATGTGGCAAATTAATATTTGCTACACGGATAGAAAGGCGGAAGGGGAGGGCTAATTCACCAACCCGTCTAGCCAGCGTGGTGAAATTATGGCTAATTCCTCCATTATGTTGACACACCAGAAACCATGGCCCCTAGTCTCCAGGTGCTGGAGTGCTCCTGATCAAGGCACTCCAAGACATGGTACAGGAGCTCTCAACTAGAAGTAAAGAAGTTGGACTCAAGATGAACCTACAAAAAACTAAGATCATGTTCAATAATTTTGTAGAGGAAACAAAAATACAAGTTGACAACATTGAGCTAGAAATTGCTGATTCATATATTTACCTTGGCCAGCTGATTTCAATGGATGGCAACATTATGAAAGAACTCAACAGACGTATTAAACTTGGCTGGAGTGCATTTGGAAGAAACAGTTTTATCCTGAAGGGGAAATTGCCTTTGTGTCTAAAAAGAAAGGTCTTCAACCAGTGTGTATTGCCAGTCCTCTCTTATGGATCAGAGACATGGAGTCTAACAGTTGGAGCAATACGAAAGTTACAGACAACGCAAAGGAGCATGGAGAGGTGCATGCTTGGAATAACTAGGAGAGATCGAAAAAGAAACACTTGGGTGAGAGAGCAAACTAGAGTAGAGGACATCATTGTTAAAGTAAAAGGGCTGAAATGGCGATGGGCTGGGCATATTGCAAGAAGAACTGATCAACGATGGACAACAGAAATTCTGAACTGGATTCCAAGAGACCACCGAAGACCTAGAAAACGTCCTCAAACTAGATGGGTGGATGAAATAAGAAAACAGGTTGGGGTGACGTGGAAACGAATGGCCCAGGATAGACTTGTGTGGAAAGCATTTGGAGAGACCTTCATCCAGCAGTGGATAGATAATGGTTGAATATGATGATGATGATATATATATAATTATAATAATTATAGAGATGTTACAATAGATATGATTATAATAAAACTCGAAATTGAAAATATTCAATTTTATAATTCGAACGCCATTAAATATAATTACGATTTATTTATATGTCGAATAATTACGATTGTTGTGGTGAGATATTCATTAAAATTATAAAGTGATAACTGAGTTATTAATTATTGACGAAACTTAAATTTAACAAGGTATAAAAATATGTTTAAGTTCAGGGGGTGGACTGAGTCTTCTCAAAGGGTGCATACTTTGGATTATCGGAGGGGGCAGGTCCTATCTCTCATGAGGGCGAACCAGCGGCCCAGTCCGCCCCCGTGTGCCTTACAGAACGTATTACTATCCAATGAATTAAGATAAATTGTATATAATTACATATTCAATAACAACGTAAGTTATTATCGTATATAATTATATAGTGGACTTACGCGTTTTGCGCTTTTACGAACTATTGCGATGATCTCGAAAAATACACCGTAGAACTAACGTTCATTTCTATTTAAGAGCTTCGGATTTTACGTACATTTTTGGGCTCATATAAGTTCGTAATATCGAGAGTTAAGTAGTGTGATACGTTCATGCCCTCTCTATCCATTATTATATTGTTATAATTCTTTTTGACATAGCAGCAGTATATAATGTAATATAATAGTGTATATTATATATCACACGCTCACTTATCGAACATTGGATATCAAATACTATACTTTTCTTAAATATTTATTTCTAGATAATTGATTACTATTGTTTATTAATATTTCTAACTAGAAAGATAGAGTAAAAAGTATATACAAGTATAAATTTAAATATAATATTCTGTCACGTATATATATGATTACACCTTTATGAAAAATAAAATTCAGAAGCAAGTTTGTAGGGGCCTTCGCTTCATTTTGTGCACCTAAATTTAATAAAAACAGAGCCCAAAATAATTTCTTGCCTAGAGGGGCCCCAAAAAATTAGATAGGTCACTTTTCAGAAGTCTCCGATGAATTTTCTTTCAACTCTAAACGTCATATGAAAATTTTTATTCACTATTGAGAACTATGGTTTAGTAAATCCATTTACAATAAGTAAAGCAGTCCGGAAAATGCACTTACTTGTCTAAGTGAGGGTGCTTCGTTCTCTGCAATTTCCAATATGTCTTGAAGTACTGTAGACCACGAAGAATCCATCATAAAACACTTGTGATACTTCTCTCTCTGCAAACTCGAGTATTTATGCTGCTGGCATGCTTCAAAAATACTATGATCGTGTCCTATTGCCCAACATTTTGGTATTTGTAGAGTGCTGCAAATGGTACACACACACAATTTCGCAGAAAGAGTTCCACCTTAGTGGTACGAAGCTGCCAGCATTGTTGACAATATGCCAAACGATCCTACGATGTTATTTTTTTTATTTTGAAGAGATTGCGTGTCACCACGTTATCAGATGGGCTCTGGCAACTGTGAGGTGTCTGAATGAAAACAGGAGTAAATGTTGTCCAAACCACATGAATGAATCTTTCAATGCCTACAAGTGGTACGTGTGCTATCTGCGGCACGTTCTTGTCTACAAAATGGCGCATCAAAAGTTTTTAAGAAGTAATATTTAATTTTTGAAATCGTGAATGAAATATGATCCCTGCAGGACATGTCACACGTAGCCTGCTGTTTTTTATTTGAAAATGAAAATAAATCTCTATGCGCCAATAAGTAAAACTTGAGTCAGCTTGCACATATTCCATATTTATTTGGTTCAGGGGCGGACAGGGTCTTCTCAAAGGGCGCGAATCCTTGCCTATTCGAAGGCGCAAGTCCTATCGCTCATGATGGCGCACCGGCGGCCCAGTCCGCCCCTGATTTGTTTACCATAGTTTCATTTTGTTAGTGCTAACGCTATGTATAAAACCACAGATGAACACTACCGAATCCTTCTATAATATTCCTGGTTGTTCAATTGCAGACATTTCCTAATTATTGAAGTTCTTAGTTTGTTAATGTTTTCTGTTAGTTTTGTTATCAGTATTCTCTGGTTATTGATGATCTTGATGGGAAATGTCTTTGGTTGCCAATATTCTCTGTTTGTCAATGTTTTTCTGTGGTTTGATTGATAATGTTCTTTAGTTAGTAAGACCACTTAGTTGTTGGTATTCCTTGATTACCGATTTTCTTCAGGAGATTGTCTGCAGTTGATAATATTTTTAGTTGCTTAGTAGGGACAGGGGTGGACTGGGTCCTCTCAAAGGGCGCATACCTTGGATTATCGGAGGGCGCGAGTCCTATAACCCATGAGGGCGCAAGTCCTGTAACCCATGACGGCGAATCGGCCAGGGTGCATCGTAACAATCCGTCCATGTTTCGGCACCAGCGTGGAAAAAAATCGTAACTTTTCTCGTAAATCATCGTATTCGGGCACCATGGACTCAAGATTGTGGCCATGTTAGATTTGCGACGTCGAACTCATGTATGTGCGTGGACGCATCATTGAAAGGGCTTATTTTTGTTTTTTCCTTCAGCTAATATCAAATATCAGTGATAATAAACTTTTAAAAAACAGAAGTTAAGTTTAAATAATATCAATTTTCTTTTAAATTGTCAATTTTCAACATATTACGAAGCAGTGACATGCCAAGGTTTTGAAGAGGGGGAGGCGGATTTTTTTTACAGCCAAAAATTTGTGGCGTCATCCATTGTCATAAATCTTCAACAGTTGTTATAAAATGTTAATTAGTTAACTAAATAATTAAAATAAAATGGATCGCTGAACAACAAATATTTGAACTATTTACAATTTTAATGACTTCGCAGAGCAGCACGCTTTAACATCGATGATTCTACAAAGACTGAATGAAAATGTATTGGTAAAATCACCAATTTTTTGCAGGGGGGGGTGGTGGGAGAACCCCCCCTGCCTGTCTTTCTCTTGGCACGTGACTGTAACGAAGTTTCTAACTATGAAAGTTTTCAAAGATATGTACAGTAAAACCTCTCTACAACAATATTATACGGACCGAGAAAAATTATCTTTGTAGAGGGAGTTATTGTTATAGGGAGGGTTCATTATACAGTAAAACCTCTCTACAACACTATTATACGGACCGAGAAAAATTATCGTTGTAGAGGGATTTATCGTTATATCGGATATCGTTGTTGGGAGGTTTTACTGTAAATTAAATAATAAGTTCAATACCAATAAAAAAAATTGAATTAGAAAATGAATTAGAAAATCAACAAAGCATCTACAAAAATATTAATATCACCTTAACTTATGCACTTGCTGTATACGTATATTTATTTTTAACATATCAAATATAGTGATAACTCAAGAATGATTGCAGTGTTGAGGCTCAAGATCTACACAATTCTTTTAAGTATGGAAAATCTGAAAATAAAGACTGCTATGTAAATTTGAAAAATGAATTTGATATGCGTGATTGGATTATGGATTTTGCCACATTGATTTCAATGACTTTAAAATCTTAAATGAGAATGTTAAAATATAAAAACATGAACACCCACGTGCTACATAAGCGTAACAGATGGTATACGCTGCTTGAATCATTTACGATGATTTACAAATATACGAGAAAAGTTACGATTTTTTCACGCTGGTGCCGAAATCATGGACGAAATGTTATGATGCGGCCCGGGGGCCGGTTGGCCGGCGGCCCAGCCCACCCCTGAGTAAAGACACTTGGTTGTTGATACATTTAGGTTATTGAAGTTTTCTACCAGTTAATGTTTTCGGTGAGCTAATGCCCTTCAATTGCTACAATTCTTTGATGGTGCGGTTGTTGATGTGCCGTGGTTGTTATCGTTTGCTAATAGTTTGGTTATTGATGTCCATTGGTAAATTCGATGTTGCCAGTTATTTTACCGTTGTTGTTGTTGTTGATATTCTCGAGTTACCGAAGTTCTCTGGAGTTTCGTGACTTGAACTGATAAGGTTCTTTCGTTTTTATATTTCGCGATTTATGTTTTGTAATTATTAATATTTTTGTTGTTAATAATTTTGGTTAGTAGTGTCCTTTGATGTGTTGAGTATGGAACGAAACTTAGTTAGTTTTTGTAAATGTATTGAAAAATAATACTCTACGATTGGGGGTATATAAAATCCATTGCAATGCAACTTCGTATATATACATATAACGGCGGACTGGGTCCTCTCAAAGGGCGCATACCTTGGATTATCGGAGTACTTGAGTCCTATCGCCCATGAGGACTCTAGTCCTATTGCCCATGAGGGCGTACCGGCGGCTCAGTCCGTTCTTGTATACATATCAATACATGGAATTGTAGCTCTGTAAACACCCTTCTTATGAACTTTCTGCGTACACTAATGGAAGTGTGCTACCTATCCATGAAAGGCAAAACTTTAAACGACCGGTCACCCTGATTTTTTTTATTTTTTTTACGCAATATCAGCATTTCATACCCTCCACGTTTCTTGCACATAACGTAATTTGAATAGATCTAAAAAAAATCGAATAGTTATTTATTTTAGTATATTCAGTCTGCTCAATACACAGACTGCCAGATATAAAATCCACAGCACTAAAGAATTTATAGGTTTCCATTGTAGTGAGTTTTATATACGACGGCGTTTATTTTTTCCATGCATACATGTTGCGTTTCAAAAGGAAATCTTATATTTGTTTCATAAGAGTTAAGAAAAGGCAGAGTATTTTGTTTGCTTCTGACTTTTCTGAACGTAGCGTGAGGTTATTACATGAACGGAAAAGAAGCAATACCAATTCTATCTTTATAGGTGTTTCCAATTTTGCGTTTTGCAGCATACATGGATTGCACGCGTTTAGGGTGTTCATAAGATGCTATTTATAAATTAACACCATTTATTAGTAATTAATTTAATCATAATAAATAAAAACAGCATTCTTAATAACGTAGTAGTGAAGTTATTGTAATTTAAATGTTGTCTGTGTTATATTAATAAATTTAACATTTATTAGAAAGAGAGAGATATTTTGGATTATAATACATTTTATTTACAGAATTGTTTGTCATTCATCATAAATGTGTTGCCAGTTTTTTTTTCTTTACATCGTCTGTATGAATTTTTTTAAAGATCTTATTTCCTTTCATAAATATTGGCATTTATCTTTGACGTTAGGCTTCTAATTGCTCATTTAAATATGCACATTAAAGTTCCAATAAGAGAAAAAAAGGACACCATAAATTTTAATAACATAAAAATCTGGCGTCTTTCAAAGCACCCTTCATTCCATTAAACTGTTAAAATGCTAATATAAAAAATTAAAATATTTAAATTCGGCTACGCAGCAGACGACGATGGGACGAAATTAGCAGAATTATAATAAAAAGGCCGTTAAAAGTTATTAGTTTGTAAAAAGTCTATTACCCCAAGTGAGCGTAATTAACTCGGCTAACGTAATAAAATTTGACGTAATTAATAACCAATTTTTAAAGGCGCAAAGAAATTAAATAGTAGGCGATTAATTGCGTTTTATTTGCGCGCGAAATATTCTTTTAGATTTAAAGAAACACGAATAAATTTTAAAGAAGTATTTTAACTTTTTTATTTCTTAGAAATCAATTTACGATGCATTAAAACAAATTATAACCATTTTAAGCACTCCTGCTGCGTAAATAATGAAGCAAATGAAAATTAATTTCTTTTCTTTTTTTTCGATCGCGAATTAAAACGATCCAGGGTGTTACAGCGAAAAATCCAATTTTTGGGGCAGACGATTTTCCAACTAATGGGTATTGGACCCTGCAAGGAAAATGTTCTGAATGGAATGAACCCACATCAATATTGTTTCAAACTTTATCTTCGAAGCCACCGATAGGTTTTATTGGATTTTTGGGTTAAAACATAACGATCTATGAAAATAAAGGAAGAAGAAGAAGACGACGATAGGCTCGGATATTTTGGTTGGTGATGCCAGATCCCAAACCCAAACAGCCCGAAGGCGCCACCCCATTAAACTGGCTCGAAAAGAAGAAGAATATCGGGGTTTCTTCTACCCCATTTCGAAATCACTAGGGGGCTCGCCTGACGACCAGGCGAGCAAATATGGATTCGGTAGATTGCTTATGGAGGTAGTGAGCGTCCAATCTCTGAGTGAACGTAAACAGAGTTCTATCAGAAGTTATGGTTTCTGCAATTTTTTTTTGGCTGCTATTTTATTCGGAGCAGTCAACCGCGAATCATGAGGGGAGAAGCATGGCGTCTTCATAAGTATCCAATGATTTGGCTTGAATTATGGAAGCCTGAAACGTTTCCCCCACCCCGGCCTGTATAAATATGGAAAGCTAGTTTGTTCGAGCCTTTGTATGCAATACTTTTTAATAAATGATATGCAGTTACCATTTGTCTTCGTTATAATGAAGTTAGTATTTAGCCCCGAGACAGATAGGCAGGCGTGATTGATTGAGCACAAAAATTGGAGAAAAGATTGAACGATTACAAAACTGAGGTGATTTACTGAGAAATCTAATTCCTTGAAAGACAAAAATAATTAAAAAAAAAAAAATATTCACTATGCCAATTTTTTGAAAAATTGGCGGCGGGGAAAAGAATTGCGTATGTGCACTGATGTACAAAATGAAAATAATCAATGCCAAACCGAGTAAAGTAATGAAGAAAATAAAATTTATTTGACAGCACCTATGTAGTAGACACATAGTGTGACGCATTTGGGAGATATCGAGTATTACGTAAGCACCTGGGGGAGTTGCCGTTGTGTTTATTTTCCTATGTTAGCCAATGTTAATTTTTGCTTAGGTGGGGGGTTGAAATGGCCAAAATATTGCTTACGTAATACTTGAGTACTCCCTTTGTTGATGCGTACGAAGTACGACATATGGCTATATGCGTGGACAAATGTTTAAATAGCGGAGTGTGTAAAGGTTCAATAATATCGAAGATGAAATATTGAAACTTCGAGAACGTTAACAGCACGTAAAATACGAAAAAAAGAAAACGGCGAAGCTATTTAAAAACTGAAGACAAGGGGTAAGAAATACATAGCAGGACATGTATGATGCTATTGAGAGCCATTACTCGAAATATCTGATATATGAGAGCCAAGACAAATTGAAAATGGCCACCTCTCAGGTCGGTCTTGATCCTACGACCTTCAGGTTTACATCCTGACATTCTGTCCACTGAGATCTAGCCGACGTGTCCTTAATTTCTTATTTATGTCGCCACGTTTAGGCATTAAGTTGGATGTTTGCGGCGGAATTAATTAAGGTGATTAAGTTCACTATTAAAACTAATTGTATTTTTTTCAATTGGTATTATAAATTTACCTTCAACTGTTAAACACTTTGTAGAGTTATAGTCCGTTCGTGCGGAGTTGACGTCCGATTCCGTTACCAGACGGGTTGTTCCATTGCAGTTTAGAGAAGGGCGTCTTGCCGTAACTGCTTTTTCGCGCGGGAAAAACCAGTTACGGTAAGACGCCCTTTTTAAATTGCAATGGAACAACCCGTCTGGTAACGGGATCGAACGTCAACTCCACGCGAATGGACTATATCTGTGGTCGGATTAAAAATAATAGTAGATATCCATTTATCCGAACGTCGATAATTCGACATTCTAAAAGGAGTTGTTATAACACGGCATTAACATAAGCGGAGTCAACATTAAGGAACAACTTTGAGGAGTGTCATACGGAGAGTATTTTTTTTTTTCACGGCTGTTATCAGGAAAAGAAAAAAAAAGAAACAAAAAGAAACCCAAAATTGAATGCCAATCACAAAATACATGTATATGTATTTGAAATGGATAATTATCATAGATCTATATCATATTATCCAGTAAACTATATTTGATCGCGGAAAGTTGATCGATGGTACTGTTAGAATTTATAAGAGCTGACGTCACAAACGGGCTAGTTCATTACAGCAGAGGGGAGGACATCATTTCAGAAATGATTCTTACCGAACGTTTGTCTGCGCCAAAAACCAGTTCGGAAATGACGTCCTCCCCTCTGCTGTAATAAACTAGCCCGTTTGTGACGTCAGCTCCCGGGAATTCTAACAGTACCATCGGTCAACTTTCCGCGAACGAACTATATTCACTCAATTTTCTTCTAATGTATATATAATAATTTTTAGAATTTTTTCTAATGTATATATGATAAATTCTAGAATTTTTCTAATGTATATATAATAATTTCTAGAATTTAATCATTCCAAATTAAGGAGAGAGGGAGAGAGAATTTTATTTATTTATTTTTCCTTCATTTCTTTTTTCCATTCTCTTGTTATCTAACGTATCTCTTATACCATTTTGATCACATTATCAGAACTCTACTTCAACAAACCTGATCGGATACCAACGGAAAGGGTCCGTGCGTTGTAAATAAATTTCCGATATTAAATAACTTAAATTAATTAAATTAAATAATTTAGGATATTAAGTTATTATTACGATATAAACGAATCAGAGGTGGAAATTTCAGCCCATATATATATGTTTTGATTTTTAGATTAGTTTTATTTTCTAACTTGAGTGCTGAAAGTTTAGACGAAGTATGTTCCAATTACTTAAAAAAAGTTCTTACAAACAAAAGTTGTTTAAATCAGGAACACCGAGAAGAAGGGAATTGCTTAACATGTGCGCTTGGCATTCCGTCCTAGGAGGTAAGTCCCATGGGGGAATTTTTGTACGCCTTCGCAAAAATTTTCGCTCGATCTTTAAGGAAACTTTTAATTAGAGGGAGAAACCGCAACTATTTCGTCGATGGCAGTTTGTTTATGGGAAATTACTTTGTGGTTTCGGGAATTTTCGGGTTGGGAAGTGAGACTTCCGGTGAGATGTTTTCCGTGCCAAGTCGGAGCTTTTGGCATCGGTGCCAAAACTTCAATACGGTTTGCTTTCTGAAGTGGGCAGGAAACGGCGGGAACAAATTGAAGAATGAATTTCGGAAGAAAACAAAGAAGCAAAATGGAGCAAAAGCATTACGATTCAAAAAGTGAAGACAAAGAAATGAGGAGAAAACATTGAAACCGGAGAAATTTTCAATTGAAAATGAAATATTCGATTGTTAGATACGAGACTATGTATAAGGCATGGATGGATCCAAGGGATTGTAGAGCACGCCCATTTTCCGAGAATAACAAATTTCACAGACTAGCTCTAGACTGGCTTTCAAGATTTGCGCCTCTCAGTCCTGCGAAAACAATTTCTT
>QLNU02015003.1:33747931-33762989 GCA_006491805.2 Dysdera silvatica | reverse complement strand
AGGAGACCTGCCTTGCCAAGGAAGTGTTGGGCAAGCTTGAAGACAATTCATAGCAACACGTGCCGTGTGTGGCCGGGCATTGTCTTGTTGAAACGTAAGTCCAGGGTGTCGCAAAAGGAACGGTAACACAACCGGTCGTAGAATGTCGTCTACGTACCGCTGTGCTGTAAGTGTGCCAGAAATGACCACCAAAGGGGTCCGGCTATCAAAGGAGATGGCACCCCACACCATAACGCCCTGTTGTGGGCATGTGTGGCGTGCGATAGTAAGGGCAGGATCCCCACGCTGCCCTGGACGTCTCCAGACACGTCTGCGGTTGTCGTCAGGACACAGTTGGAAACGGGACTCGTCACTAAAGACTATACGTCCCCAGTCAGCGCAGTTCCAAGTTGATCGAGCCCGGCACCACTGTAATCGGACTTGACGGTGTAAAGGCGTGAGAGGTAAGCGACGTAACGGTCGGCGCGAGCGTAAATTCCGCTCTCTCAGTCGTCTGCAGAGGGTCATGTTGGGTTTATCTGTTTCCTATGGTGTTAAATCGTATTAAAATCCAACTTGAATTATAGAGAAAATCATTTAGATTTACTTAGAAAAAATTATATATATATTGTTGGTTGTGGTTCAAATTTCGCCATTGGGAAAAGTGACATTTTGAACGTGCAATTTAATTTGCATGGTACTACTTTCCTTATGCCAAATAAAACTTTTCTGTAATTTTTAGGAATATTCACATTGGCTGAGAAATAGCAGCTATAGCCTCCGGAAGTGCCAGCCTACTCCCCATGGTGTTGAATTCGGAACTAAATTAAAATCACTTTCATGGTCTAATTGTATATATATATATATATATATATATATATAAGGTTTTCCTCGCCCATTCTTGGCGGAAACAGGCTTTGGGACGGGCAGAGCGCCATGTTCCCAAGCCTCTTTTTACATCACTTCTTAATGTGCCATGTCTAGAAACTTCCTGACAATGTGACACGTGTTTAGGATTGTGGCTTTTTGTATTTCAATGTAGGTGTTTGGGTCAATGTTGAGTATCTCCAAATTCGTCGCAAGCGTTTTTGGTACTATCCCTGTTGCTGAGATGACTAACGGGATGATGAGGATCTTTTCCATACCCCATATATCTCGTACTTCATGTCTGAGATCTTGGTACTTGGTGATTTTCGTTGTGTAGGTTGTCTGTATGTTATTGGTGTTGGGTACTGCTATGTCGATTAAGTACGTGGTCTTATTCGATTTATCGACGAGGGTTATGTGGGACTGTCTTGTCTGTTATGATTGCTCTATCCCAGTAAAGCTTGTGTGTTTCGTTCTCATGCACGGTCTCTGGCTCATATTTGTAGTACGGGCATTTTTCAGTCAGAAAGCCAGCATTCGCTGCCAATTTCTGGTGGACTATTTTCGCTACTTGATCGTGCCTATGTTTGTAGTCTGACTGCGCAAGGATCTTGCATCCTGCCGTCACGTGTTGGATTGTCTCTGATGCCGCATGACAGTGTCTGCATTTGTCGCTTTCTAGGTCTTTTCTCTGGATGAATTTCTGATTGTTCCTTGTTGCGATCACTTGGTCTTGGATGGCTAGCATGAATCCTTCTGTCTCTGGCTGGAGAGTGCCTTTGGCTAGCCAAGCATTTGATGCCTTCTTGTCAACGTGTGGTTGCTGTAGGTCATTGTAGTGCCTGCCATGTAATGGTTTTCCCGCCCAAGTTCTCAGTTTCTGTTCGTTGGCTGTTTCGAGGACACGCTCCTCGGTACTACACAGGTTTAGTGGCGTGTAATTTGCATCTGCTTGTATTATGGCTTGGATGAGTGGCGATCGGGGACTCTTCAACTGGAAGTATTGCCTCATGCTCTGGATCTGCTTGTCATGTAAGTCTTTGAGGTCCGCTTGTCCGCGTCCTCCTTCTTCCCGGGGTAGTGTTTGCCGTTCAATTGCCGTTGCAGGGTGTAGTTGTCCGGCTCTTCTCTGGATGGTTCTCATTTTCCGCTGGAGTTGTTCTAATTCAGTGTTGGACCATTTGATGATCCCGAAGGAGTAGGTGAGCACTGGTACCGCATATGCGTTAATGGCTTGCGTGGTGTTTTTCCCGCTCAGTTTCGTCTTCACAATGCTTCTAAGTCTTTCTTGGAATGCTTGCGTGAGCTGGACTTTGACTTTCTTGTGCTCCTGTTGCCGTTTTTGCATTATCCCTAGGTATTTGTAGGTTTCGCCCTCGTCCAAGGTCTTCAGTAGTCTCCCGTCTTCGAGTTCGATGCCTGGTAAATCTTCTTTGCTATTCTTCTGTATTTTGCTATTATATATATATATATATAGAGAGAGAGAGAGAGAGGGGAGGGAGGAGAGGGAGGGAGAGAGAGGGAGAGAGGGAGAGAGAGAGAGAGATAGGGAGAGAGAGACTGCCTTCATAGTTTCTGCTGGTTATTATTATTTTTTTTTTATTGACTTGCGATATGGAATGCGATCATTCATGCCGCCCCCGTTGTTTTCTCTTATTTCTGAAAAAAAAAAACTAAAATTTTTGTCTTGTGATTTTTTTATTCTAAGCAGTTGCCGGCGGGCTGGATTGTGGCCCCGCGGGCTGTATGTTGGACAACCCTACTCTAGAGTGTCTAGAATCGGGTAAGTTATTTTATGGCCACACTGTAGGTTGCTTAATGTCAATTCAATGAAGCTTCTTACTGGTTAGTCTTATAGCTTGTAAATTAATTGAGCCTGGCCCGATTCAAAGTAAGTTTGGTTGTATATAAAAGTTTCGTATCCCGTGATATTAAACCATTAGTTTGTGAAAATAGGCTATTAGTAGTTCGTGAAATTAAACCAATTATCCAATACAGGAAGATTAATTAACAAGTTTTGAGGGCACAAAATACAAACATACATTTCCAACTCAAATTGAGTTAGGTCTTCCAGAATAAGGGGCGATGATGATTGGGCATTAAATTAATGGGAAAGGTGGTCGCCCAGAAGGCAACACTGTAATCCCATCCGGAATAAGGGGTCCTTGGCTGTGCGCTGAGTCTTAGCCAGTACGATTTCGCCTACGTCATAAAATATCTTACACCTAGTTCTAGCTACTTATATTGGGCAATGCTCGCTTCATTCAGAACTTTTGTGTTGAATGAGAGCAGAGTTGAACGTTAAAACAAAGGATTGGCGTTGGTCCAATACTCTATTTTGCCAAGGCTCAGGTATGTCTTCCGCTGTACAAACACTTTGGATTATCTGCATCAAAAGAAACACTGAAGACAGAGATTATATATTTTTAAAATTGCCGTTGTAAAAGAACAAGTTTTTTAAGAGAGTGAATACGTCGTTTAGGCTTCAGTTACATCGTCACTTCAAAGTCATAATCAATAACTATGATCTCGAATATAGCATGAAATTCTATTTAGTATGTATTATTAATTGACATTAGGTTGAATTTGGTACTTAACAAATTAGTCAGTACAAGCTTATATTTTTTAATGATTCAAATTATTTACTGAAGCCAGTCTGTAAGTCCCACTAGACACGGACAAATGAGCAAACACTCAGCAACTACAGCCATAAAGAATTAAAGAAAGATAATTAAACACACACGTAGATACTCATGTTTATTAATCACATATATGATATGTAATTTTATGTATCTGAATATAAATATAATTTGTGTTTTATTTATATATTCAGATGGTACATAGTTTGCGTTGAGAACAATCGTACATGAATTGTACAGTTGAACAATTCGTTACAGTACACGGATTTCGGGAGTATTTCGAAGATCGCTTTACACGAAACAACGAAGAGCAAATTATATTCAGCAACGTTATAGAATATGCCAGGGTAATTCATGTTATTCGAAGCATATAAAAACCAAGATTAATAGAAGGGTATTGTGGATATCGAATTCAAAGTAAGCTTGGGGAACAAAGGAAAATTCACGAAAACGCGTCATCGAAGTTATCGTGATAAATAAAGGATCTGGTAACGAGATTATGTCTTTGTCTTATCTCAGGCGACTGCTGAGATATGACTTACGGTAGGAGTCATCTGTCATAAAATTACGTGATGACGCAGGGCATAAAAACGATTACCAAATTTCCGAGAAAAGACAATCACATGGTGAAATATTCAGATATGGCCAGTAAATAAAAATTTTTTCTTCTTTCTAGGACTAGTTTTTCATTCAATGTCTTTGTTTTCAAGTACGAAAACGATTGTGAAATATTTTGAATAGGAAGTTGGCTATTTTGAGCGTTCCTTGTTTACATTCTGTAGTGCGAGGGTTGCTAAGAGATCATACTACACAACAGGATGTAATTTTCTGAAAAATTCGAAATTCTACCGCCTAAGGTAGACAAATGCGTTACAAATTCGCCATTTTGGGGCTTCGAATGATTTACGCATTATTTTATAACATTTCAAGCATTCGGGCAATTAATAAATGTAATTTCGATGATGATGATGATCTTCTTCTTCTTCTTCTTCTTCATCATCGGCATGCTAACTTTACTTCTACATCTTCATGAACCCAATTTGAAATTTATCGAGGACAGGAACCTACAATTTGCCGTGGAATCAAGGGTGGGGGGATAACCCACCTTGGGTGTCGGATCCGGCTACTTGATAATAGACTGGCGCCTTAAAACTCAGACATCATAACGGTGTAAATATTTGTTATCTTTTGCTAAAATAAAACTTTTATTTTTAGAAATTTCTACTTATTATAATTTCAAAGGTTTAAATGCAGTTTATAAATTTCATAAATCTCTACAACTTGTTTTATGCGACCACCTAATACTGACGTTCAAGAACCATTCATATAAATGCATGACTGAGAATAAAAAGTTTCCCCCTTATAGTCAAAATTGCTGAATTCTTGTTCAGGAATTATTAAATGCAGTCATAACTATAATATATTTTATACTACATATACTATTCAATATGTACCTCCGAATTAGTAAGTTATTATATTAAATATAACCGGAGGCAAAATTTTATTTATGATCACTGGATTAATGATTAACCGTTTTCTGTATTTATAAGCATAGGTCCTACTTGCATTTAAATTTATACAAATTTTTTTTGTTCGCAGTTTTTTTCCATCTGAAAAAAGATATGCTTTTTGATAAAATGCGATTCTAACAGATAGTGTTTTTCTTATCGGACGCACAGCTACCGAAATTGTAGTTTTAGCCTCTAGGGTTCGAAGTCTGCAGTAAGGAAACACTCCATAAATATTTAAAATATTTCTGTACCTGGCATCCTGCCTTTTTTCGCGTGTCAAAAGGACTTCGGGGCATTTCGTTTGATATAGAATATAAAACAAAAGACTTTTCGTAACAAGTTACGCTTAACAATTCTCTTTTTGGAATTATATTATAAACTGTTTTGTATCGTCAAAGAAAATGCTATTTTTTAAAAATTTATATTTTTTATAACCTTCTTTGTCTACCGATAGGCGGCGCTCATGAAAATACTGGCCATATGCAGGGCCGCAGCAATTTAAAAATTATGGGATAGCATAAGTAGCTTTAAAAAAGTCTTGTGTTTTGGTGTTGAAGAGAATATGTCTTAATACGAGGGTGAGTACTTAAGTTTTTAGAAAATAATATACAAAATATTTCCATATCGAAAAATCGTTTTATCGCTTTTCAATAGTACACCTTTTCATTCGAATAAACCTATTTTCAAAATAGTTATTCTATTCAGAGTCTGGTATAGCGGAAACATGTGCTTCTTTAGCTTCAACTGTTTTTTCTTGGCTGCTTTAAATCGTTGGCCATGCATTTTAGTTTTGTTCGTTGGGAACAAAAGGAAATCATTGGGTGCTAAGTCAGGTGAATAAGGGCAATGACTCATGAATCAATGTTTTCATGCTTCAAATAATTTATAATTTGAAATGCAGTATGTGAGTTTGTATTATCATAATGAAGAACTATGCGACGCTTCGAATTAGTTTCTCTGATTTTAGCAACTATCTCTGGCAAAAACATTATCGTATATCAATCAGCATTTACTGTTCTACGATCCTCCAATACAACGGTTGCAATATGGGTGAATTTACCAAAAAGCGAGGCAATAATTTTCTTTGAAGCACCTGGTGCACCAACAACTTTTGTAGGATTCGGTTCATTTTGGAACACCCAAACAGTGGATTGTTGTTTTGTTTGGCGTTCATAGGAATAAATCCAGGTTTCATCACCTATTACAATGCCAAAGATACGTTTTGAGGCACCACAGTTGAATCTTTTTAAATTTTCCTTGCATCATTTGACACGAGCATCCTTTTGAGTTTGATTTAAATTGTATGGTATCCAACGCGCACGTATCCCCTTGATATTTAAATGATTATGAAAAATTGAATGCACTTAGGTCCCTGAAACGTTCAAAGATCCCTTATTTTCATCGTATGTGACATGATGATTTAAAATGGTTAATTATCTCACAGCATCAATGTTTTGTGGTGTCACAGCAGTTTTTTGTCAACCTTCATGAAACTCATCGTTCAGACTCCTACGTCCAAAATGGAATTATTTAAAGTGGTTGTAAATTGTTGCTTTAGATGGTGCTTCATTACCAAAAGTCGAATTCATACGATCGACAAACATTGCTGTGTCAAACCTTGTTGGCAGCCCTAAACAACCATAGCTCGAAAATCCCTTCAACTTAAATCCATGTTTTTCACTACCTCGTCAACTTCAA
The DNA here is from genome assembly GCA_006491805.2 of Dysdera silvatica. Classification (NCBI taxonomy): domain Eukaryota; kingdom Metazoa; phylum Arthropoda; class Arachnida; order Araneae; family Dysderidae; genus Dysdera; species Dysdera silvatica. The sequence continues at coordinate 33,756,295 of QLNU02015003.1, read as the reverse complement.
AACAACGCCGTAAAATTTTTTTTATAGCAGTTCTGCTTCTGTAATACTCAGTGTTAACGTGAAATTGAAATTCTAAAAAAATTACCGAAGATGAAAGCTGTGGTCTTTTGTGTTGCCAGATTCAAAAACTTAAGTACCGGCTTACTTATCTAGTAGGAGAGCTATGCGCTCCCTCTTTTGTACGTCACTGACTGTACACTTACAACGCCGGTTAGAAGAATTAGTGAGTTATTTAGTCCTTAGGCTTTCTCGTTTCGCCTAACTATGTTTTACCAAGTGGGAGTTTGCGACTATAAACCCAAGTCTGTTTTTTGGTTCATGAATCCGATTTTAGAATTGTTTCTTAGCAGAAAGCTTTCAGGTTGCCTTTACCCGGAGACAAGGCTGGGATTTAGATTACTGGCCAGGCCGGTTCCTCACACATATTTGCTAACATTCATTATGGTGGCCCCTTTCAGTTGAATAGAAGTAACTTTTCGTGACCGTTGTGTATCTGAACAAGACCACTGACTATCAGTGCGGACTATAACGAAAATCAGTGTACACTATAACGAAAATCAACATGTGTTATAGTACTTAGTTTGCTTCAGTTTTATGAAGCAAAGGGCATCTAAGGGCATGCTGTTACTAAAGTAAAGCGTTTCTGATTGTGAAATTAAAGTTTAGTAAAAGTAAAAAAAAAAGTATTCATTAATGTTAAAAACTTTTTGCTGCCGTTGAATCCATGAAAATCGTCCCGAAATTTTGTTTACAAAATTCAAAGCGATTGTTGCCATGTGATTTTGTCATCTTGGTGACTCCTATCATCCTTTCATATTACAATGACGCCATTCAAAAGCAGTATATTTTGTATTTTCGCCAACTTTATGAAATTTATGAAATTACGATAACGTTTCCAACGTTAGTTTATTTTTAATTCAGCTAAACATTTAGCTTCTCTTTCTTATAAAAATAATACATAATCAAATGAACCGAATACAATTCTTTCATTTTTTTTTCCAAATACACTTACCTTTGTGATAATGCTAAGCATAGGTTCCGAGAGGCAGAATAATATATTTTAGAGCTAACTTGGCCACTTCCCCCTCCCCCTCCCAAATCCCATTTGAATCATTCGGTTGCAAATGTAACGACTCGTTCCCAACTATGGGGTTTATAAACATCATATAGGAATTCCTGGTCGTTTTATACAACTTGTTCTTAGAGGCGATAATTTTCTGAATTCGCAGCTAGATGGAAATTCTTTTCAGTACTGTTACTGGAATTTCCCTTTCTCTAACTTTCAAGAAAACTTTTTAAACAGCATACAGTGATCGGTACAGTAATCGGTTATAACGACCTTCAAGGGACCGCGAAAATTCGGTCGTTATAACCGATAGTCGTTATAAACAATATTTTTTTTAAAATCATAATAGCCTGCAGTATAATACACTCTAGAGTTTTATAAATTATTTTGATAGTAAAAAGTATTAACTTTTTGGTTTCAAAATTAAATAAAAATGTATTTAATTATAATGAATTTAATTTCCGTTTATATTAAATTATATTTATAGCCACACTAAATACGTAACACTTTTTATTTTTTTAAATTGAAAAAATTCTAGAAAATACTAAAGTATATAATGTAGAAAACAAATCTAATGAATAATATTTATTATATTATACTAATGACTTCCGAACAGTGCTGGTTTAAGGGTTTTGTGGGCCCTATACTGAAAAAATAAAATAGGCCCCTAAAGAATATGACCTTCGTGATATTCAATTAATAAATAACGCCGTTTTTTGTTTTGTTTTTGTTTTTAATAAAGGTTCATTATCTTCAATATTCAGGTTTAGCAGTAATAAAAATGTCTCGGTTATTTGTAAATAAACAAGATTAGAATAACGCTTAAATTTTAATAACTAACCCATGTGGTTCCGATTTATGACTGTCAAGTCGCGTCGTTATATCCGATACGAATTTCCCTACTTAGAATCTACGTAGACTACAAAATCGCCGTCGTTATAGCAGGTTTCGTCGTTATATACGATGTCGTTATAACCGATATATTTAGTATGGAGTAGAATAGCAAACCAAACTTCTTGTAAAAATTCCATCGTTATATGCGGTTGGTCGTTATAACCGGCGTCGTTATAAACGATTTTCACTGTATTTTAATTAAAAAACTATCAACCGAGAAGAAGGAAACTATGATATTTCCCTCAAGCCAGATAGGTGAATGAAGCTGCTTAACGAGCAGATGGTACTTAACAAACCAGGATAGGCCAGTTCACGGGCGCCCCGAGGGGGTGCAAGGGGGTGCACTTGCACTCCCTTGGCTTATAAAAAACAAGAAAAAGAACTGAATCCACAAGGAACTACAGTCCAACAACATTATTCAATTGGAATTTTTCCTGGATGCATCCCCTCCCTTTGCATATAATTCTGGGGCCGCCCATGGGCCAGTGGGAGAGCGTTTAAAAATTAGGGTTGAAGAGCTTAAATAGCGACACATATTATGTAATATCCCGTTAAACAGAAGAATTTGCTATTTCTCTATTTTAATTTTGCAAGCTTTGGGAATTTTATGGCCCAGTAAGCTCATCAACGACATAAATTAAAGGGACTGTCTACACCATCACTATTAGCATAATAAATACAAAATTTAGTAAGGAGCATTGTATGCGAAAATGAAACTGGAACCAGAATATTAATTTTATGGTAAAATGAACGTCATCAAGCAGAAGCATATTTAAATTAAACACTGCTTTGTTGATGTCTGTTATCCCTGTAAAGAGTTGTTAACAATAAGGCCTTAACCAGAAATTTTTTTGTGGAGGCAAAAATTTTTTACAGCCTCGCTAATGAGTAAGTACTGGTAGCAAAAACATTACGGAAAGGGAAGGGGGGGTGTTGGGCCATTGACAATACCCGCTGGCAACAGCCCTGGTTAACGACAAGCTGCCTTTCAATGGTACACTGTCTTCCATAATATTTTTATGCTGTCGGCGCCTACAGGGGCTTACCTAGGATTCATAAACTAGGGCGTGTTCAAGACTTTTAGTGGGGGGTGTGGAGTAGATTTCATTAATTTATTTTCATTAAACACATTATGTAATCAAGATTTTTAGGGGGTATATTAAAAAATCTAGAGGGTGTTGGGTGTGTGTATAAATCCCTCGGCGCCTATGTCTACGTGTAATAGTATGATAATAAATGGTGAAAAGCGTCATAATTGTTATGGATGCGCCATCTAGCGGCAAAATGAACAACTATAAACTAATAAAATGAAAAGGGGTTTTCTAATTTCGTATATTTTGATGAACAGGATATAAATAAAGAAGATGTGTTTTTATACAGTGTAAAGAATGAGTTTCTTTATTGTACGCCTTTTTGTTACACCGTAAGTTGATAAATCGCCCATGGCCTTCTTATTGATGTTGCTATGATAAATGTGCTGTGGTGCCGACACGTTAACAAAGGGTAGAGGGCCCAAAGAAAATCAATTTCCTCGGGGGAAAAAAGGCTAAATAAATGCGCTGGTACAACTTCGTTGAAAGAAAGAGTAACCCTCCCCTTGTCCCCTAGGACTTCAGCAGCAGATACATGCCATCGTCTGCGAATTTTTTTTTTTTCATTGCTAGTTTCTCTGGAAACTAATTTTCGCTTTTTCCCAGAGAAATTTACAGAGGTCTTAAATCGGGGATTTGTTGAGGAAGAAATACTCGAATTCCATGAGTTCGTAAATATTTAAAGACGCATTTAATGAGTAATTGGCCATTTTAAAACCATTAATCTCTATTCGAGATAACAGAGAATGAGAAAGACAAATTCGCGAGTTTTAGCACAGCGCCCCCTGGTCTTTATTGCTAAAACATCCGATGATTCCTAATTAAATTTAGGTGCTTGGGTTTACTGATGCAGGTTCTCGCGATCCGATCAATCTTGAAGGAGCTTTTCGGTGCATGATCCTCTTAAATCGTATCAACGATTCAAGGGCACGTAACCGGAAGGAACAGTGAATGGGAAATACCACAGCTCCCTTCTTCTCGGTTGATAATTTTTGAATTAAAATACGCGGCTTAAAAAGTTTGTTCAAAAGTTAGAGAAACGAAAAGTCCAGTAACAGTACTTCAAAGAATTTCTATTCAGTGTCGGATTCACAAATAGGCACTCATGTGCCCTGAGTGCCTATTCACAAATAGGCACTCAGGGCACATGTCTAGGGGCGGCCGAAGGGGTGGGGGCGGTACAAAGAACTCTAAACTAAATTATTAGTTCTTATGCAAAATTATCATTTATGGTGTATAAAACCCTCTCTCAATAATGACGTTCTAAAACAACTATTTCCGTCCAATGGCTCATTATATGGTTTGACTCGGCGATGGATAAATTATTTTTAAATGTTCGTACATAGTATTAAATTTTGTAAATGGGTTATTATTAGTGCATATATGGATTTTTATTAGTTCATACATGCATTTTTATTAGTGTATACATATATTTTTATTAGTGTATACATGCATTTTTATTAGTGTATATATGTATTTTTATTAGTGCATATACATACATTTTTATTTTGTCATCTACTGCATTCTGTGGAAGAGTATAAGTACATGAATGCGTAAAATATACAGTGTTACCTCCCAATAAAGGACACCCGCAGAACCGGACATTTTGTCCTGTAAATAGAGGGAGTTCGGAGGTGAACACAAAAAGGTTCCTATTCTAAGGGACCGGCGACCAGAGGAATCAGTGGTCCCTTAAATAGCTGTGTCCCTTATTCCGAGGTGTCCCTTTTGGAAAGCAATGTGTTATATATTGTTTTGGAAGTAGAGAAACGCTCGTATCACTGGGAGGTAAGAGTTAGTTTCAGTGTGACCTCGTGTGACCTCTCTTTGTTCAATCCAACTGCCTGTGCAATTTTGTGGAATACTTTCTGCCCCCCCCTTTTCTTTATTTTTTTGAGGTGTAACAATGCATGCTGTCTTCATAATATCAATAAAACCCTGTCCATGTGAATTGTCTATTAAAACTCAATCGATTTTCATTCGAAACCAGTCCATTTCCATCAGAGTTTAAGCTGGCTCAAAACATGCTGTCGCAAAAATGCTAAAATGGGGCAAAAAAGTTGTAGCAAAATGCTAAAAAATATTAGTTGCTTTCGTTGCTCGAAAAATCGTATCAATGAAATTATTTATATCAACGATGCTTAACAGGTGCTGTTAAGAATTTTGAAGAGGAAACAAAAAGGAACAAGAAAAGATCGCTGAAGTGCAAAACGGATATTCTGGAATCGGGAAATCCTGTTTTCAGAGAATAAACTGTGGTTAAAAATGCCTGTCGCATTTTCGCGATGGGCAATAATTTTTTCTTCGCATTTTCGAGCAACTCGTCGCATTTTGCGAAAAACGAGACTGCAGCTTAAACCCTAATTTCCATTAAATATCAATCAATAACCATCGAATAACAGTAAATTTCCATTAAATAGCAATACGCACCTATAATTACATTCACGTTTTAATTAAGATGAATCGAATTATCGGAATCCTTTCTTCATTATTTCGGTTTTACACGAGTCAGTGATAATGTGAATGAAGTTCAAATCGGAGAACGTTATGTACTAACGTACGCAGGGGGGGGGGGAATTGATAGGGCCACAATCCCCCATTAAGAATTGATTGCTGAGAACTAAAATATTGGAAGTGGAATATGTGTATACAGTACACAGTCGAACTTCTATTAAATGAAGACGCAAGATATCGCCAAAAAATCTGGCTAAACGGAAAAAAAGTTAATTGCTGTTTCAAAATAAATTATTTTTAGACCCTTATTTGTGCAGTATTATGTGGTTCTAAATACAGGGTGTATCATAAATACGTAAACCATTCAAGGATTCATAAAAAGTGAACAAATTTGTTAAGAATAATAGGGGTTTTAACGAAAATGAAAGCAAGGAGGTGAATATTCTCCCCTGGAAAAAAAACTTAAAATTTTAACCGATAGGTCACTAGAGCAATAGTGATAGAACGGCTGTCGAAATTATTAATTTCTATGCAGGTAAACTGTTCAGAAAACTCATTAAATTTAAAAACAAATTTTCAAGGAGGAAGAAAAGACAGGAAGGAAAAAAGGAACCCCAAAATTTTATGAGCATAAACAAGTGGAAAGGTTCAGAAGGCGAAAAATTTTGTTAAATAGGGACTGAAACTTGTCAAATTTTGAGACATTTTTACGAGAAATTTCGTACATATAGTCCATCATGTTATCAAAAACTAGTGAAACGGAGAAATTTTCAAAATAGACGTGCGTTTAATGGAGGGATAACTGCAGGGCCGTATAGTAGATTTACGAGTGTCTGGGCAGTTCAGAAGATCAGCTCTCCAGAACAAATTAATTATAAATTATATTTATTAAAGTTTTGCGCTTGGTGTTTGTTCCCTTTGCCCTCCTCCGTCCCCTGCTCTGTTTGACTGTATATGGTAGTGATTCCCAACCTAGGGGTCGCGACCCTCAAGCGGGTCGCAAACTGATTTCTGGGGGGTCACCACAACTATTTTTAGTTGCAATTATTTTTATAAGGAATTTCATACCAAATGTTTCCAACGCTTTTATATTTCAACATGGCTACACACATTGCAATATTCTACTAATGGTTGTTAACTTTATATCTATAATATAAATTAATTTATATAATTAATGCAATATATATAATTAATATAATATACATAATTAATGTAATATATATAATTAATATAATTTTATATTTAATGTGTTTTCTTTACTCTGTTAAAAATGCTTTTATTATGTAAACGGTACGGCGACGGACAAAAGGTGGGGGTCTCGGATCTTTTGGTTGCTATGAAACTATTCGCTGATTACTTGGCTACTTCATAGTAGCCATGTAATAAATTATAGTAGCCAACTATAAAAGTGGGTCACGACTTGAAAAAGGTTGGGAACCATTGGAATATAGGTATATAAGGTTGTAGACTTGTAACCCTCTCTCCTACATGTTCTTCGTATGTTGTTGACTCTGTATGGAAATGTAGATTTTGTTGTCGCTGCTTATCTTGTGAAAGCTCATTTTAGAATGTCATAACGCCCCGATTTATTTTATGAACGAATTTAAGGCACTGAAAATGAAGAACGTTCAAAAAAAGAGCCAAGCAAAACAAAATAAAACGCATTGTTTCAGAATGGCTTTGAAGATTAAGTTACATTATTTAGTAGCCACCCATCTCCCCACATTCCTCCTTGCCGTGGAACTTGATGCCAATAACGTAATGCAATGGCCGTCAACGAAATTTGCTCTTGGGTCTCTACGAGATTTACGGACAGGGAAAAAAATCCCTTTTTTGAGGGAAAAATGTTGGAAAAGGGAAATCGAAGTGCAAAGATGAGGACAGAAATTTTTGGCGATGCTTCGTGGGTAAATCAGGGTTGGAGGGTGGGTGGGTAGGGTGCGTGATGTCCCTGTTAGCAAATGGCCCATGATAGAATCTATGGTGCTACTACTTCGATGATTTTTGGTTTGAGGGATCGTACTGATATTGAGGTATGCAAATGAAAGGATTTCACGCAACTGTATAGCTAAATGTGAAGTCCCTGTCCATGGGCGTACATATACGGTATTATTTATTTATATTTAAATGTGTCTATGTGCGTACATATACAATCTATTTATAGCTAAATGTGTCTATATGTGTATAATACAATATATCATCCATCTATAGCTACATGCGAAGTCTGTGACTACTATATGCGTACGTATGTTACACTTATCTACCATGAGAACTTCTCTTACGGTTACGTCTGCGCTTGTCTGTTGTCATGGGAACGAGTCTCGGCTCATTTTCAATAGGGTAGGGGTGCGGCGATATATATATATATATATATTTTTTGGTGTTGCTTTAAATACACTTTTTACGACGTGTGTTACGATGTTATTAGTGCATACAAATTGTGATTTTTTTTTCGCCGCCAACATTCGCCAAAGACAAGACATTCACCTCACTGACCTCTATTGGAAGTGGACGACTTCTATTTCTGTAGCGACCACCACTAACTAAACATTGGCTTGAGGAGTTCTCGTCGTAAACAGTCAGTACCTCGGCTACTTCAATAACCCATAATTTACATACCTTGAAAACCTCCAAACCACGGTCACCCGTGGGACCTTTTAAAAGTGAATATTCTTTTGAGGTGTATATTATTTAGAGATTTAATATTTTATTAGTAAATAAATAAATAAATAAATAAAAATTACCAATAAAGACAAAAGATTAGATATTTTAACTGTACTTGTTCTATTGGTCATTTTTGTAGCGTTCCGTGGGTGACCATTCTTCAGAGGACCTATAGTATATTATAAATCATTATTT
>QLNU02015003.1:33719460-33747831 GCA_006491805.2 Dysdera silvatica | reverse complement strand
AAAACTTCAGGAATTGGAAGAGGAACTAGACAAGATCAAATGGGACATTGTAGGACTCAGTGAAATTAGAAGAAAAGGTGAAGAGTTGGTGGAACTGAAAAGCGGACATTTGTTTTACTATAGAGGAACGGAAACTGGAAGAACAAGTGGTGTTGGCTTCTTAATCAATAAAAGAATTAAAGACTACCTTTTTGAAGTCGAAGGCACGTCAGATCGAGCAGCGAGGTTCGTTGTTCAACTAACCCAGCGATACCAACTTCAAATAGTACAGGTATATGCACCAACATCAAGCCATACCGACGAAGAGGTTGAAGAATTTTATGAAGAAATCAAAGAGTTACACACCAAAGGGAAACAACATATCAAGCTCATCATGGGGGATTTCAATGCAAGAATTGGACAACAGGAACAAGGAGAGACATCGGTTGGTAAATACGGATATGGGGAAAGGAATGAACGTGGCGATCAACTCATCGAATTTGCAGAAGCTGAAAACCTTAGCATCATGAATTCATTTTTTAAGAAGAAACCGCAAAGAAAATGGACATGGAAACACCCAAATGGGGGAACTAGTGAAATTGACTATATCCTGGCAAACAAGAAATCAATTATTGAAGATTGCAGTGTACTGAACAGATTTAATACTGGAAGTGATCATCGAATGGTGAGATGTAAAGTGCACTTAAATACTAAATTAGAACGACAGAAGCTCATTAGGAAACAAGTAAGTAAGAGGGTGGATCTAATGAAACTGAAAGTAAATACCGAGGCATTCAAGTTGGAATTAAAAAATCGCTTTTCTGCACTGGAAGGACTTATTGATGAAAGTGATATCTCAGAAGCAAATGAAAACATTGTTAAGACAATAGTTGAAACTGCTGGGGAAATTGGTGGTGTAACCTGTAAAAAGCAGAATAGCAAATTATCTGAGAAGATGAAACAGCTCATGAAAAGGCGAAGACTTATGAAGGTGGACAATCAAAATACCAGTCGCAAGATCGAGTATGTAGAACTTTGCGCAAAAACATGAAAGAAGATATAAGAAAATTCAATTGTGAGTTAGTAAGGAAGGCCATTGAAAGCAACAAGAGCCTTAGGGTTGTTAAAGGGAGTTTGTCTATTGGGAAGAAACACATCATTGCATTAAAAGGAGAGGATGGCACCGTAACAAGAAATAGGGAAGAAATACTTAGAAGAGTTGAAGAATTCTACAAAAAACTATATGAAAGTAACAGTGGATTAAACGAAGACACTGAAATAGTCGAAGGAACAGCTCCTAAAATCTTAAAAGAAGAAGTTTCATTTGCAATAAAAAATATGAAGAAAGGAAGAGCCCCTGGTGATGATGGTATTACATTAGATATCCTAAAAGAAGCTGGAGAATATGTAGAAGACATACTTGCAAAATTCTTTACCAAATGTCTTAACAGCGGTAACATACCAAACCAATGGGATTCTGCAACAGTAATTCTTTTGCATAAAAAAGGTGATAAAGAGGATTTGAAAAATTACCGACCAATTAGCTTGTTACCTGCTATTTATAAAATCTTCACAAAAGTGCTAACACATCGCCTGCAGAAAAAATTAGATGCAGCTCAACCAAGAGAACAAGCTGGATTTCGAAGTGGATTCAGTACAGTGGACCATATTCAAGTATTAAGAGAATTAATTGAAAGAACACATGAATATGAACTTCCATTGTGTGTGGCATTTATTGACTATGAGAAGGCCTTTGACTCTATTAAAACATCAGCAGTCATCAACTCTTTAAGATCAGCAGACATCGAGGATGTGTACATTGACATGGTGAAATGTGTGTATAAAAATGCAAGTGCAAAATTTCGGTTACATAAAGATACCAAAACTATCAAAATTGGTAAAGGTGTGAGGATATATATTACATTAACACATTAATGCATGCTATAAGGTTAAGAACCATTAGTACAATATTGTAATGCAGCTATATGGAAATGTAAAAGCATTGGAAATATTTGGTACAAAATTTATTATAAAAATAATTGTAACGACCTCTGGTCTAGAGGATAATGCCAAGAGAAAGTTTTCTGGGAATTTTCAAATAGAAATGAACTCACTGATGGAATAGATGCAACCAGCTTTTCTTCTTCCTCACCGAAAAGTGTCTTTGCTTGGATTTCGCTGATGACATCTGGATGTAGCTGCTTCATAGCATTGTGGGCAACTCTAAACGAAAAAACGTTGACACACGATGAATTATCATCATCTGCACGTAAGAATCCATAATACAAAAACAAAATTTTACACCAGAATAACTGACAGCACGACTTTATAGCAAAACAGTAACCGCTTACTGTCCCATAACTGCACAATGCATTATCTGAGGTAGAGCATTTAAACTAGAATGAGTTTGTATGTAACCAAGTTTGGTATAAGTGAACTCAATGTAATGAGTTTAAAGGTTACGATCGTGACTATGAGATCACTGGAACGTTATAGCCAAATAATGTCCAAATAAAGACAAATGCATAGTTGACAAAATACATCAAAGGCACTAGATCCCTAGCAAACGGCGATGAATTCAATTTGCATACTATAGAAACACAAAATTAGTTTCATCATTTGATCACCTACATTGCCAAATTAAATTATGTATTTTGTTTAATTTGCATATTGTATGTAATAAAAGTGGGCTATAGGTAATCTGGCAGGGGACACAAGTATATATAGTAAAATCTCCTTTAACGGTCACCTCTAAACGATGGTAACCTCCGAAGGTAAACACCTTTCTGTGAATACGATGGTGCTTTCTCTCTTTTCGTTTATTAGTATTTATTAAAGTTTTGACGAGTATGCACGTCGTTTTTTTATTCCGCTTAAATTCGAATGTTATTCTTTATTCACCAATGACAAAACTGCAAACAAAAAAGAAAAAGTCTTCAATGTTATTGAATACATTTTCAACGTTCTAATATTCAATAACATCGAAGATTTTTAAACATTTCCGATTTCTTTTGTTCAATTTAAAATGTACGTATATTATAAATATAAGGGAAAGGTGACTGATGTAATCAGACCCCTTTACACACGGGAAAACTTCACTAAAAATAGTAGTTTTTTTTTAACGTGCAATTCTTTTCTCAGAAATATGGGCTTAATCATTCTATACAAATTATTCTTTTGTGCGAAAATGGCGATATTTGGAAGAAGTTTAGTCAAAAGTATACGTTTTTCAAAATTTTCAGTATGCAATGCAGTATGAAATGCCAAAAAATACAGTTTAGGAAAATATTTTAATAGGCTATCTATCATAACCGTGAATTTTAAAATTTTCTGACCTTGGCCTCTGCACTTCAAATTTCCCCGACTTTACCAGCCACAAAAACTTTCCGTTTCCAGGTTTTACATATGGCCAGATATCCTGCGCATATTTTAAACTAATAATAACAGTTAACCGAGGGACTAGTTAGTAACTGATTAGTTTAATACATTTCTTTAAATGAATACACTTTTAAAATGCACTTTCATAATATTTGAGGTGTCCCTAGCAACCGCTTGGTACCCTTGTTGCATGGCACACCATTGGAGAGAATCCCTGCTAAATGGAAGCATATTCTTAATTTACATATTTAATGAATGTTTGCAACAGTTACATACTTGGAAATGGTGGAGTCATACAGTAGAGCATACCACCTCTCTTGAATCTCTTGAATTGTGAGTTTACACGAGAACTTTACACCCCGGTATACACTTTCCAAGTCATTTGTCTACAATAAATAAAATTGCTTATCTCTTAAAATACATACTTTTTGCCAAAGCCAATATAAAATATATACTAAAATGAAAAAAAGCTACAAAGAATCCGGAATTTTTGGCTAAAACAGTGCCATAATATGATTGAGGAATACAACTGAATAACCCACTGATTTTGACTGACATTCTTAAATTTTGATGAAACTTACTGTATCAAGAAGTATCTTTACATAGTAGTTATGGATGAAATCTTTTTTTTTCATTCCATTCAAAAGATATTAAGTATTAATTATTCAAAGTTTTATTATAAATTGCAGCCTTTTGAAATAGTTAACTACCATTTTCTCTAAAACCGGAGGATTGATAACTGACAAGAGTACTTCAATGGTGATGAACAGAAATAATGATTATATATGCTCGGAAGATGGGTTATCAAGAAAATACATTTTCAAACTTTAAAATTTGTTAATCTGTTACGTTTTAGTCACGAGAAGACGTAAAAACCTTAATAAAAAAAAAAATATTGGTGGGTAATTGATGAAACTTACAGAGTATGAAGTTTCATGTATTGTATAGAAGAATTTCATCATTTATATCATGCAGTCGAAAATTACACCTATTCAAAAGTAGGCTGGCTGCATATGAAAAAACAAAAAAATGGATGTTTCCTTTCACTAACTCCATAACAGAAATTTGTAGATGTATAGGCAACTCTGCAACGACTATTCAGTAAGAAATAACGGTTCCCAATATCGATGTGTCAAAATCAATTGCTCACCAAAGTATCAAACCAGTTTTTGATAACAGACTGCTAATATCTTGTGCAAAGTTTTAAAAAAGCGACAGATATTTTTTCCTGCTAAGTTTCTAATGTCATAACTTTTAATCATATGACTTTACAAAAATACTAGTTATAAACTTATTAGTTATTACTGCCTATTACTTAGTTATTACTGATGTGCACTAACTCAGAATTAACAAGTGAATAAGTTAAGTGACCTTAAATCTTTATTTAGCACAAGCAAAATGCTGACACAAATGCAAGGAAATTAAACTGTGAAAAAATAAATGCCACATACTTGTTGCACTGCTAAAATCAAAGCCAGATCATCAGCAGGTTTCCACCGACCAATATCCTTAGTAGAATGTTGCTGTGAATTCTGAAAAATAACGAAAAAGAATTTTACAAAACAGGCATGCCGACCAAATTTTAAAAACCTTTTCCAATTCATTAACTAACAGTGACATTTTCGAAACCATCAGATTATGTGATTGTTTAACCAACGGTTTTGGATTCACAATGGAAATCGTTTTGGCCTGTTCATACATTATGACACAAAAATCATGTTGCTAAGACATACATTTCTCCGATGAATTCACATTTTCAATCTCTAAGGAATCCAACAACAGAATATCATAGTTTCCAACTCTGTTGTCCCGATGAAATTCACAAGGACTTTTTTTTTCAAGGACCTTACATTGTCAATTACAATATACTCATACATAAAACTCAATTAAAAACGCAAGGCATTATATACATAATATTGAAATTAGAGTGTTTAATTATGTTGCTACTTTCTAACTTAGCACACAGCCTGAGTAAAAGCTATCCTTTTTGCATCCCTTGTATAAGCCATGCTCAGTAATTGGGGGGGGGTGTCCAAAGCACTAATGGCTTTCTTCCGGAAATAAGGAAAAATGTCCTTTTCCTCTTTCTTTTGCCAAAATTTTAAAAAAGATTTTGAGAAAAATTCAAGGACTTTTCAAAGACCAACCACATTTTTGGCAGTTTTCAAGGGATCCGACTTGGTGAAAAAATTCAAGGACATTGGAAACAATGAATATGGGCAGGAAGGGAATTTCAAAGCACATAAAATCATGTTCAGATGCATTATGACGAAATATATGGATTATTTATTTTAATACAGTCATTTGCCCAACAACTTAATTTGTTGGCATTTTATGGTGCAAGGATGTTATGCTGTGTCATAAATTTTCCCAGGATTCCAATCACGTTTCTTGAGAACTAAACCCCAAGACAACGATGAGAAGAATACATAGCACACACCCTATGATACCATTCAAACCAATTCAAATTAACAGCACAACAGATGAACCTATTAAGCCTGTGCACTGGTGTAAACAGGGGGATTTATGGGGCTTATAATCATAATTTGATCATAATTGATTCATAATTTAAATTTAATCATAAAAAATTAATCATAATTGTGATGCATTTTTGTATATAAATGAATTTATGGAAATGTAGCTCTGTAACGCTCCATTATGTGAGCCCGTAACTTGCCCCTCGTTACGAACTTTCAGTGTACGCTTATGCATTTGTGCCGCCCAAGGCAGAGCTAACATTTATTGGAAGTTAGATATTTAAGCAACTTTCGCTGCCAAGTTTATATGACGAACAGTTCACTTTCTACGATTTTGACTCTGGTATATTATTATCTTGTAATGCAAACAGGCCATCAAAGGAAATAACTGTTACAAAAGTAATTTCCATTTCTCAAAAAAAATAATAATAATAGCGATACTTTCAAATACAAACTGGAGTTCTGCGGATAAAATATTTGTATTAATTTAAACTATAAGGTAACTATTTATAATAGAATATACTGAAAAAGTGAAATTACCTTTGTTTTCTTCGTTCTTTTTGGGGGAGGTCGGGACTGAAAAAAAGAAGTTGACAAATATATTTTATAACAAAAAATTTGGGCTAAATATAGGGGCAGAAATTTTACATTTCAAATCAATTTTTTTTAACTACACATATCATCATCATCACATTCAACCATTATCTATCCACTGCTGGATGAAGGTCTCTCCAAATGCTTTCCACACGTCTATCCTGAGCAATTCGTTTCCACGTCACCCCAACCTGTTTTCTTATTTCATCCACCCATCTAGTTTGAGGACGTTTTCTAGGTCTTCGGTGGTCTCTTGGAATCCAGGTCAGAATTTCTGTTGTCCATCGTTGATCAGTTCTTCTTGCAATATGCCCAGCCCATCGCCATTTCAGCCCTTTTACTTTAACAATGATGTCCTCCACTCTAGTTTGCTCTCTCACCCAAGTGTTCCTTTTCCGATCTCTCCTAGTTATTCCAAGCATGCACCTCTCCATGCTCCTTTGAATTGTCTGCAACTTCCGCATTGCTCTAACTGTTAGACTCCATATCTCTGAATCATAAGAGTGGACTGGCAATACACACTGGTTGAAGACCTTTCTTTTTAGACACAAAGGCAATTTCCCCTTCAGGATAAAACTGTTTCTTCCAAATGCACTCCAGCCAAGTTTAATACGTCTGTTGAGTTCTTTCATAATGTTGCCATCCATTGAAATCAGCTGGCCAAGGTAAATATATGAATCAGCAATTTCTAGCTCAATGTTGTCAACTTGTATTTTTGTTTTCTCTACGAAATTATTGAACATGATCTTAGTTTTTTGTAGGTTCATCTTGAGTCCAACTTCTTTACTTCTAGTTGAGAGCTCCTGTACCATGTCTTGGAGTTCTGATGGGTTCGTTGAAAAAATAACAATGTCATCAGCAAACCGCAAATGATTTAAATATTCACCATTTATTTTTATTCCCTTGTTATTCCAATTTATCTGCTGAAAAATCATCTGTAAAGCTGAAGTAAAAAGTTTTGGAGAAATGGTATCTCCCTGCCTCACCCCTTTGCCAAGTTTGATAGTTTTGGTATCTTTATGTAACCGAAATTTTGCACTTGCATTTTTATACACACGTTTCACCATGTCAATGTACACATCCTCAATGTCTGTTGATCTTAAAGAGTTGATGACTGCTGATGTTTTTATAGAGTCAAAGGCCTTCTCATAGTCAATAAATGCAACACACAATGGAAGTTCATATTCATGTGTTCTTTCAATTAATTCTCTTAATACTTGAATATGGTCCACTGTACTGAATCCACTTCGAAATCCAGCTTGTTCTCTTGGTTGAGCTGCATCTAATTTTATCTGAAGGCGATGTGTTAGCATTTTTGTGAAGATTTTATAAATAAAAGGTAACAAGCTACTTGGTTGGTAATTTTTTAAATCCTCTTTATCACCTTTTTTATGCAAAAGAATTACTGTTGCAGAATCCCATTGGTTTGGTATGTTACCACTGTTGAGGCATTTGGTAAAGAATTTTGCGAGTATGTCTTCTACATGTTCTCCAGCTTCTTTTAAGATATCTAATGTAATGCCATCATCGCCAGGGGATCTTCCTTTCTTCATACTTTTTATTGCAAATGCTACTTCTTCTTTTAAGATTTTAGGAGCTGTTCTTTCGACTACCTCAGAGCCTTAATTTAATTCACTGTTTCTTTCATATAGTTTTCTGTAGAATTCTTCAACCCTTCTAAGTATTTCTTCCCTATTTCTTGTTACGGTGCCATCCTCTCCTTTTAATGCAATGATGTGTTTCTTCCCAACAGATAAACTTCCTTTAACAACCCTAAGGCTCTTGTTATTTTCAATGGCTTTCCTTACTAGCTCACAGTTGAATTTTCTTATGTCTTCTTTCATGCTTTTGCGCAGAGTTTTACAAAGTTCTATGTACTCAATCCTGGAACTGGTATTTCGATTGTCCACCTTCATATCTCTTCGCCTTTTCATGAGCTGTTTCGTCTTCTCAGATAATTTGCTATTGTGCTTTTTACAGGTTACACCACCAATTTCCCCAGCAGTTTCAACTATTGTCTTAACAATGTTTTCATTTGCTTCTGAGATGTCAACTTCTTCAATAAGTCCTTCCAGTGCAGAAAAGCGATTTTTTAATTCCAACTTGAATGCCTCGGTATTTTCTTTTAATTTCTTTAAATCCACCCTCTTACATACTTGTTTCCTAATGAGCTTCTGCCTTTCTAGTTTAGTATTTAAGTGCATTTTACATCTCACCATTCGATGATCACTTCCAGTATTAAATCTGTTCAGTACGCTGCAATCTTCAATAATTGATTTCTTGTTTGCCAGTATATAGTCAATTTCGCTGGTTCCTCCATTGGGGTGTTTCCATGTCCATTTTCTTTGCGGTTTCTTCTTAAAAAATGAATTCATGATGCTAAGATTTTCAGCTTCGGCAAATTCTATGAGTTGATCGCCACGTTCATTCCTTTCCCCGTATCCGTATTTACCAACCGATGTCTCTCCTTGTTCCTGTTGTCCAATTCTTGCATTAAAATCTCCCATGATGAGCTTGATGTGTTGTTTCCCCTTGGTATGTAGCTGTTTGATTTCTTCATAGAATTCCTCAACCTCCTCGTCGGTATGGCTTGATGTTGGTGCATATACCTGTACTATCTGAAGTTGGTATCGCTGGGTTAGTTGAACAACGAGCCTCGCTGCTCGATCTGATGTACTTTCAACTTCCAGAAGACAGTCTTTAATTCTTTTGTTGATTAAGAAGCCAACACCACTTGTTCTTCCAGTTTCCGTTCCTCTATAATAAAACAAATGTCCACTTTTAAGTTCCACCAACTCTTCACCTTTTCTTCTAACTTCACTGAGTCCTACAATGTCCCATTTGATCTTGTCAAGTTCTTCTTCCAATTCCTGAAGTTTTGCTTCAGAAGCAAGGGATCGTCCATTAAACGTAGCCAAGGTCAATAACAAACGGCAGCCTGGGCCATTCCAGTGATTCTTAGCACCCCCTGCTTTCATGCCACACTGACCGCTGCCTTGATCAGGAGCACTCCAGCACCTGGAGACTAGGGGCCATGGTTTTTGGTGTATTAGCATATTGGAGGAATTAGCCATCATTTCACCACGCTGGCTAGACGGGTTGGTGAATTAGCCCTCCCCTTCCGCCTTTCCATCCGTGCAGCAAATATTAATTTGCCTCTTGGATAGAAAGCCCAGCCTGCACCACTTGAAGGCGGGGTAGGACACTAGGTTACTGGCCCGGCCGGTTCCACACATCGTCACATACGTTCAGCGTGTGGGTCTCCTTCCAGTTAGATACCAGCAGCACAGGCCTATATATTCAAATGATACATTTCTATATTCAACTAATTTATGTGGCAAGAAGATATTTGAAGAATATTCCACTGCCGTAGGAAAATTGAAAAAAAAAGAAAAAGCATGTTTATTTATTTTTTACGCTGAGCATAGCATATGGACACCTCATAAATATGTAGAGATATCTTGTAATTGCAGATTTAAAAAATTATCATAAACATAAAAAAAAAGCAAGTGAAAGAAAATCGCCTAAGGTCGATATTCAAATTTAGCGGGTTTCAATTAACATTAATTCGCAACTCTCTAATACGCCAGTCCGCAAATCTCTAATTCGCAACGCTCTAATTCTGAAGTAACTCGGTAGGTTTTCAACGTTAACAATAGCAATCAATATCTATTGAAACCCGCTAATAATTAGTCAATAATTAGGCCATTTTCTGTGCTCTTAAATTTACGCCAATTTAGTTTTTTGAAGGCACACCGCTCAAATCGATCAAATAAGAGAATAAATAAGCGCAAAAAGAAGCAGCAAAATCAGTACGATTAAGATTTTGATACTCCACGTGTTTACGTAGTTCCTACCAGAAACTCTGTTTTAGGTAGAAAAAGGAGAGCGCGTCACGGTGTCAAACCAACGATCCCTAAGTTACCACCGCATTGTTCTTGACCGCCAGACCATTGAGGTAAGTATTGATGGTTATACAGAGGTTACTGGTTCGACCCCAGATTGAGTGCATCGCACGTTTTCTTTTCTCTGCCTAAAACCTAGGTTCTGTTATAAACGTTACCTCCTTTTGGTTAAGAAGAAAGGCGGGGAAAGCGAGAGAAACGTATAGGGACGTCACAATTAAAAAACCATGGGGGGATCAAGCAGCCTTAAAAAGGACCAAGTGATTTGGCGTTCAGGAGAACAATATATTTTGTTTTCAAGTGTAGGGCCTTGATCCCCCCTTTCCTACGCCACTGGAAACGAGAGAAATAAGTAAATAGCCTAGAAGCCAAGAAACTAGGTATCATAGAAGTCAAGAAATAAGTAGGTAGCTTAGAAATCGAGAATTAAGTAGGTAGATTAGAAGACAAGAAACAAGTAGGTAGCATAGTAGTCACGAAATAAGCAGGTAGCTTAGAAGTTGAGAATTAAGTAGGTAGCTTAGAAGTTGAGAATTAAGTAGGTAGCTTAGAAGTCAAGAAACAAGTACGTAGCATAGAAGTCAAGAAATAAGTAGGCAGCTTAGAAGTCGAGAATTAAGTGGGTAGCTTAGAAGTCAAGGAACAAGTAGGTAGCATAGGTCAAGAAATATGTAGGCAGCTTAGAAGTAAAAAAACGAGTAAGTAGCACAGAAGTCAAGAAATAAGTAGGTAGCTTAGAAGTCAAGAAACAAGTACGTAGAATAGGTCAAGAAATAAACAGGTAGTTTAGAAGTCAAGAAACAAGTACGTAGAATAGGTCAAGAAATAAACAGGTAGCTTAGAAGTCGAGAATTAGTAGGTAGCTTAGAAGTCGAGAATTAAGTAGATAGCTTAGAAGTCAAGAAACAAGTAGGTACTATAATATGTCAAGAAACAAGTAGGTACTAGAATAGGTCAAATAAGTAGGCAGCTTGGAAGTCGAGAATTAAGTAGATAGCTTAGAACTCAAGAAATAAGTAGGTAGCTTAGAATTGCATTGAGGCCCAAATACAAAGATCGTTGGTTTAAACGCACTCTGGGCATTTTTTTTTTTCTACACAGATTCTTATGACTTAAAAATAGGTCCCATTTCAACTAATTATTCGTAGCCGTGTTATGAAGCTACGAATCATAAGATTGCTACTATTTAATCAGTGACGCGTTATTTTCCCAACATTGGAAGGATTTTTTGTCCCCTACATTACCTCTCCGCATGCAGACTTTGGCAATCAGAATCTGAAAGTGCATATGATCGACATACGTCCATTTCGCTCGACAGCAATCGTTCAGCTTGCCAATTTCCAAAGAGGAAATGATTTGTTCACGCAGCGTGAATCGATTTACTCGGTTGTTTCTGGAAGTTGATTGGTTGACGGCTAGTCAAGTGGGCCAATCACCGCTCAATATGACGAGAATAATAGTCCTAAGGAGAGTTAGAATGGGTTCTTCGCATCATTATATGTTTCGTGCAGTGGTAGAGTCTCAAAGATAGCGATAATAAATGTTACGTTGCGAAACGTGCACATTGAAACTATAGTTGATTTTCATTACAATTGTTGAGAACAAAAGACGAATGACATCAAGCAAAAGATAAAGGGATCATTAGGCGATGCTTTATCTCCTTGAAAGACCCCATTAGAACAGCACTTAAACACTGAAATTGTCGTAATTTATTTAGAATATATTTAACATACACCACATAAACAAAAGTTTTCGGACAGTTGATTCGGAGGGATGAAATCATAAATTAGTAATTCACATTTTGTTGCTTTTCAAGTTAAAATTATCTCCACATTAGGCAGACATGTGAAGGATTAAAGTTCTATTAAAGGGAAAAAGGTGACCTCACAAACTAACTAAGTGGCTAACTCCATGGTTATAATAATTTAGCAAATCAGTTTATATATGTTAATTGATAATAATTAATTGATAAGAATTATCTCTAATGCACGTACAATCTTTAAAGTGCTAATGAATGTGAATGAAAAAAAACACATTGTATGTGTTATTCCTTGCACTTTCATTTAAAATTTTCAATATGAACACACACATACACCCACACAATTATCGTATAAAATATACAGGGTGTTCTTGAATAAACCGATCAAACGAATCGTGGGTAGGAACTATGGCTCATTTTGTCGAAGAAACATCCTCATAGTCAGGGTCGAAAACGCTTAGTTTGTAAATGGTGACACTCTGTACTTGTCACCTCTCCAATGTTATACTACGACGGTTAATTGCCTTTATCTCGAAAGCTATTGCAAATACTGTCATAACTTTTTTTTTCTTCTGGTGTACCGATAATAACTCCATGGGTATTAACAAAAAAAGGGCCAAACCAAAAGCGGAAGTATAATAAACAAGCAAGTGAAAGAAAATTGCCTAAGGTCGATATTTAAATTTAGCGGGTTTCAATTAACATTAATTCGCAACTCTCTAATCCGTAACTCTCTAATCCGCAACTCTCTAATTCGCAACTCTCTAATCCACAACTCTCTAATCCGCAACTATCTAATTTGCAAATTTCTAATCCGCAACCCTCTAATCCGCAACTCCCTAATCCGCAACTCTCTAAACCTCAATTCTCTAATCCGCAACTCTCTAATCAGCAACCATCTAATTCGCATTTCTCTAATCCGCAACTCTCTAATTCTCAAGTAACTCGGTAGGTTTTCAATGTTAACAACAGCCACCATTATTGCATTTACGGAAGACCCTTGCCCTTTCATTGCGTACAGACAGAAAAACCAACAGCAATAGCGGGTTCAATATCTATTGAAACCCGCTAAAAGTTCGAACTCTGAAAAAAAAAAAAAGGACCAGAAAATTTATTTCTTTTTTAGACCTAGCTCTAAACGTCTCTCAACTAAGACTACATTTGTCTACATATATTTGAATACTACTTTAAACCGCTTTATAAACTAGTGGAAGTTTCATACGTTTCTCTCTTCTGGTTTATTAACACTTAACATCTTCTCTTCTTTATTTAACGTCTTCAAGTTTAATATTTTTTTCAAGTCAATTTTTTTTTTCAAATTTTTGTACCGATTTTGCTTGACTTTTAAAATAAAATTTCGAAAGCTGTGTGAAATTTTTATTTAGATTCTATCGCAAATCATATTTATATTTTTCTAGAAGTACATTTGCATTTTTTAAGATATATAGAATATTTATAGGACACGTTATGCTTGGAAGTAGATTTTTTTTATATTATTTAACGTTATTTGCATGATTTGTTATTTTTATGCGAGTTATTACTCCAAACATTTGCAATTATTGCATAATTTGTGAACAAATGCTATCCTACTTTTGCACAGAAGCAGCTGTACTGCCCCAGTACTAGTACAGGGTTAATGCTGTGTACCTCTGTTTAATCATCTGACGGCTCTCATCTCTGATGATCTTTTTTTTTATCAAAGTCGCTTCAAAAATTGCATATATTTTTATTACATATTTCAAATCTATATGCATTTGAGAGTTAAAATATGTAGCACATTTTTGTAAACAAGATTTTTTTAATATAAATTTCGTGCATAAGAACAGGCTTTCATAAAAATCAATTTTAAGAGTAATCGTTTAAATTCAAAAATTCTGAAAATAAATCTTGATTAAATTACAATTTACTTCATGTATGTGTGCAAAGGATGGAATTGGGAAGGGTGGCCGCCGAAGGTGGTACTCTAATCTCAGACAGGACGCTCAAACAGCGTAACAAACCGCCGAAGCGGCTGGAGGTGGGGGTATTCGAGTGTCGGCCATACACGATTTACTTTATAGAATACAAATATAAAGCATGTATACTAATAAAAACCATCAGCTGAACTTTTCCTGGGAGCCATATTCTGAACACAAACAACGATAACAAAGGGAGCGCTTGCAAAATCAGTTAGTGAACTCCACGCAAATACGAAAATTTAGGCGACAATAACACTATTTGTTAACCAAGTTATTATTAACTATTTGTTAACCTGCGACTCAAAGTCTAAATATTGTAGAAAATGCATTACCGACAGTTAAACGGTGGAGAAGCGGGATGCGCTTTTAAATAGATGGAAAAATTGCATACCCGCGAAAATCGCGGGATGAAAAATTCTGTTACTTTCATGTTGCCCGTGGAAATAGCGGGATAAGCAGTTAGAGGGTTAAAGCCTCGAGATCTTTGCCAAGTTGGTCTGTGGCTGTACTTCTCTTTAACAAGAGTATTTCTTGCACTTACATATTACATAGACCATTTGTTTCATGGGTCAAACAAACAAACAGACGAACGTACAAATTGGTCCTTTTTTTACTAAAGAGCATGGAGCCATTACCGTTATTTTAAAAAAAAAATAATTATGCCATTATTTTCTGTATTAGTTTAGTTAACTATGTATGATGGTGATGAGATGGCATAGCACGTGACATGTATAGGCTATTGCCTGCACATATTTTTTGTTACGAATGTTACAGGAAAAATTGTGTTTACTTTCTGTTACTAAATACTCCATTTCGATTCTTATAGTGGTTTTACTTCATGGTTTTATTATCCCTTCGCGCGTATCCGTTTGCAGTTCTCTCATGTTTTATTGAGCGAGACAGAAACGGAAAGAGAAAGGAAAACGATATATCATGGTGTCCCCGTTGTGCAATTTAACTAGGTCTGGCCATAACGCATCTTCTTTTCCTCGTTTGCTTCACATCATGCGTTATTTAAATTGCGCATGGCTTTGCTGTGGGACAAACGCCCTCAGCACAGAACTGGGCAAGAAAAGAAAAAATTGTTGGCTGTGTAACCCAGGGTATTATTTCACATTTTTCTTACTTCTTGTCTGTTTTTTGTCTGTCTGAGAGCTTCTCGTCTGCTTCTAGATCTTTCTTCCACGATATTAAGCTTTGATGGCGCCTTGGCCCTTATTTATTGAAAAGCTTTATAGGTGAGTAGGAGTGAGCAGATAAGAAAGGAAGGAAAAAAATATGAGGGAAAGAGAGAGAGAGGAAAAGAGAAGCTTTGTGTTGCCATCGAGATTATAGTTAATTTAAAAAAAAAATCACATTTTTGCAAAAAGAAAGCGTCTGCTAATTTTAAAACCAAACATTTTCACTATTAAGAAAATTTTTCCGCAACAATTTTCAAGTTTAATAATTTTTTCAAGTTAAACTTTTTTATTTAAATTTTTTATGCTGATTTTTCGCTTGATTTTTAAAACGGCATTTCGAGAGCGATGTGAAATTTTTATTTAGATTCTTCCGCAAATTGCATTTGCATTTTTCTAGAAGTGAATTTTTTTGAGGTGCATTTGCGTGGGAGGAAGAAATACTCTGGCTGGAATATTTGAAACTGTGGGTTGTACATTGTCCTATATTAAACGTAAGTAATCGTGTAAGATTTTTTACATTACTTTTTCTCCAAATATAAAAAAAGCTCTAGTTTGAGCTACTTAAACGTGGGTGGCAAAAATTATTGTATGATTTTTTACATGTTTTAAAATTTGAATACAACTTCGAAAAGAACATTTATCTTCAGTAATTGGAGAATTGAACTGCCACTTAAATTGAAACACTGCCACATGTTGAATGTTAATAAATATGCGGGGGACCGGTCGAGTTGGAATATTCTTTTTTCACTAGGCAGAAGTTTATACCTTGTAACAAATTTTATATTTCAATCATGGGTAAAAAGGCGAAAAGTGATCGTTAATGATTCACAAATTCTTATGGCCAGTGTGCTGACACTGTTACCAGCATAAGAACAGTGTAGCCAGTGTGCTGAAAACGTAGCTAGTGTATTAACAGTGCAGCCAGCGTGATTACATAATATGGGTAATGTTTGCTGGCTATTATGATGGAAAATAGTTGAGGCACCTGCATTCAGCAATGGATTGGTAATGATTTAATTTTGGGGCCGTTTAAGTATTACATAAGCATCTTTGGGGGAAGGGAATCTATAGAAGGTAGAATCCATGGTCACAACCGAAGCGGCGGATGATTCCCCACATACAATTCCGGTAAATTTAACAGATTTCAGAAAGTCGCCAGAGAGAGCGTGACGTCTGTTGACATTAACCTTGAAATGGCACATTGTAGCCATTTGTAGAAACCTTAAATGCAGGATCCAAATACTAAATTCACTGTAGTGCCTGAACGGCTAATTTTAGACAAAAAGGCACTGAATAAAAATTGTTTATTTTGATGTTCTTCACCTGTTACACATACTTGGCAGTTCCCAACTCTTTTCTAGTGTGTTAAAAAGTGCAGTTTTAGGCTTATTTTCACTACATAGTAATACAGATCAAAATCAGGAAACTGAATTCCGGATTTCTTTTTCTCTACTGTATTATTAGCTCAATCACTTAAATTATGTATCAAAAATTGCATTTAATTAATATAATTCGCTACATAACAGCGACAGGAACGTAAAGAGTAGTTACGCTCTACAGCCAAACCGGCCCCTTTGGTTTGTTTGTTTGGCTTTTTTATGGCGCAAGAGCATCTGGGCTATACTGCGCCAATTTACTGGGCTATACTGCGCCCCTTTGGGGTCATGGGGATATGGTCAAATATGCCTTATTTGGTGTCCCCAACAATCCCTCTTATTTTATCGGTAGAGTTCAGGACAGATTGGAGCCTGTAATCCAAGCTACTATTGAGTGGTTGACATTGGTCAACCAATGTTAACCACTCAATAGTAGTTGACATTGGTCATCACTAAAGAGTAGTCCTGTGGACTCATTGGAATGTTGTATATAATATTGATTTTTTTAAATGCATGATCATAGTCAGTGACCCGTGATTCACAGTGATAGTTTTTTTAAATAGTAGGGATATTTAGTAGTAGGGATTTAATAGTAGGGTAGGGATTTAAACACACTCTTTTTCTTTCACTGTCTGTTCGAATACCTTGGCTGCCCATCTCTTGTGCTTTATATATAAAAAAAAATGGTTGTTTTACAAACAACCATTTTTTTCCTCCAGACGATATGGTATTTTTTAGGGCGATTTATATCCGCCAAGAATTATATTAAATTACCTTTACCAAAATAGGCTTACATTATGTAACTAATTATTAATTTGAAACTGGGGACTTATACATAAATTACACACGGTTTTTTGCTATAACAGATGGAAACTATCATGTGAGTTGATCAACATGTGACAGATACTATTTCGCTGTTTCTCTCCCTGTTTGTTTGTATTTCAGAAAACTACCCATTGTCCGGTTCAATTGGCAATGATGATGCAGAGCGAAGAGGCGCCTTCTCGAAGAAATATAAAACATGAACTTAACGATTAATCTATCATCGGACACCAAAGAACAGGAGGGAATAATATATGTTCAACGTTATTTATCTTCAGCTTGAATGAACAGTTTATTTATCATTTTAATGAGGATTTTAATTATTGTATGTAATTTAGTTATTTATGTAGTGCATTTAGTTAGCTATATGGCTCATATTACGGAATCTGTAAATTGGAGCTTGTCCTTTATTGCTTATCCTCCTCCTCTCTTCTTTCTAAGCAAACTGGGCAAAGGGCAAGACAGGGGACTCGAGCAAAAAAGAAATGTGCACGACAGGGGTCTAAAGAATTCTTTCACTACATAGCAGTTTTCCACCACCCATTTAAAAATTTAAGTTGTCCTTATCAGCAAGCGTGGATTGACGTCATCAGAAGGACAGCCTGGATACCAGTCAATCACGTGGACTGTTTTAACCAATTACCTGTGAACCCTGCGTGACGTGGGGAAGAAAGTTTGGTTCAACCAATAGAAAGAAACAAAAAACAAAGAAAAAAAAAAATTCTCGCGAGATCGCAACTGGAGAAAAACAAGTGAAATCAACGGCAGCAGAGTTCGGTGTTTTTGGAGTGTGAAGTTTGGTGCTTTGGTAAAACAGTTGATTCCTGAAGTTTGTTTTACAAGGATTGGAGATAGGAAAAAACTCTCTGGAATTGGAGCCAAGATTTTCCCGGGAGCCTATCAGATATCCTGGATATTCGTGATTTGAAGAAAGAGCCGATGATGTCTTCCTTTGTCTTCGTGGGACGCTATTCGAAGACGACTTCGGAAAGTAGATGCCTTTATCGCCAACGGTGTTCATCCCCGGACAATTAATTCTTCTTTTACCTTAAGTCCTTCCCTTATCTCACCTTCTATTAATTCCTCGTGCCTTGCCCAGTCCATTATAAATAATTGTTGTATATGTATATATAGATAATTGTACCGTAGTGTCAGGTTTTGCTATGTTTGTACAAATCCCCTAGTTAATTATTAAATGTTTGTGTTATGTTTAAAAAAAAAGGGTTCCTGTTTTTCTTGTGTCCCTATCTGGGTTTACTAATTAGTAATTTTAAAGGTAGTGCAACGTAAATTAAACGGTAAAATTAACTATATGTGTTAAAATCATTTTGGTCTAAGTTTAAATTATTATTCAATGGTCCAAGTTCTTAAAAATTAATTCATGGCTCATTAATATTCTAACCTATTCTTGAATATAGAAAAAGCTAGTTCACACCACTCTGTATATAGTTTAATAATATATAGGTATAACATACATAGTTTTTCTTATAATAGTAATTGCCAAAAAGGTATAGAACCAAAATCTTTCGTAAGCACGAAGTTGGGGGGGCGGGGTCAACCATCTGCTTATTTTTTCTTACAAGATGGAGGGGAAGTATAAAAGGCCAAAAATGTGCTTACGTAACATTTGAACGGCCCCTTTACATAAAACGTGTATTTAAGGAAATATTATTTTTTTTTTTTTGCAAAGAATTTATAAACAGATTGCAATAAAAATGACTAAAAAATGGAAAATATTCCTAAGAGAAGAATATCCACTTTAATAAAAATATTTGCTGTTACGGCGAATTTTCATTTAGAGAAACCTGTCCTTGTTTATTCTATGAAAATACTTTACCATTTTTTTTCTGGAAAATTCGGAATTTTGATTTAAATAATTAATTCGAATTTCCTTCTTACATAAAAATTTCATTTAACATGTTTCTTACAGAATCAAATGAAATTAAATCATGAAGTTTTATTTGATATATATGTAAATTCAAAAGATTTTACGTGACCTTAAATTATACTCATGTAAACTTTGAACATGCACACGTTATCTTAAAATAGTCTCATGTGCAAAAACTCCCAAGTCAATCTTAAGTGAAAACTTGAGGTAATTTCATAAGCACATAAATCTTAAGTTCACCTCACTTGAATTTAAATTTTAGGCTAATCTCCTATGAACTATTCTCACGTAAACTCTTTAAATCATGCTTATGCGAAATAAAATTCTACTTATTTCACGTAAAGTTAAATTCTGCCTATTTCATGTAAAGAAATTCAACTTTATTCTTGTCTATTTCATGTGAACTTGAATTCTACCTATATAGAAACCTATATACTTATATATTATGTAAAATAAAATTCCGTCTATATCATGTGAACTTGAATTTCGTTTATTTCATGAAAATTTAAATTCTGTCAATTTCATGTGAACGTGAATTCTATCTATTTCATGCAGAATTAAATTCTAGGCCGAATTCTTAATTTGAATCATAGCCAATTTCAAATAAACTTAAATTCCAACGTACCTCACACATGGACTTAACGTAGAAATATTCGACGAAACAATACGCAATATAAATAAGAGACAAAAACGCTATAAAAGCGTATTTATGGCAAGATTGAATTCAATCTATGCGTTTCGGGCAATAACAGTCCACCCTTCTTCAGGAGTGAACACCGTAGAATATTGTCAACAAACGAGCTTGATTAGCGGATGTAACCAGAGTTGAGTTATGAAGTGAAACGTTGACTACCAAAAATAGAAAATGATGTAATACGTGGTTTTTGTGGTGCGGCCACTCCTCCCAGAATTACCAAATTGTGGAAAAATTGGCTGTATATCAGCAGAGGTGGCAATTATGACAGGACTACGGACTAACATCAAAAGGAGTTAGGTGGAGTACATTTCGCCAAGATGAGCTGAAGGAAGTATTCGAGCTGTGGTCATTCACAATGGAATCACGAAACATGTTAATAAAGGAAGCTTCGACGAAGTCCAGTTTAAATGGTGAATGTGGTTGGTGGGTGATACGAGCGTCAAAAAAGTTAAAGAGATGCTTGTGCTCGAGGCTATGAACAGCAATGGATGATTTGTGCACCTTACCTTTCTCGACGTATTGGCGATGTTCTTTTAACCAATGGATGAGGGCACGTTTGGTCTGTCCGATGTAGTAAAGTCCGCACTGGCAAAGAATTCGATACACGCCCCAGCGTTGGAGTGTGGCAACGTTGTCTTTGAGTCTGGATGGCAAAATGATTAAATTCAATCTTGCTATAAATGTGCTTTTAAAACGTTGTTTTTGTCTCTCATTTATATGGACTCAAGTTCTAATTTAGGTTTATGGAAACTTGAATCTCGTCTTGAAGGATGTTCACAATCAAAATACGAAAAAAAAAAAAGCTTTAAAAGAAGTAGTAATACGAAAGGCCGGGGCAGAGATTTGCAACTTATAGAAGTCCTAGCAGCAGAGAGCAAAAACGTTAGCGATGGTGAAATGTGATTTTGAAATACCTTAAAAGAACGCAGACCACTTATTTGACCAGCATTTAAACCCTTTTGAATGGCACCGTATCGCAGAAATGCATGGGGCGATTGTATTTTCTGTGTGTGTATGCACACGTGCATATTACATAAAGAGAAACTACAATTCCAACTACGGAAGAGTGAAGCCAAACAAGAGAACAGAAAGCAATTTTGGAAACGAATTCTTAACCAACGTCCCTCTAACAAGGTACTCAATCTGCCCGAAGAAAGGTTCCGAAACTTCTTCCTTTTCTCCAACTCCTAATACTTTCTGTCGGCTCCCGAATCCTCTTAATCTGACAAGTTGACGCTTTTCCTTCCCAAATCTAGTGCATTTTTCTCTCGTATTTCGCTTTCTAGAGTCTCCAGAAAGAGGGGCCATTTTTCATTCCCTTTTAACTCCTTTTATTAAGGCCTATTCCAGCCGCATTTTTTTTTAAGATTGTGTTTTATTATTTGTTTTCAAAGACAAATATTTTTTTTGACACGCTCCAACGTCCAGAAGGACAACAAAGTAAATAAAAGTTGGCAGTCAAGGCAACACGCGAAAGATAAATTGGCAGTTGTAGACAGAACTGTTTGAAGAGTCTATATTTCCATAGAAAAATGAAATATATCGGTTTCCTTTATTAAAGAATAAGAAATAAAACTTTAAAAACTTGGCATCCGCAACTCTAGCCGGGTGAAAGGGAAAAAAAATCCTTAAATTTTCCAATATATTTCCGGAATTCAAATCTTATTAGGGAATCTATTTTTGTATTTGTTTCGAATTTTCTTTTATAGCAATGCGATAAACGAAAAAATTCCAACATGTATAAAATCGACTATTAAAAAATATGCATTTGCTGTTTTCAAGATTTGAATTTGTTCTTATTTCATTTTTGTAGGCAAATGCGTTACTTCTTCTCCATAACAAGGGAACAACTGTTTTACCAAAAAACATATAAAATCGTTCAAAAGTATATAAAATCGTACAAAAGTATATAAAATCGTTCAAAAGTATATAAAATTGTTCAGCGATATGCAGAAATCAACTGCTCAGCGATAATTGAAAATCGTCTGCAGTGTAATAAAGGAGCATGAATTCGCATAGAATTAAACATGCGACGTAACGGCGCATGAAACTTAGACCAAGCGAGTAGGCGTGTCGTTGTCTTCTGGATTTACAAGCTAAGCCACGCCCTAGTCACGTGAAGAAAGGACAACCAGAGAGTCCACTACACGAACACTTTATACAAAGCAAATACACAGACAGCGATTTTTGCCAGAAATCCGATCAAGATATTTTCTTTATTGGAATTTATTTCTATTATCTTTTCTGAATTTCAATATTTTATCAAATCACATTCATTAACACGAATGTAACACTATCAAAAAGAGTCATTCAAGTATTACGTAAGCACCTTTGGGGGAGGGGGAGAGATTTGCTTATTTTTGCTGACAACAGGGGTGGGGTGTCTGAACCATGCTTACGTAAAACACAGAAAATAATAAAACTAGCATATATTAAGGAAGTGATAGAACCCTGACAGAACTGCAATACTGGGATGTGCAATGCGCGTAATCACAGTTAAATATTTAATTATTTAAACAAATGTACAGCTGTTAATCGTTTTTCGCTCGGGGGCCACCATTGCCGTGGTTCCTCTGACACTTTTAAATTAAAACGAACGTATTATTTTTAATAAATGTATTTTATTAAATCAACTTCTTACTTACAACATACGAAATATTAATACGTGTAATAAATATGTGACAAAATACTTTTTATTAAAATATATCGTTATTGTTCCTTGTAATTTAATAATACGTATAATATATATGTATAGAGCTTAATAATATATGTATACTATATACAGTTTAATAATGGGCTGTATTTATAATATATGTATAGTATTTTATAATAATAGTGACTAAAAAATTTGAGAGATAAAATCTTTGGTAAGCATGGGGGGGGGGAGAGGGGGGGTCAGATATTTGCTTATTTTTTATAAGCGGGAAGGGGGAGTATAAAATGTCCAGAAACGTGTTTACGTAATATTTGAACGGCCCCAAATCATGATAAATCAGAGTGATGACATTTTCCATGTCATTTTTATTATAAAAACGGTTTTTCTTTTCATTCTTTAATTTTGAAATGATACACTATGACGTACATGCTCTTGCGCCATAAAAATCAAATCAATCAACCAATCAATTTCCAAATTTTATAGTTGCTAGCGTTAAAACCTCACATAACTGAAATACAAAAATAATAAAACATTAAAACGTAACTCATTATTTTTGGCTAAAATACTTTAATTCTTTTCAAATAACAAATTTGTTCATTTAAACATGATTATTATTAATTACATGAATTATTAAAGAAATGAATTATTAAAGAAATGAATTATTAAAGAAATATTAATAACATGAATTATTAAAGAAATATTAATAACATGAATTATTAAAGAAATATTAATAACATGAACTATTAAAGAAATATTAATAACACGAATTATTAAAGAAATATTAATAACATGAATTATTAAAGAAACATGTTTATTAAACATGAATTATTAAAGAATAAATTATTAAAGAATGATTGTTGACATTTATGTGAGCAAATTTATTATTCTAAACCCGTTTTCTAGGAATCTTAGCGTTTAACCCTTAATTTTTAGAAAGAGTGCGATTTTGAATTCTTCCTTCATGAAATTTCTGAAAATTTTGAATATGTTGTAATTATGCTAAATGTTTAGAGCTTTTCAATTTCTTAGAAAAAGATTTTACATAAGTAAAGCGCATTGAGAGTTTAGTTACATAACAAAACATTTACCTATCCCATTGAAATGATATGAAAGTGTATGTAATAAAGCGGCATGAGAGTGTATATATATGTTACCGCTAAAGTGCAGAAATCAGTTATTCTACAGATTATCTAGGCAATGTGAAGATTAACTAGGGTGATCTGTTAAAGTGCCGAAAATCGTTTCATTTCTCAAATTACCTAGGTAATCTGCACATTACCTAGATAATCTGCACATTACTTACTAGGCACTCGTTAAAGTGAAAATAAGATCTTTGCTGGAACAACAGCAGCGTTTCTGTACGCTTAAATCAACATAATTTTATTTATTTATTTTTCGATATCTAAGGATCAAGTTAAAACAATCAAACAATCAACAAATTAGTTGATAGAATCAATCATTAATCAATTAAAAAACTATAATACAAAGAATCAAATGGTTTAAAATATTATTACAATTAAGGAAATGAATTTGCAAAACATATGATAAAATCATGCTTACTTATTAGTGAAATCTAAAGATTGGTGACACTTTGAATTACATAGCAATTGGTATTTGCGACAAGCACACCTATTTGTGGTACATTTAGATTTGCAGTCACATTTTCTGAAACCCTGCCCAGTACCAAGGGATTGTTTTATTGCTGTTTGACGTAAAGATATTTCTACAGCAGGGACATCATCTGTTAAAAATCTCTCTTTGTAAACACTGAATTCAGATTTTGCATACAATTGTTTTAAAATACCCGTTTTAGTACCAAGTTTATAAAAGCCATCCTCTCTTTTACTAAGAACCACAGCTAAAATCGAGCGGGCATCAGTTTTTTCTCTGTTTACTTTGGATACTTTAATTCTCGCAGTGACACCTTCATCGGCATTTGGGTGCTTTGCATTAGAAACTGTTAACATTTTCTTTGCTTGCTTTTCTAAACCTTTCTTGGCTTCATCACGCTGTATTTTCTGATCCATATTCTTTTTACAGATGTTTCACAATACATTCTTACCATACCCTTCCTCTTTAGGATCTATTTCACTACAAATTACGTGAACAAACATATCACACGATTTACACTTGTGAGCACCTGATGCTGCTTTTGATCAAACAATACAGACCATGTCTTGTATAGTCCTCTTTTCAGGCTCTGTACGAAACTGTGATGGCGATTCTGTTGAAGTTGAGGGTAACTCAATGATGACTTCTTCAACATGCAGAGATGATTCCTTGGAGGTGCAGGGTAGCTGAATATTTTTCATAACTGTATCCCCAATCAACGGTGTATAAGGCAGTTTAAGATTACTATCGATAAATTCTTGTATTTCTATATGTGATTCTGTAGAAGCAGGGGATAACGGAATGTCCTCTTGAGTAAGATTTGACTGTGATCACATAATCACAGTCTCTTGTGAATCTTCTAATTTTTCAACGTTTCCTTCAGTATTTATCGAATGTCATACACTAAGAAGACAATCCCACTTTTGCGGGACAACCGAACATGGCTTCGTATGGACTTCTTTTAATTGCAAAATGGTAGGCACGATTCTTCATGACTTGTACAAATCGTACGCCTTCACTCCACTTGTTAGTTTGATTATCAGCCATCCAAGTTGTGAGCATGTTTTCAATGTCTTGATTCGCTCGTTCTACACTTCCTTGACCTTGGCTGTGTCTAGGTTTGTCATTAACCATTTTGATTTCTGGCCACAACTGTGTTACACATTCTAAGATTTTATTACAAAATTCGCGTCCGTTATCAGAATGCAAAATACTTGGAGCGCCGAAAAGGAGAAAAATATCAAGCAAGTTATAGGCTACTTCATCCGCCCATTTTGACGTAAGTGGCTTCAATACAACAAATTTTGTTAAGTGGTCTTGGTATACGAGAAGAAACTTAAACTTTCCATCTGGTTGAGATTGGTAATCGATGAGATCCACCTGGCATCTGTTACTGAAATGCGATAAAATAATCCGCTTTATAACAATCCCTTTTTTCTCACTTTTTTGTTTTGTTGACAAGGTTCGTATAAATCCAAAAACATTTTTATTTGGGCTCGGGTTATGTTTTTATAAAGTGTATTTAATTGCTTGATCACTCTGTCTCTTCCACCGTGGCCAATTGACAAATGAGCAGAATACAATATGTCAAACAATTCTTTGGCATGGACAAATTTTTCACACTTTCTCGCGCATCTGACAACGGCTCAATGGGGGTTTCACAGCCTTGTACAGTCAACATATCATACCTTTGAATTATTCGATAATCTAGAGATGATTCTTTCTTCTTGGAAACTTTTATTCGCTTTACATCTTCAATTATGGAATCATACTTTCGTTTTGTCATGAAAACACTATTATATTTTGAATCTTCGCTAAAGAAGTTTGCGAAGAATCTTTTCTGCATTTTACTCATCAATTCGGTGCTTGCTTGCATACTAGGAGCTAAATTTATCTGCTTTAAAAAAAATCACGACACAAATTCACGCGCTAACAGGCAGAAACGAATTTGAAAACAGAATTAGTTATGCTACGCAGTGGCAGCCGTCGCAAATTATGAGAAATAAAAACAACCGGCGACGACACGACGCTGGCGAAACCAAACTAAAAGTGGAGGGAGAGGGGGAAGGAGCAGGCAAAGGAAATGAGAGAAACAAACTTTTGAACTTCAACGATACGGAAGCCGTTAATGTGCACATTACTTAGGTAAAATGCGGAAAACTCTTGATTCCGCACGTTAACGGAGCAAATCAATCAATCTGCAGATTAGCTAGGTAATGTGCACATTAACGGCTTTCGAGCTTTAGCGGTAACATATATAATGCTAATAGCGTAAATATTTTTGTATTTATCGGTAATAGTTCAAGGTCTTTTTTTACAAATAAATCCAATCCTATTTGTTCAGTTTCAAATTCTTTTCTTGAGTATATGAATATTCCACCTCCTTTAGAGATTTTTCTGAATAATGCAAATAGATTATACTTATCTATGGAGTTATAAGAGTCATAATTTTTCCACTATAACGATTACTTCAGGTTATTTTAATTTTTGAATAATATCATTTAGTAAGTCCATTTTATTTTATACTATTAATATTACATAGACTATTATCATAGATTATTACTATCACTATTACTTTTATTGTAGAATATTGGCGTTCAAATATAGTATTTTCGTCGATTTTTGAAACTTTTTTGACTTTTTTCGAATTTTGATTTTCGAAAATTTCGTTTGAAAATTTTTGACTTTTTTTTTTAATTTGGTTGGTTTTCGTGATTTTTATTTTCTTCTTAATATTAACTTTAATTGACTTGGCTTTATGATATTCATCTATTTTTTTTTCAAAAATAATTTAGGTCATTTATATCTCGAATTTTAATCTTTTCCGTTTCCTTATTTTTTCTCATAAAAATCTTTCCTTTTTTAGTCCACACAAATTTCCAATTATAATTTTTTGCGAAACGTCGAGTTCCTATAAATATACTAACGTCTTTTTTTGTCAAATGTTCGTTCATGAAGATACTATCCTTTAAGTTCATTTCTTCCATTCCGTTTGATAATCTTGAGTCCTTTCTTTTTACCCATATTTCATTTCTTTTACCAATGTCGTTGAATCTTATCAAAATGTTGACTTTTTTTTATTGCTTTGCAGTCTGTGCGCTTCTTCAATATTTTTATTCGATATATCAATATTCAAACTTTTATATATTTGTTTAACTTCCTCTCTACAGCTTTCTTCTTTTTTTAGTGGGTAGCTAACGACGATTAAACCTTTGCGTCTGATGTAAGTATCTATGTTGTTCATTTGTTGATCAGCATAATAATAGTTGTCGTGTAATGTATTACTTTCTTTATCTACTTTATCTTGTAATAATGTACTTTCTTCCTTCATTAATTCGATTTAAGTAGTTATAGTTTGAAAATTTTTATTTGCTATTTCGTTTTGTTTGATGGTCTCCATACAAAGTTCGTTTATTTTCTTTTGTTTGTTCATTATTTCATTAGATTTTATAATCATCATTTCTATCTTTTTAGATATTTCCATTTTTTCTTCAGTTTCTTTTTCATACTTTTTTAGTTCGGATTTTATTTCTTTGAATTCGTGTAAGATTTATTTCGACATATCTTCTTCCATTTTGCTAAACCTCTGTGGCTTTCAGTTATTTATAGCTGTTTATAGCTATTTTCTGGCTATAAATAATCAATGGCAATTGTGTTTTATAGGTACATGCATCTCAGTAACACTAGATTTAATGCGTATGACTAGTAATTATATTTATTTATATAAATCGAACACTACGCGCTTTTATATTACAGCAGTATTTATTTTCTTTCGAACGTTTCACCATCTAATCACGCCATAACATCGGCGCTGGTATCACTACGCCAATAAACGTTGATTAATATTGTAATATTGTTGTATGACTAGTAGTTTTTAATTTGATCGATTATCAATCAATTTTTAATCAATTTTTAAAAGGTTTTTGATTTTCTGGAAGAAGGATTTCCGATTCATGTTTTTTTCGTTTTAGTTCAAGTAATAAAAAGATGTCATACCTTTTTTGACTGTTAATTTTTCAGCTTTTTTGTTTACATTTTTCACGATCGACTGTTGCCAAAGCTCTAATATATATGTATATGGTTTAAGGTA
>QLNU02015003.1:33698880-33719360 GCA_006491805.2 Dysdera silvatica | reverse complement strand
TTAGCATTTTTTTTATGGGGTGGGGTGGAAATTAGTTTCGAGAAAAGGTGGTCGTTAAGGGAGGCGGTCGCTGAATATAGGCGGCCTTTAAGAGAGGTTTTACTGTATTTATAAAATAATTATTGGCATATTTATATAATTAACGTATTTTTAAATTAATTATTATCATATTTATAATAATTATTAGCATATTTATATAATTAATATATTTATAAAGTTATCACGATTATAAAAGTAACGTTTAACATAATTACAAAATAATTATATTTATACAGTTATCATAATTATAAATTAACGTTTAGCATAATTACAAAATATTTATGTATCCATTTTATATAAATCGAACACTACGCAGATTAAATCAAACAACAATATTAATCAACGTTTATTGGCGTAGTGATACCAGCGCCGATGTTATGGCGTGATTAGATGGTGAAACGTTCGAAAGAAAATAAATATTTCTGCGTTCGGTGGGACCTGAACCCACGACCTTCCACTTGCCGGGCGGAGGCTCTACCCACTGAGCTACGAAGGACAATATATAATCTCTTTACGAACGTATATATATTGTTGCCAGTTATTTCGCAGAATGGTGTAGTACATAGACTACTATTTAAACCAAATTGCAAAGAGACTGGTATTAAATTGATCGAAATGCACGTTGCAGCATATGTATTTATTTTATATAAATCGAACACTACGCAGATTAAATCAAACAACAATGTCAATCAATCAACGTTTATTGGCGTAGTGATACCAACGCCGATGGTATGGCGTGATTAGATGGTGAAACGTTCGAAAGAAAATAAATATTTCTGCCTTCGGTGGGACCTGAACCCACGACCATTCTGCGAAATAGCTGGCAACAATATATATACGTTCGTAAAGAGAGTATATATTGTCCTTCGTAGCTCAGTGGGTAGAGCCTCCGCCCGGCAAGTGGAAGGTCGTGGGTTCAGGTCCCACCGAAGGCAGAAATATTTATTTTCTTTCGAACGTTTCACCATCTAATCACGCCATACCATCGGCGTTGGTATCACTACGCCAATAAACGTTGATTGTTTGACATTGTTGTTTGATACAAAATAATTGCTTTTTTAATAACTGAATTTTAACAATGCATAGACATCTGTGTTATCATGTGTGTTAGCATGTGTTAGTAATATAGAATATAGCCGATGGTTTCTAAATTTTTACAAGGCACCTTCCTTATTTTTGTATTGCATAAGATAAAGATGAATGCCATCAATCCTAAACTATAATCAATTAGTAATTTTTTGTCTTAAAATATTTCTATTCAACCTACAAAATCTAAAACTATTACATACAAAATACCATCAAATCGCCTGGGCATACGTCCAGTTAGGTAGCAGACGACGGCTCGTTTTTATAGCATTATGTGGTCTATCCAGTTACTATATATATATATATATATATATATATATATATATATATATATATATATATATATATATATCGATACATCTAAATTGCCTGGCTTCCTGGAAATACAGTCGCTGCTTGCTAGGTCAACTTTTCCAAATAGTTCCATATGCACACTAACACATATACACTAAATTGCCTGGCGGTATAGCGTTCACTTACCGTATCATTCATTTGAGTTTGATTCCAAACGACTGAAAAAAAAAGCGTTTACTGGTTACTTACTCATTGTGGTTTGGGGGTTGGTTCTCTTAGCCTTAAGAGGTTTGGATTCGTTTGAAAAATGCAAGTCTATTTAGCAGCATAGCTATTTAAAAATTAGGGACGATCAAATAGCTTTAAAGATGATCACGTGATGCGGCCTTAGAAAAAATAACGTGTTTTGAAAACCAATGGGGGGGGCTATATGCCCCCTACGCCATTGCCATACGGTGGTGAAGTCACAATGCAATCGTTTGTTGCGTCATTAGTCGGAATTCGGCTCCTAATGGTATTGTGGGCTCCCACAATAGAAATCTTGCTTATTCACTTCGAAGGCTTCTTTTGTTGTTGCCACTTGGAATACCAAGAAACACAAACTTAATAATTACAGTTTCTAAAATTGGCAACATGCCAAGTTGTTTCCTTTTATGTGATGTTTTCTATATATACATAATTTCGACTTCCGTATCTGGCAACATATATTGTATAACTATAATTTCATTTTTTATATTTGGCAACAGTACGTGTAATTGTTTTCCGAATTCTAAAATCAAATCAGTCTTCCGTTTACCATCGAAGTGTGCACACGTCATTCTCGGAGGCTCCGCTAAAAAGGCTTACTAAATTATTTTAACGTTGTATTTAATCATTTATCTTTCTGGCGTCTTCAATAACCATTCTGAACATTTAAAGTATTAAATAAATATTGTTTCAACTGGATGGAATTATGCATTTCTTTAATACTTATATCTTCAGTATGGTCAAATGAGTGCGGTAACCCCTTACTCCGGTGTTTAGTTCCTTTGAGAGCAGAGCTTCGGATACTCCGGACAACGGTAGGACGTCCCGGAGCAGCAGAATCTTTGCGTCCTTGCAAGTTTATATCTAAGTAGGTCCGAGGAAGGTCCCCACAAGGGCGAGGAGGAGCATAAAATCAGATGAAATATTTCACAGGGGAGAACATGTCCTTGGCCAGGGGCAGGGCGCAATCTGGACGGTTCTGCCAGGGACGCAAGATCATTTAGCTACGGTGATGCGTCCTTGCGCCATAAAACCACAGATTATTGTTAAAGATGAAAAAGAATTCGTAAATTTTTACAGCTAATATTTTTTGGGCGTTTTAAGGAGCAAGATCAACTGAGGCCCTGTTGCTTCAAACTGGGTTTGAATTGGAAAGATGCTTAAAGGACTTCCAGTTACGAAGTTAATTTCAAGTCAGGATTATTTAAAATATT
Organism: Dysdera silvatica; assembly: GCA_006491805.2. NCBI lineage: Eukaryota > Metazoa > Arthropoda > Arachnida > Araneae > Dysderidae > Dysdera > Dysdera silvatica. The sequence goes on along the minus strand of QLNU02015003.1, from coordinate 33,716,481 downwards.
GATTTAATATGAAATGTATGCTTAAAATTAACAAAATTATTTAGAATTTTAATGGAAATAATTACGATTAAATTGAATATTTTTTTTGTATAATATAGAATGAAGAATATTGCCATAAACATAGCTCTAATGTCCACCCCGATGTACTCGGCTATTTTACAATCCCTCGATTTGCTCACAAGTTATAGAACAAGTAAAAGCGAATAGTCTAAGGTCGATATTTAAATTTAGCGGGTTTCAATTAACATTAATTCGCAACTCTCTAATTCGCAACTCTTTAATCCGCGGCTCTGTAATTAGCCACTCTGATTCTCCACTCTCTAATTCGCGACTCTCTAATTGACAACTCTCTAATTCGCAACTCTCTAATTCTCAAGTAACTCGGTAGGTTTTCAACGTTAACAACAGCTATCATTATTGCATTTACGGAAGACCTTTACCTTACCCTTTTTATTGCGTGCAGACAAAGAAAAACCAAAAGCAATAGCAGGTTCAATATCTATTGAAACCCGCTAATAAATAACTATAAGCATAAAATTATTAAAGGCCGTTAATTAAACTTTTCTCAGTATTGTTAAATACACTGGGAAATAGGAAGCGTCTGTTCAGTGTTTCCGATTAAAGCAGAAAGAAAGGGAATAACAGCTACAACGTTCACACAAAAGAGTAATTATTTAATCCCCATAGGATCCGATGAAATGTCTATTCAAAGGCTATTTCCCTCCGCAAACCGCAGGGATTCGTCAAAGGGAAAAACAAGTAAATTCTTATCAACACATCGAGGAAGAGTCAAGAGAAATAGTGCCGAATACGATGAAATTACATCTGCTGAATTGCGGTACAGTTACGAGAATATTGACATTCAAAATAAAACCTCATAGCAAAGTTTCGTATTGAGAAAAGACTTCGTTATCGCTCGTACGTTTCGTTATCAACAAGCGCCCCACCCGTCGATGCTTCAATAAATATTTATGGCCGCGTAAACTGTTGAAGAAAAGGCCATCTTAACTCATTCGAGGGTTCGACCATTTTTGGGGCCCTTTTTGCGACTTTAAATATCCAGCTTTTTACAATAAGAAAAATGTGTGTTAACTAGAGGGGGAAATTCTTAAGAATTTAGGGAAGACGTAGAGGGATTATTTATCGTTAATAATCCCTCTAAACCCCTTTTCAAACGGTAATGGATTCCCTTTTGATTAACACACATATACGAGAAAAGAGCAACGCACGGCTGTACTCAGAGATTCAGCGGTCAACGCAATGGGACGGCAACCCAGTGATTGCTAGTTCGGTTTCAGCCAAAGTACGTAGCCTATTTCTTTCAAATTAAAACATAGGTCCTAGTGTGAATCATGAAAAAGTGGTGTTGAAAATCTAAATGTAAGGAAAATATAATATATAATAAAAAAAATTGCTAATTTGGGTCCCACGTTTGAGTCGAGGTACTGTGCTAGGACTACTAGTGGGCCCACTAAGTCCCAGTGGTGCTATTGTAACAGGTTTCTCAGTAACGTTATATTAACAGGTTTCTCAGTAGTGTTATTTTAACAGGTTTCTCAGTAGTGTTATTTTAACAGGTTTCACAGTAGTGTTATTTTAACAGGTTTCTCAGTAGTGTTACTTTAGCAGGTTTCCCAGTAGTGTTATTTTAACAAGTTTCTCAATAGTGTTATTTTAACAGATTTCTCAGCAGTGTTATTTTAACAGGTTTCTCAGTAGTGTTATTTTAACAGGTTGCACAGTAGCGTTATTTTAACAGGTTTCTCAGTAGTGTTATTTTAACAGGTTTCTCAGTAGTTATTTTAACAGGTTTCTCAGTAGTGTTATTTTAATAGGTGAGCCCACCTGCTAAAATAGCATTTCTGAAGACTCGAAGAAGGGATACAGAATTTTATATATAAATTATATAAAGAAATTATTATTAAAGGAATGATTATTATAAAGGAAATTTAATTTTTACGAGTATTCAAGGACCATCCTCTAGCTAGAAACAGATACCAGAAATCTGTTACTGAAAAATCAGGAGCTCAGTGAAAGAAAGAATGGGAAGGGAGAAATAAAAAATTAAATGAAAGAGGTCCCAAGACATCATTAAGAAAGGGAGGAAATGGATGAAAGCATCGAACAAATGGAGCAGCTCAAATATTTTGGAGCCATTGTAGCAGAAGACGACACAATTAACACAGAAATCAAAGCAAATACAGCAACCTGAAGTGATTGCTACTCCAGAAAGAATTATTAATTTTCAAGCATATCTTACAAAAGCTAAAACTCATTATCTATAAAGCAACAATCATAGAGCCGATATGTATATCGACTGTTAAAGACAAAGAATTGCTTAAGTATGGGAAAGAAATAAGAATATCAAATGGTAATAAGGATTATCTTACATTTGAAAAAGTATTAAGTCCCAAGAAAGTCTTAGACCCAGGCGTAGATTTATATGGGCCCGTGTCCCCCACCCCAATAATCTGAAATAAAGTGCGATTTTACATATACTGTAATGTATAAATGTACATAAAATATGTTTGGGCTCCCCCAAGAAGTTTGAAAACTCTACGTTGATGGATTTATGAAAACTAAAGCTTAGGAAGTAATTAAGTATTACGTAAGCAATATTTTGGCCATTTCAAACCCCTTCTAGTAAGCACAAATTAACGTTGTCTTACGTTATAATAAGACCAACGGCAACCCCCCCACCCCCAAGGTGCTTACGTAATACTTGAACACTCCATTACCATCCATAAAACACTCATAAAACCTGTAGTTTTATCTGGTGCGAAGACATGGATAGTGGCAGCTACCGACAAAAAATTTCCGAGCATATGGGAGAGAAAAGTACTTCAGAAAATATTCGGGGCAGTTAATCAAAATAGTGCATGGAAAATTAGAAAAAAAAACCCCAGGAAAATATACCACCTATGTGCAGACCATGAACTTATAAATGAAATAAGAAAAAGATGGCTCGGGCATGTAGAAAGGACAGGGAATCTAAGATGGCCAAGAAAATTATGAGAATTAATCAAGAAGGAATAAGCAAAGTGTGAAAAGATGACTTGATGAGGTGAAGAAAGATCTAAAAAAAATGGCAGAATAATGAAAAAAAGACTTGAAGAGAATGGTCAAAGATCGTTAAAGAGGCTCAGGTACTTCAGGAACTGTAGCGCCAAAAAAGAAGAAGACTGGGAAATAAATGTTCTTCGGAAAGGACATTTAGAAGTTAACGAAAATGGACAAGTTAATCAAAACGGCGAGAGTGGAAAATTAGAAAAAACAATGGATGTATCAACTTTATGATAATCTGGAGTTTGTGACATAAATATAGACAAGAAAAATGAGATAATTCAGGCAAGTATTGAACATAGAAGAATCTAGAATAGTTGAGAAGCATATAAAAATATGTTTGTAATATTAAATATATATATAGTATATAAATGGTGTATGATGCTCAATTACAATAACGAAAATTACTATTTGCTAAACTGTGTTTATAAACGTATTTCAACAAATGCGTTACAAGGAAAGTAACAAAATAAAGGTGAAGTAGACAGTCTGACGAATAAACTGGGCAATGAAAAGAGTAAACGAATGCAAAACGAATAGCCAAATAAACAAGACAAAGAAGAAATAAAAGATAGGACAAGAAATAATTAAGTGAACAAACATGCGAATGGGTGAATAAATTTACAAAAAAAAAATAATAAAAAAACCCCTACGTAACACAAAGAACAAATAAACAAGCGGGTGGAAAAATAAATAACTGAAGCAACCGATAAACAAAGAAATAAGTAATAGGAGAAATAACTGCGCATACCAATGAGCAAATAAATAAAAGGAAAAAGTAAATATGCACTCCAAATTAAAGGAACAGAAAAATACTTGACTTGACGGGCATGACCGTGAATTGGGAAGGGTGGCCGCAGAAAGCGGCACTGTAATGCCAGACGGGGCACACTGTTCGAGCGATAAATCACCACAGGCAGATGGGGAAGACGGGGGTTGTTTGTGTTAACGGTGTGTTGTCGCCATTGTTTGTGTCATACGGCGCAAGGAGATTAAGGTCCTGCTACACCGGAACCTACAGTTTTACGAGGAAGTCGAACCGCTGTTGCACAAGGAACCAAACCGTGGATAGTGGTGTACAGAGAAAGGGTACGTGTTGAGCAATTTTTGACTAGTTGGCATAGAATCATTTGAGTTAATAAAAACTGTTCCTAATAAGTAGGTTAGAAATGTGAGAGATCAGAAGGCATGGTTTATTACAAGGCTCTCTTCCGGATAGGTAACCCAGTGGGAAGCAGAAAGTGTTTTGCATTATAAAGTAAACACAAACTTTACGAATCAATCTCTTATCAGAATTCTGCACCAGAAGGTCATATATATGTCAATGAGCAGGGGCGCCAACTTGAAGAATTATTGGGGAGCCCAGGTTAGCCTCAATCCTAACCACTTTTTTTTGGACCAGCAGGGTCCTCTTCGTCAAGCCGGGGGGGGGGTAGTTTTTCCCTCACCTCCTAATTCTATTAAGAGGTAACTCCCAGGGGTGTAAATTGTTAACAAATAAAATAATTTCCACTTATTTTCACTGCTTGATAATTATCATAATGTTGAATGCTGGTGTAGGTTACGCCGCATTACGGATTTAATGGGCCCATAAAGATAGGGACTCGCGATATTCAATCAATATATCATAGGTTTTTCTTTGAAATTCATCATCTTTAATATTCAGGTTGTAAATCATTACTACCTCAAGTAAAAATTGTATTTGTCTGAATAAAGTTTGATTTAATTTGACGTTGATCAATAATAAAATTTGGATTTTCGTAAATAAACAATATTAAAATAATACTTACGCTTAAATAATATCACACCCCCTGAGTAGGGGGCCCCTAGGCGCGGGCCCACTTCGCTCATACGTAAATCCGGCCCTGGGTGTAGGCCTGCTCCTACTAAATAGAAATCAGTTATATTTTTACATCGACAGAAAATGCAAGAATGATAACAATTAATATATTTTATTCTTTCACCTTCAATTACATTCTGCATTTATGTCTTTATTTATAGGACTTAATTTATAGGAGGGGCAGACCCCTATAAATATTTTTCGAGTGGCCGAAAAGACCTGGGATTCCTAAATATAGCCCCTTGTCGAAGAACAATAAGAAGGGAGATGAGACAAATCATAATTTTCTTTATTTCTTTCAAAAGTTTAAAATTTTATTTTGAAATCGTAAAATATATCTCAATTCCTGCTGTGTTAAACAAACGGCACTACTTAATTTGGAGACCATGACCCATACGATGTCCGTAATCTTTCTGAAAAAAATTGAATGTTTTTTTTGTCTTCGTTCAGCAGCTTGGAAGTTCGCAAATAAACAGGATTTGCGCGCAATTTGCATGCAAAATTGAGCGTTCGTTTCTCATTTGTTGTTCGCAAAGAATAAAAAGATAGCTTCAAATCTTATTAGAAGAACGGAGAACTTGGCGATAAGAAAATAATATGAAAGGAAAATGGTAGTTACCTGCATTCTATGCCAGTGTTTCCTTTTTTCTTTCGTACAATGTTTTCAACATCATTTCTTTGATTTCTTCTAATTGGTAGCGAGGTTTTTCGTAAACAAACGTAGGGAAATTCGTAGGGATAATTATCAACGTAGTCATCGTTTTTATTGGAAACTAATCTTGTTAGCAATGGGGCGAAACAAATAAGAACATTAAAAATCTTCTTTCGTTAATAATGATGCAAGAAAATATCTTTCATGGAGGAATCCAATTTTGACTGCTGAATGGAAAATAAATTTGTCATTTCTTTCTTCATAAGAAAATTTAGACTTTCTTGCGAAAATTTTATATTAATACTTAAATAAAATAGTCGCGTTGCATTTTTTTTATATCATCTGTGCATAGTCGTTTTACACCGACATATAACTGCTATAGCGTTTTATGGCGGCACCGGAATGGTATATAGCTGTATCTATAACAGTACTACAGCTGTACCTATAACGGCACCACAGGTGTATCTCTAACAATGACATAGCTATATCTATAACAGAGACATAGCTGTATCTATAATAGAGACATAGCTGTATCTAGAACAGTGACGCAGCTGTATCTATAACAGTGACACAGCTGTATTTATAAGGGTACCATAGCTGTATCTATAACGTATATTCTTGCAAGCAGTCTCTACGGTCATCATTTTTGAAACGTTAAAAATCCAAAATCTGCTTTCAGGAAATTATTGGCATTGCCTTCTATGTTTTATCAGGATTTCCAATTAAGAAGAAATGAAAATTTTTATCAAAAGTTTAACTATAATGTGTTCGATTCTTTAAAAAAAATATTCATTTCTGGTCTTTAAAACTTATCATCTCTTTCGTTTGCCTTTAAAACACAAAAATAGCAGAAGGCAAAAATAGCAACGTACAAAAATAGCAGAACATGTAAGCATAGTATTAATGATATAAAATTATGAATTATTATCAAGCAGTTATTATTAACAATTATTATTAACATTATTATTATTAACATTATTATTATTAACAATTATTATTAACAATTATTATTAACATTATTATTATTAACATTATTATTATTAACAATTATTATTAACAATTATTAACAATTATTATTAACATTATTATTATTAACAATTATTACCAACAATTATTATTATTTATTAACAATTGTTATTATTAACGATTATTATTATTACAATTAATTATTATTATTAACAATTATTACCAACATTATTATTATTATTTCACAATTATTATTATTATTATTATTATTATTATTATTATTATTATTATTATTACAAAATTATTATTATTATTATTATTACACAATTATTATTATTATTATTATTATTACACTATTATTATTATTATTAACAATAATTATTATTATTATTATTAACAATTATTATATTATTATTAATAATTATTATTATTAACAATTATTATCAGCAATTATTATTATTACACAATAATAATTTTGCATTACAAGTAACTCACCGAAAATAATTACATGCCTAGAATTACACTATTACGTTATTTACATGTATTTGCTCAGGGTTGTCCAACGTTTTTGCGCAGCGGGCCACTTCCAATTTTTCCACGTAACTCGCAGGCCAGCGGTTTCAGTGAGTTTCGTGAAAATGAAATAAAAACCCCTAATTACAATTGTTCACTTACGATATGGAAAGGGGTCTCACATGCGGTTTTTCTCGATTTCTAGGGGAAAAAAACTATTTCTTTTTGGAATTTTTTTTATTCCAAACAGTTGTTGGCGGGCCGGGTTAACACTGTTGACGGGCCAGATTGTGGGCCGTATGTTGGACAACACTGTACAAGCTGAATGTAATAATTAATATGTGCATACTGAAATTGAGGAGAATCATGTGTGAATCGAAGTGTGGACCTTTAGAAAAAAATTATTTAAAATAAAATGGACTGGAAAGATGTCCAACCAAGAAGTCCTGAACACATTCAGCACAAAAAGAGTTATCATGACTATAATTCTGAGGAGAAAGTTAGCAGCTTGCGGACACGTAGTGAGAAGAGTAAAATACATTTCACCCCAATTAGCACTAGAGGGAAACACAACAGAGAAGAGACCTAGAGGCGGAAAAAGAAAAGGATGGATGACGATTCAAACGCTTGGACTGGGCTAAGCTCAAAAAAGCATTATCCATATGAGCAGAAACAGGGAAATTAAATACTCTCATGTCAATTGCTACTTTTTGAAACAAGTTACTTTTTTTTGTTTAATTCCTTTTTTATACAAATTTTCTTAAAAATGATTATAAATGGCAATATGGATCAAAACCTGGTCAATGGAAAAAGTTTTGGGTTAAAAACGGGATTTCTGATCACAAGGCAATGGTCTTTATCAAGTGTTAACATTGCCAAAAGTCATTTATATTATGAGTAGTATGTAGCAATAATTTCTTTCATAAAGTAAATCATTATTTTTAATGTTCTCTTACAATAAAATTGCTTATCTGGTCTGCAAATGGTCATTTATACAACTTAACATGCATACATGGTGCATTTTTAATGCGAAAATCACGTTTTTTACTTAAAACTTTTTAAATTGGCGATTTATTAAAAAAAAATAGTTAATTTGGTAGGGCATAGCGTCAAAAATGCTAAAATCCATCCATCCATCTATCTATCTATATAAGCCAATGTTTCGTTTAATATACGCGTGCGTAGAGCGTAGTACAAGTTTTGGCTCTACTGCCTCCCCCCCCCCCAACTGTAGAGGGTCCATTCAAATGAAATATTTTACACGTGAAGCCTATTTTGGGAGACCTTTCCAACAATATATAACACTTGTTGTTTCCCTATTATCACTTCGGAAATTTCCCTTGTAAGTGATCTTTATGGGGGGAAACCTACAGAATTTACAGATTTTCTTGAAATTTCCGACCGCGCTTTTCAAAATCGTTTCCGGCACCATTGGAGGGTCGTCGCGGAAACCCGGACTTCCGCGGAGCACACTTTGAAAAACCCTTCATTGGAATATAAGTGGGGCAAATGGAAACAGAGAAAACGTGGAACCCTGAGTGACTGTAAAAATATAATAAACTTAGTTCTGGATTCAAGCTTTAAAACCATAGTAGCTATGGTTTAACCTTATTTGGTGCAGAACGACCTTTGCTGTTCTTGCGCCATAAAATTGCAACTAATGAACTTGAGCTTAACATATGAAAAGGCAGCTAGCAGTTTGCTCCATGGTTACCGTAACCAAGTTAGAACAATTCGTAAATGAATTTACGCAAATGAGAACCGATACGCTCCACTATAAATACTCGCTGACAACGTATCACCTGAGTAACAGTGTAAGTTAATAATATTCAATAAAGTTCATGCGTCGGCGGCTCTGCATAGCTACGATAAGTCCATTTTCAAGCTAATTTAAAGTTATACTGCAATTTATATAAGTGCTAAAGGTCGTCAGTTTGAAAAACAATCATTAACTTCAACAAATTTTGTGGGGAAAATTGTTTTAAACGATTGTGTAGCAGCATTTCCTTACAGCTCATTAGCAAAAATCGGAGGAAATAGTCTGGTTAGTGATTGGCGTCCCTTATAAAAGACCATTCGCTACAAAGAGTTGGAAGCGACAGCTAATTAATAAGAGAGAAAGAAAGGGAAAAAATAGGGTTGGTTTAGCGAAAATGAAAGCTCTTCAAGCTGCGAAAAGAATTGAAGATCACGTTTACGATAAACAGAAGTAGAAACATCGACGGCATACCACTACTTCTATGTAGGGATATAAAAGGGAAAAAAATAGATGTAGGGATATAAAAGGGTAAAATATAAATGTAGGGATATAAAAGGGTAAAATATAAATGTAGGGATATAAAAGGGAAAAAAAGTAAGAACCAGGAAGATACAAGTTCATGAACTCTACTTTTAGATTTCGATAATCCGACGTTAGGTTTCACTATGTGAAAAATCGATTTGTTCGGCATTAAACCCCTTAAACCTTCTCAAGGTTTGAAATGCCTTGAATCTGCTAAAAATTCATGGGATCTTCTAAGCGGTAAGAGAAACTTCAAGTGAAAGTACAAGCTCACTTCAATAAAACATGAAAAGCTTTCTCAACAAGCTTTCTTTTAACTGAAACGTGTTTCGTTTAAACCTGAAACAGTTGATGGCTTTTAGTAAATAGCTTATTTAACAAGGACTCTGTGTATTCCGTATTTAATAAAACCTGTTGGGATATAAGAGATAAACCTATTTTTTTTCTTTCATTTCCTAACCAACGAATTTGTGATGGAAGGGTGTGGAAGGTCGTGGGTTCAGGTCCCACCGAAGGCAGAAATATTTATTTTCTTTCGAACGTTTCACCATCTAATCACGCCATACCATCGGCGTTGGTATCACTACGCCAATAAACGTTGATTGATTGACATTGTTGTTTGATTTAATCTGCGTAGTGTTCGATTTATATATACAGTGTGTCCGTAAAGTCATGGTGCACTTTTGACCGGTCGCAGGAAATCAACGAAACAAGGTAGAAATGTGAAATCTTCACCAAATAAGAGGAAAACTCTCCAAGTTTCATACCTATACGGTGCAGTTCGAATTGGGTTTGTCCAACAAACTGCCGGTATCCTTCAACTGCTTATCCCACCGATTAATGTTATTCCTATGTGGTGGCGCTTCGTTGTACACGCGACGATATTCACGTTGCACTTTGATCTCGGATTCGAATTTAGCAAGCCACAGAACACACTGAATTTTCCTCTGTACCTTCCACATCTCGACTGGCGTGGGCGTGGGCTGATCCGCTGCTGCGCAGTTCGTGGTGTTGCGTCATCACCTGTGTGCGCACACGCTTGCACATAATACTACGGAAACTTGGAGAGTTTGTCTGTTATTTGGTGAAGAGTTCACGTATCTATCTTGTTTCGTTGATTTCCTGTGACCGGTCAAAAGTGCACCATGACTTTACGGACACAGTGTATATAAACAGAATTTACGATTGGTGAGATGTGGAGCCCCTAGAATTATAGGCCGCCATTTTCCTGCACACTTCCGGTTTCATTTACCTTGGCGATAAAGGTTTTCAGTTTTGGAGCAATGATCGCTATTTTGGCATAAAAATAATGAACACTTCGCGATTACCCGACGAATGTAAACATTGGCGCAACTTTTAAGATGTCGCCAATAAATACAATTTGCAACCGTAGCTTAGTTTTTGATTAATGCAAAATTATAATGCAAATAATCAAAACAAACTTTACGCTGCAAACATTCTATGTTTATTCCTCGAATGATTAGAACAATTCCCAGTGGAACACTCGTCCATTTCACCTTATTTTATTAAAAATAACACACTTGTAAATCACTCAACTTTAACACAGCAGTGAATAGGATCACGTGACACGATGGTAAGAAAATGGCGAATATATGCCAGCTCTCTTTTCTAGGAGCGCTAGTAAGATGGCACTGTTGATCGCCATCTTGTGTAAACAGAGTCAGTACGGTTCTGAAGATGGTGGCGGAAGTCCACCGAAACGACTATAAACGCAATTAAAAATTTTAAACTGCGATAATTAGGGTTTATTTTATATTTAATTTCTAAGCAGAGCGTCGCATAAATTCAAGTTATAGCTAACAGTAGTTTGATAGCTCTTAATTGTAAAACAACTGGCCTTTCTTTACTATATAGAGATAATAAGAATGGATACCGTGAAGTTTTTTTTTTAGAAATTGTAGTCTGGCACTGCCAAATGAAGCGACACATTGAAAACAAGGAAAGAAACATTTTTTATCGAGAGGTTTGAGAGTCATTAACGATCAAAGCTGCTTTTCATCACCACAGAAGGTCCGAGACCGATGCAGGACTTCGGAATATCGTTCTTTTGGCCTCGAAATAGGTAGTTTCGCTTTGCCAAATGAAATAGCCCGCGGAAAGAAGGGTGAAGTAAAGGTTAATAACCCGTAATTTAAGGGTTATCAGCGGAGAAAATGGTTTTCCCTCACAGAATGGGGCCTTGTGTTTGTCATCGCGCTTGGAAATGCTTTTTTACTTTACAAAAAGAACTTTTAGTCTTAAAAATGGAAATATTCGCCATAAAAAGAAAACAAAAGGCATATTGACTGAGAAACGTTCGAAGAACACTGAAATATGGGAACACATCTTCTACTAGGTGACGGTTTGCCTTTTTTTTTTTTTTTTTGGTCATTCACTTTGAAACTAGCTTTTATTGAAATGCACAAGATACCTGAATTCGATATGGATTTAGGAACTTTTTTTTTTTTCAAATTGTAGTTTTGACGTTGCTAATGAAGCGAGACACTGTAAACAAAAGGGAGAAAATGACTTAATAGGTGTCAAGTATTCTTGTCATTAACGGAGGAAAAGACTTCCTTGTTATCGCATAGGGTTGTGAGTTCGATACTGGACACCAAATTGGGATACTGTTTTTTTTGCGAAAGTTTTACAGTGAAGAATGATATTTTTGGCCATAAAAAACACCAAAAAATCAAAATAAAATGCGTCTTAACTGAGAAATACTTGGAGAACACAAAATCAAGGAAAATGTGTATGTATACGCACGCACACACAAATAAAAATTAACGTTTTATGATCGAATTTCATGTTTATGTAAGTGACCGTGAAATAGTTGTATGAACGTAAATAATTTTTAAGACATATCGCGGCTAAATTTTGAGAAATTGGTTTCTTTATTTCTTTACTATTAATGTTTCGACTAACTTTGCAATCAGTGGCGAACACAAGGGTGGTAGATAGGGCTTATGGGTCTCACTTTTTGATTGCCTAAAGTTATATAAATATATAATATGTATATACGGTATATTTGTATATATAAAATTACTGCCTTGTAGCCCTCCCCCTCTTGTATACTTCCTGCATACACCGTTGTTTGTAATTTTGTGAGTAATGTAAGTTTGAGGAGGTTACATTTCCACTTCAAAATATCGATAATCTTCTTCGATAATCGACTATCTATCGATAATCGACTTCGCCCTGTTTTTAGTTTGCAATCATAGATGGTATAACTTGGAAATTTATTTTAAGATATCACCAGGGGCGGATTTAGGATATGAAGCGCCCTAGGCACAACGATTTTGGCGCCCCCCTTCATTGGAGTGATTAGTGGGGGGCTAACTTCCCTAGAAAACATCTTCTAAGCATTGAGTTATACGATTTAGACCCCCTTAGAAAATGGGCCAGCTCCCTCCCCGGAACAAGTTAGCCCCTTCGACTTCGAAGCTAGTTAGCCCATGTCCCCCTCGCCGTACTAGAAATAAATAAAACTCTGTCCTTCCGCCCCCTCAAATGCAACGAAAAATCGCGGAGGATAGGGAAGGGGCGACATTTATGGTTAGCCTACCTTATATGCATTATTATAAGATATAATAATGATATTTTTTAAAATAAATTTAGTTTATTTGACGACGATTTTTTTTATTTTTTTTTTTGATATTGGGGGAGGGGGCAAGGGCTGCTGCAAAACAAAATTTCAGGAAGGGCGCAAAGCTTGAAAATTCACTTGTAAGTTTAGTTTTATGAATTTTTTACTTGAAAACCATTTTCAATGTAAATTTATCATTCTCAGGGGGGCGCACACACCCTACCTGGGTCCCGCCTTGGGGGAGGTAGGGGTTGTTTCACGAAATTTTTCAGAATTTCAACTTTAGAAAAAAAGAGTGGAGGGAGCCTTTTCGGAGAGAGCTGATCGACAGAGTTCTACGGTAAATAAATTTCAATTAAAAAACAAACACACCCTCTGCCTCATGCGCCCTTAGAAATTTTGCACCCTGGGAAAGTGCTCAATGTGTCCATTTATAACTCTGGTACCGCATATTACATATTAAGTCTACCTAATCCTTTTAATCCAGCATACAGAGAAATGCTTAAATATCGTAAAAGTTACAAGAACTTAACGTTTTGTGTAGCTACGATTTGAAATTATTTTGGATAAGAGAAATCTGTTATATTGTTTTGCAATCTATGGATCACAAATATTTCAAGATGTGCAGAAACATTTCTCATTTGTGACAACTCAACTTGTAGAAATATCATGCATTTGTATATAAATAGAGTAACTGACAAAATGTGCAAAAAAAAAAAAAGATATCGAATTACAAATAAGAAACGAATGTATCTTATGTATATGAAGTACGACTATTTTCATGAAATAAAAAAAAAAGAAAGAAAATAAAAGAGAGGAAGGTGTCATGTGTCAAAATAAAAATACAAACTCGGTGGATGTCGTTTTCCTGTTTTTTAAAAAAATGAAGGCTCATTTTAAAAAAAAGAAAGGCCCTCGATTCAAAATTTGAATATTCTGTGACGGCGGAGGCGATGCGGAAATTTGAAAACGAAGCCGAAACTTTTAAGAGTTGTGAAAAACAGACGAAACTTCAAAAACGGTATTTTTTTTTTTTTCCCATTTTTGTTTTTACTTTGAAATGGAGCACATTTTAAATTCAAATTCAGCTGTCAGTTACGTTGACAAGGAACAGCGCAAAAATTGGAATTGCGTTTAAAAACAGCGTTTTCCGCGAAATAATAGAGTAAACTTCTCTCAAAATTGGAAATAGATGAAGTTATCTTTTGAATTCGATGCCGCGGGCGACATATCCAACTCAAATCTGTTTAGCATATTGAGAACCTCTATTGTTATTGAAATCGCGTACGTCGATAGACAACCATGATATTTTGAAGGTTCAATAGTTTATAAGTTTCACGCGTCTACAAATCAAAGGCACAACGTGATTCAAAATAAAAAATACCTGATAAAAAATATATAGTATATATATATAATATAAATATGTAATATAAATATAAAATACATGAATCCAAAATATATTACAAGATATAAAAAATACAATACAAAAACTAAATATGTATGTATGTATGTATGTATGTATGTATGTGTGTGTGTGATATCATGCATATGTATATTGATTCTTTATGGGACTTCAGGTGGTAGGTAAAACCTTCTCATAGAATGCTGTTAATCGGGCTCGACTTCAATAGCGTGTAAAGTAAAAACAAAAGACAAAAATAAAACAAAAAACACGATTGTTTACTGTGGTTTAGGTGTTGCTTAAGGCCAGATAGTTCAGATTCCTTGGAAAAACGCGTAGGTCCCATACTTTAGGATGACTGTAGTGGTAATGCATTCGTCTCTGGTGGTGCAGCATGCAAGGGTGGGTGGGAAGGATGGCCGCCGAAGGTCGCGCTGTAATCCCAGCACCGCATTCATTCGTCTATCGCGTCATTAACAAGAGGTCGATTCCCAATGGTATCATAGAACGCATGCCGTTTTTCTCCTTACCAGTGTAACGGGGCATTTGGCTTCTTAGGTGCGATACCATAAGTAGGAATAAGTTGATGTGGTCGAAATAAATAACGTGTAGTGTAATTGTTGGCACATTGTGAAATTAAAATATCCAATTTGTGGCTCCTTCCCAATTAAAAAACCCACATGTTAAATTAGAATAAGATTGGAATTCAAAAATATAAAAACAAAATAAAATGTTTATTAAAACTATTTACATTAAATACACCTACAAGAAATAATGATAGGACTACTTCCTTTAAAATATGTTAATTTCCTACTGTATATATGTTAACCCATTGTACGATTTTTATTACTCTTATATCAGCGGCTTATCAATAGACTGCAACTTATGTAATTAATTCTAAGGTTATTTAAGACTCCAACCCTTAACCTTAAGCCTGTCTCTGAGAGAGTAGTAACGTAAGTAAAACGTAACATGAAAACATATAAACGTACATGAGCAACATATAAACGTATATAAACGTACACGAGCAACATATAAACGTATATAAATGTACATGAGCAACATATAAACGTATATAAACGTACATGAGCAACATATAAACATATATATTTATTAATTTCTCATACACGGCACGTATTCAGAACACATCTCATCAGAAATGGGCCCCATTGGGCCTTCTTCTCCAGACTCTTCACATTTTGAATTCGAACTTCATCTCTACAGGCTCAAAAACCGACCCAAATCCTTCTTGAGCTCACAGTAGAATCTCCAAGTTTTTCTCTCTCTCATATCATTTTTTTCAATTTTTTTTTTAAAACTATACTTTTGATTGGTTACAACTAGTGGTCACGTTATGCTAAAAATAACCAATCAACATAAAGGCGGGGGGGAAGACCCCTATTTGCTCCCCATTATACCAAGAACTGGAACAATGGCTACTTCATGCTGGTTCTCTAATTTTCGCATATGGGTGCATATGTTAGAAGTTGTGCCGTGCTGACTAAAAACAGCCATGTCCTTTACTCTAAGTGGCAATTTACGAAGGGCATGGTAATAATCGGTATAAGATACGCGATCTCCGTCAAAAGAGAAGCATTTTTGTTTGCAATTTACAATCTTTTACAAAAACGATGGAGTAACGACTCATCTGACTTCGACAGAGGTTGTTATAAAGATATGTCGATGTATATGAATAAAGATACGTCGTTTAGCATATACAAATGAGTTGAAACAGATGCAACTTTAACGACTGCAGTTTGTACAATTCATATCTATTACCATGTCCGTAACTGTGCTTAGCTGGTGGACAGTCACACCAGAGTCCATGGTTCCCTTGGCGTCAGAAGTCTAAATTCACTGGCGTATCCGGGGAGTGGGGAGCGATGGGGCGATCGTTCCTCTTGAGCCGGGATTATGTCATAAAAAGTGAAATAAAAAACACCGGACACTTGGCTACAAATACGAATCGGAAACAAATCACCTCTCACCATTGGCGTAGTGTGGTGAGTGCCACCGGGGCGAAAGCCCCAGGCTCAAAACTTTTAGGCGCGCTAAATTTCAATATTGGACTGATGAAAGTGGGTGTGCTAACGAGTTTTAGTGCGCACAATACGTAATTTGCCCCGGGCGCTGGCAACCTACGCTACATTGCTGCTCCGCACTTGGAAGATTCCTGGATCCTCATACATCCAGCTCCCCAAGAAGTTGATGTCCAAACATGCCCTCTTCAACATCCAAAACGTGGATGACAAATGTTTCCTGTGGAGTGTGCTAGCGGCCCTTCACCCCGCACAGGAAACGCCAACAGAGTATCCAAGTACACTCCACACGAGGCGGAAATGAACATGGATGGCATCAACTATCCGGTGCAAGTTAAAGACGTAAAGAAGATCGAGAGACGGAACAACATCTCCATCAACGTCTTTGGATACGAGGAGGAGGTCTTTCCGCTATATATCACAGAAGAAAGATTTTCCCCTCACTTCAACCTTCTCCTGATTTCGGATGTGACGGGCCAACAGCGCTATTGTTTCATTCGGAATTTGAATCGACTGCTGGCAGACCGTACGAAGCATGAACATGAAGTCTACTATTGCGACTACTACCTTCGTCGGTTCAAGTGGGAGGAGAGTATGACGGAGCACTGGGAAGAGTGCACGGGCCTCAAAAGGTGAAGCTCCCTACCGGAAAAGACAAGTGGCTGATCTTCGATAAGCCAGAATTTCAACTCAAAGTTCCGTACGTCATTTATGCGGATTTTGAGTCCCTCATCTAAGAATCTGGCTCACCTAACATGAAGTTTTCAGTCACGGAGGCTATCCATACACCTTGTGGGTAAGCCTATACCAACATCGGACCGGATGGGGAGCTGGTCAAGTCTCCAAGCGTCTATTGCGGCGAAGACTGCGTGGAGAAATTTCTGGAGGAGCGTCTGGACGAAGGCGACGTCATCTCTGCCAGACTTGCGTCCAAGAAGCCTCTGAAGATAACGAATGTTCAGGAGCAAGCATTTAGAACCGCTGTGTTGTGCCACATCTGCGAGAAACCTTTGAATGGGGATATTGTGCGCCATCATGACCACATAACCGCTGAGATTTTTTTTTTTTTAATTTTTAGAAATGTTTGTAACTAATTCTTTGTCAAGCTTTTTTTTAGAATAACTATGAAGCGGGGGATGTTTTATTATCTTATCTTTTCAGAAGATTACTGAGGAGCTGCCCACGACTCGTGCAATTTGCGACACAGTCCCTCAGACAAAATCCCTGTGATTATGCATAATCTTCGGAATTTTGATGGT
>QLNU02015003.1:33676550-33698780 GCA_006491805.2 Dysdera silvatica | reverse complement strand
TGATGTCCAAACATGCCCTCTTCAACATCCAAAACGTGGATGACAAATGTTTCCTGTGGAGTGTGCTAGCGGCCCTTCACCCCGCACAGGAAACGCCAACAGAGTATCCAAGTACACTCCACACGAGGCGGAAATGAACATGGATGGCATCAACTATCCGGTGCAAGTCAAAGACGTAAAGAAGATCGAGAAACGGAACAACATCTCCATCAACGTCTTTGGATACGAGGAGGAGGTCTTTCCGCTATATATCACAGAAGAAAGATTTTCCCCTCACTTCAACCTTCTCCTGATTTTTCTGATGTGACGGGCCAACAGCGCTATTGTTTCATTCGGAATTTGAATTGACTGCTGGCAGACCGTACGAAGCATGAACATGAAGTCTACTATTGCGACTACTACCTTCATCGGTTCAAGTGGGAGGAGAGTATGACGGAGCACTGGGAAGAGTGCACGGGCCTCAAAAGGTGAAGCTCCCTACTGGAAAAGACAAGTGGCTGATCTTCGATAAGCCAGAATTTCAACTCAAAGTTCCGTACGTCATTTATGCGGATTTTGAGTCCCTCATCTAAGAATCTGGCTCACCTAACACGAAGTTTTCAGTCACGGAGGCTATCCATACACCTTGTGGGTATACCTATACCAACATCGGACCAGATGGGGAGCTGGTCAAGTCTCCAAGCGTCTATTGCGGCGAAGACTGCGTGGAGAAATTTCTGGAGGAGCGCCTGGATGAAGGCGAGGTCATCTCCGCCAGACTTGCGTGCAAGAAGCCTCTGAAGATGACGGATGTTCAGGAGCAAGCATTTAGAACCGCTGTGTTGTGCCACATCTGTAAGAAACCTTTGAATAGGGATATTGTGCGCCATCATGACCACATAACCGCTGAGATTTTTTTTTTTAAATTTTTAGAAATGTTTGTAACTAATTCCTTCTCAAGCTTTTTTTTAGAATAACTATGAAGCAGGGGATGTTTTATTATCTTATCTTTTCAGAAGATTACTGAGGAGCTGCCCACGACTCGTGCAATTTGCGACACAGTCCCTCGGACAAAATCCTTGTGATTATGCATAACCTTCGGAATTTTGATGGTGATCACCTGGGGTTTTGGGAGAATCGAGAACCGGGACCTTTCATGCATCCCCAATAACATGTAAAAGTACATCTCTTTCTCAGTGGGGAAGCTGCGATTGATCGACTTGCTACAATTCATGGCTTCCTCGCTGAAGAAATTTGTGGCCAACACACCCCAGCCGAATTTCGTCACCTCGGAAGCCAGTTTCCTGCAGTAAAGGTCTCCCTATGGTTGAGGAAGTGGGTGTATCCGTATGACTATATGAATGCATTTTACAGATTCGATCATAGGGAGCTACCTTCCAGAAGTAACTTCTTCAACAAGCTGACAGAAGAGGAACTGACTGAGGAGGACTACTCTCATGCCCAAAACGTTTGGATGGATTTCGGGATGACAACACTGGGGGATTATGATGATTTATATGTTGCGAGTAATACACTGCTCCTCACTGACGTGTTCGAGAACTTTAGAAAACTCTGCCTCACCTACTACAATATCGACCCCTGCCATGTATACACAGCCCCTGGATTGGCAAGGGAAGCCTGCCTGCGCATGATAGGGGTCCGACTAGGCTGGCTAAGGTTGGCTAAGCCGGCTTAGCAAGTGATGCAGAACCGGCCTTTTCCCCCTACTCTGGAATAGCTCAGCGGTTCTTTAATTTTCCTAGATCACGGACCCATTTCAGAGACCACTCACCCTCGCGGACCCCCAAGAATTAACTCAAAGTTTAAAGCCCGGAATTTGCATCATATGTATTTATTTCTAGTGTTTCATCACTAATTTTCACCTTTTAATGAAGGAATTTTTCGTTCCCTCATAATTTATTCTTAGCATTAAAGAGTAAATGCTCTTGTTTCGGTATTTTTTCGAATCTTTGTGGAACACTGGGAGGGTTTCACGGACCCCCAGGGTACCATGGACCACAGTTGAAGAACCGTTAGAACGGATCATATAAGTTTTGTCCACTTTTAGAGGTGACCGCTGCTGAAGGGATAATCAGAACGTAGAATGTTGCTATATTATGGTTATACTTGCAGAAACAATGGAGATGATTAATGTTTAGGTGGAAATAGTCCTATGGTAAGTTAAATGATGCCAGGCACATTCGAAACCTGAATGGAATATTTTATAAAATTACTAAAATAGTTCAAGTCTGTCTTCGTTTGATAGTTAAGCAATTGACTACGAATAATTAAATGATAATTGCCAAGTAATTATAGGGAGTCAAGTAGATGCATATTTTAATGTCAGTAGGACCAAGGATGGGGTGCAGCAAAGGGAGCAGATGCCCAGGCTCCTGTTTTAAACGAACAAAGAATAATATGTTACTGCAGATAATTGGCTGGGAGTCTAATCTGCTAACTCACATGGGGGGTTTAAAATTCCGACCCTCAGTCCTGAATACCGGATGAACTGTTAGTCAAGAAAGATGACACATTTCAAACTTCAAATACTCTTGAGGGTACTGAGAATCACAGTGGTGTCAGAAAGCGTAAAACCAACGAAGAACAGCTTAAAATATACCTTAAATACTAATATCGTAAGATATCATCACCCTCCACAGGGATAACAGAATTGCTAAATAATGGTCAAAACACAAAGCCACCTGACTAGTTTTTTTGGGAGGGATTTATTTTTCACTTAACAAGTTTCAACAGCTACGTAAAAATAAGCTCAAACTAAAGCTGCTTTTGCTTAGGAGAAAAAAAAAACGTAGTCCTCATCCTGGATTCGAACCAGGGTCCCTCCGTTTAGCCCGGAGTGTCTTGACCACTAGACGAACGAGGACAAGAACAACGGTCTTTTTCTCCGTATATAAGAAATACTATACATACCGCCCGTGAAGGATAATAATATCATACATCCTTATATACGGAGAAAAAGAGCGTTGTTTCCTTTCCTCATTCGTCTAGCTGTCCAAGACACTCCGGGCTAAACGGAGGGACCCTGGTTCGAATCCAGGATGGGGAAAGCGTCTCTTTTTCTCCTAAACAAAAGCAGCTCTAGTTTGAACGTATACCTACGTGGGTGTGGAAAATTATTAAGTAAAAATATCAATGTTATAAAGGGCAGTTTTGATGTTGGATAAAAAGCATTTATACGTATTTGAAATCTACTTGAAAGAACTAACCGCTGTAATACTTCGATGCTAATATAGGGTGTGCCAAAATTTCATAAAACTTTAAAAAATCGGAAAAAATAATGATAAAGATGTGGGGTTTGCACGGAAATGTTTTTAGGAAAATCGGATTTTTTTCGTAGCAAAAAATGTTTAGTTCAAAAAATCACCTACAAATGGTGCTGAAAACTCCAAAAGACAATGGACAGGACAACTGTGCATTCCATCGATTTATTATTGCAACAGTTGTTCAATATGACCTCCAAAACAGTGTATGATACTGGGATTACAGCGCCGCCTCCGGCGGCCACCCTTCCCAATGAAACCCTTGCACAATTCCTCCTCCTCCTCCTAACAGTGTATGATTGAACTAAGGCGAGCAACACATGACATGTGGACATTTCTCGTCTTCAGTTGTTTCACTGTACGAAATTTTCGCAACGCAGTGGCTTCTAATTCAACATTCAGGTAGAAGAACTTCATAAGCAACGCTTGATCTGGCAACGATGACATTCGCAAATTATGCAGTACTGTTGGATTCGAATGAAGTACTGTTGGATTCGAATGAAGTACTGTTGGATTCGAATGAAGTACTGTTGGATTCGAATGAAGCACTGTTGGATTCGAATGAACAGTCCACGTTCATTCAGGTCTTTTAATTGCAAGCCTGCATTGCATGCTTCTGCTGAATACCTTGCTTATCAGCGCTGTCTGAAGGCGACTTTAAATTAAATTTTTTGTGATTTAAAAAACATCCGAGTTTTCTAGAAATCCTTTTTGTGTAAACCGCACTTCTTTGTCATTATTTGTTCTTTTTTTATGACTTTTTAAAAATTTTACGAACTTTTGACGCACCCTGTATTTAATATAGGTTACGCAGCACTGCTTCGAGTTTACGCTTTTTGGCTTACATCATTAGGATTTTCATAACCAATTCACTTCAAGGTCGTACTTGTCCAATTGTAATTTGCAAACATTGGCATACACGAAGTAAACAAAAACACGCAAAGATCGGAGAAGATAAGCTCTTATTTCCATGGAATGTCTGCTTTTGGTCTTTGTGGACATCCACTGCAGTAAATGGCTCCATCAGTAGTGCTGGGAATCGAATGGATTGAATCTTGAAGACAAATCAGCCATTATCAGCCATTTCCCAATGATTACTTTTGGCCTCTTGTACAAGTGATCAAAAAGGGGGAAAAGGGAAAAGATTAGGAACCAAACACTTCTCTCGCAATCCGAATTTCCCTACGCAAACCTTTTCTTCTTCTTTTCAGAAAAGTAGATGAAGACATGCGAAAAGGGGACACAAGCGTGACAACAAGAAGAAGACAATGAAGGAAAAGAAGCAATTTGGCTGGATTAATGGACAGAAAGGTCTACTCACAATGTTTTATTGCTCCAGGTCACTCTGGAGAATACAATTACATGAAAGTACCGAAAGATATGGCGTTTTTATTCGCTTGTTTGCCCAAAACTGGAATTTCATATAGTAACTAGATGAATGTCGACATTTTTTGCTTTGCTTTCAGGATCCAGTATTATATCATCATCATCATCATCATCATCATATTCAACCATTATCTATCCACTGCTGGATGAAGGTCTCTCCAAATGCTTTCCACACAAGTCTATCCTGAGCAATTCGCTTCCACGTCACCCCAACCTGTTTTCTTATTTCATCCACCCATCTAGTTTGAGGACGTTTTCTAGGTCTTCGGTGGTCTCTTGGAATCCAGTTCAGAATTTCTGTTGTCCATCGTTGATCAGTTCTTCTTGCAATATGCCCAGCCCATCGCCATTTCAGCCCTTTTACTTTAACAATGATGTCCTCTACTCTAGTTTGCTCTCTCACCCAAGTGTTTCTTTTTCGATCTCTCCTAGTTATTCCAAGCATGCACCTCTCCATGCTCCTTTGCGTTGTCTGTAACTTTCGTATTGCTCCAACTGTTAGACTCCATGTCTCTGATCCATAAGAGAGGACTGGCAATACACACTGGTTGAAGACCTTTCTTTTTAGACACAAAGGCAATTTCCCCTTCAGGATAAAACTGTTTCTTCCAAATGCACTCCAGCCAAGTTTAATACGTCTGTTGAGTTCTTTCATAATGTTGCCATCCATTGAAATCAGCTGGCCAAGGTAAATATATGAATCAGCAATTTCTAGCTCAATGTTGTCAACTTGTATTTTTGTTTCCTCTACGAAATTATTGAACATGATCTTAGTTTTTTGTAGGTTCATCTTGAGTCCAACTTCTTTACTTCTAGTTGAGAGCTCCTGTACCATGTCTTGGAGTTCTAATGGGTTCGTTGAAAAAATAACAATGTCATCAGCAAACCGCAAATGATTTAAATATTCACCATTTATTTTTATTCCCTTGTTATTCCAATTTATCTGCTGAAAAATCATCTGTAAAGCTGAAGTAAAAAGTTTTGGAGAAATGGTATCTCCCTGCCTCACACCTTTACCAATTTTGATAGTTTTGGTATCTTTATGTAACCGAAATTTTGCACTTGCATTTTTATACACACGTTTCACCATGTCAATGTACACATCCTCAATGTCTGTTGATCTTAAAGAGTTGATGACTGCTGATGTTTTAATAGAGTCAAAGGCCTTCTCATAGTCAATAAATGCCACACACAATGGAAGTTCATATTCATGTGTTCTTTCAATTAATTCTCTTAATACTTGAATATGGTCCACTGTACTGAATCCACTTCGAAATCCAGCTTGTTCTCTTGGTTGAGCTGCATCTAATTTTTTCTGCAGGCGATGTGTTAGCACTTTTGTGAAGATTTTATAAATAGCAGGTAACAAGCTAATTGGTCGGTAATTTTTCAAATCCTCTTTATCACCTTTTTTATGCAAAAGAATTACTGTTGCAGAATCCCATTGGTTTGGTATGTTACCGCTGTTAAGACATTTGGTAAAGAATTTTGCAAGTATGTCTTCTACATATTCTCCAGCTTCTTTTAGGATATCTAATGTAATACCATCATCACCAGGGGCTCTTCCTTTCTTCATACTTTTTATTGCAAATGAAACTTCTTCTTTTAAGATTTTAGGAGCTGTTCCTTCGACTATTTCAATGTCTTCGTTTAATCCACTGTTACTTTCGTATAGATTTTTGTAGAATTCTTCAACTCTTCTAAGTATTTCTTCCCTATTTCTTGTTACGGTGCCATCCTCTCCTTTTAATGCAATGATGTGTTTCTTCCCAATAGACAAACTCCCTTTAACAACCCTAAGGCTCTTGTTGCTTTCAATGGCCTTCCTTACTAACTCACAATTGAATTTTCTTATGTCTTCTTTCATGTTTTTGCGCAGAGTTTTACAAAGTTCTACATACTCGATCTTGCGATTATGTAGTATCAGTATTATATATATATATTCAGTATTATATATATTCCAGTATTATATATATATATTTTGTATATATATGTATATATATATATATACAGCGTTACATATCCAGCGTTGGGGAGGGGGATTAGCACATATTAGGTACATTTATACATTATAATATATGTAAAATTGTAATTCATTTCGAATTATTGGGGGGGACCATATAACTCTGCACCTATGTATTGTTTATATATACATTTATTATAAACAGGCACATAGGTTACTCTTAAGAATATATTTTGAATGGGGAATATGGGGTATAAATAACCTTTATGATGCGAAATGGTCCAATAAGGTGAAATATATGTGATTTATATTTCATAGGAGAACAAAACATATCCTTTCACTGGTCCATGCAATGTTTACGATCATGGAAAATATACGGTTTCCTGAAATAGAATTTAAATGGTTCAGAAACCTGACGCATATATGTTTAATGGTCTTTTTTCGACGTTTTTCCTCAGTTCGAGAGACCCTGGCCCCCCCCTGAGAATTTGGAATCCCCAGAGAAAATGCGCCTTACTAAATCCGTCTCTCGTTCATCATGCATAGAAATTCGGTTTCGTTTGCAAAGTTATTTCTTCAACATATACAGTGTGTAACAGGAACTTATCCATGGATTACCCAAGGGCACTCCAAAAGTCTATAATAAGGAATCGATTGAGTAGTTTCTTTTCGAAATCGATTGAAAGTTTCGATTTTTAAAGGAGATCTTTTAAGAATAGTACTTTCATTTTCCTCTTCGTCTAAACCTAACTAAATATTACAGTTTGAAATTGAATACTGTAGTTAGCAATTAAACGCTATAGCTAATAACTGAGTACTGCAGTTGGTAATTGAGTATTACTAAGTATCGTAATCAGCACATACACGTTGCAGTTAGAAATTGAATACTGCATTTAGCAAACGAATATTACAATTAGTAATTGAATATTATGGCCTACGAAAGGGTTGTTGGTAACCAACTTGAAGGAAACCCAGAAGCTGAACGCATGTGATGATATGTGGAACCTGTCGGGCTAGTTACCTAGTGTCCTATTCTGCCTCCGAGTGGTGCGGCCCGCGAGTTTTATTTATGAAACAAATTGATATTCCCATTAAGAATAGAATGGTGGAAGAGGAGAGACATATTTGCAAAAATCCTTACCAAATGTCTTAACAACGGTAACATATCAGACCAATGGGGTTCTGCAACGGTAATTCTTTTGCATTAAAAAGGGGATAAAGTGAATTTGAAAAATTACTGACCAATTAACTAGTTACCTGTATTTATAAAATTTTCACAAAGTGCTTGGCACGAATGCCGAGACACGTATTTCCTTATTTTGGCTCTACTTTCATTTAAAAATATTAGCTCTAAAAAATTAGGTCAAAATTTGATCTTTTTCGTTTGACACACCCTTGCGATCTAACTGGATCAAATTCTGAAAAACGTATTGGATTTATAATTTTATTTCACCTGTGTTACTTTTTCAGTTTCATACATATATCTTATCCACTTCTGTATCACCGTTTTCTCAAATGAGGCCAAAATATATATATATATATATATATATATATAAATCGTCGATAAATCGAATAAGACCACGTACTTAATCGACATAGCAGTACCCAACACCAATAACATACAGACAACCTACACAACGAAAATCACCAAGTACCAAGATCTCAGACATGAAGTACGAGATATATGGGGTATGGAAAAGATCCTCATCATCCCGTTAGTCATCTCAGCAACAGGGATAGTACCAAAAACGCTTGCGACGAATTTGGAGATACTCAACATTGACCCAAACACCTACATTGAAATACAAAAAGCCACAATCCTAAACACGTGTCACATTGTCAGGAAGTTTCTAGACATGGCACATTAAGAAGTGATGTAAAAAGAGGCTTGGGAACATGGCGCTCTGCCCGTCCCAAAGCCTGTTTCCGCCAAGAATGGGCGAGGAAAACTTTATATATATATATATATATAGCATATTAATATATCATATTCAGATTGACGGAAATGCTATTTAAATCAGTTAATGAATTATACAATGTTCGATATTTCTGATATTTAAGAAAATGACAAACCTCGACAGAATTGTAAAACCATTTTGGAAGAGAATCCCGTAAAAATCTTTGGCTTTATATTCTCTTCCAATTCTAACCCAAATCTCAAACATGAAGTCCAAAAGATTTCTTCTATGTTTTCTCAAAGCGCTGATGGTATGTACCTCACGAAAATGTATACAAAATTGGGTTAAATAAACAAATTTTATTAATATTATTATTACTACTTTCATAAAATAAAGAATCATAAAAATCGGCGGGGCACTCACTGTGGGTTCTCTTTGTTAGTTGTATATAATAATAGATTGTAAACTGTCAGTAGTACCAGTAGAAATAAGAGTAGACGTTTTTCCTGCATTCTTTTAATTGGAGAGTTTTTCTTGGAGAATACTTTAGCAAAGACCCACGAAAAGATTAAAACGTTTCCTATTTTTATTCGTTTGACGCTGAAAAGAAGTATTATCAGAGACAGAGTGTTGGGGGATGGGAGGAGGAAGAGAGAGTGAATGAGGAATAAGAGAGTGGGGTTATTTTCCTTTCTCCTTTTCATTAGGGGTAAAGAGAAAGTAAAAACGATCGTCCAAACAAAAGATATCTGCAAAGTAAAGCCCAATTAATTGTAATTACTGGCAAATCGTAAATAGGATCTACTTCAAAAGATTGTAACAGCAAAGAAATTAATTATTCGGTGTTCGGATTTGCGTCCTGAGTTTTTCAATTTATTGGACATTTTTCACATTTCTTAGCCATTATTATTTTTTGAAAGAATGACTTAAGATATCGATTGATTCAGGATTCATTAAATGGGTTATTTAACTGAAAAAAATTAGGCGATTAAAAATTTACTGATTTCGTATTTAATTCGCTGCAGTGTTTAATTAAAAATTACTATTTGAAAAATGACTATTTAAAAATTTATTTTCAGTATTTTATTATATTGCACCTATTTGCGATATCTAATTAATTGGTTATGATTTAAACTGGAGTTGATGGATTTTCATTAAATTCTATTTAATTTTAATTTTTAAAAATTTTATTAACTTTGTTGGATCATAGTTATTAATTAAAATAAAGTTTATTTATAAGTATAAATGCAACGTTATAAGCGTAAGTAAGGTACATTATAACGTTATATTTACTTATAAATCTAATCTGCGTAATGCTACGTCAAATTATCTTATATGAAGTTTATTTACAAGAAATTATATACCATTGAGGTAGCATCTTTCCTGTGCTATATTGACTATTTATTTATAAATAAACGCATTACGCGTTATTGCAATGGCAACACCTAAATATATAATTAGGTCTCAAATGGTTTTCCAGGCAATCGTCTTAGGGCTTTATACGCGATTATCTTAAATAAGATGATCGCGTATAAATCCCTAAAATGATCGCGTTATACGCGATCATCTTATTTCTTTAAAGAATCTTCTTGTAACTTAACCTGGCATTTTTAGATTTTTGGAGGGTATATATGATACTAAAACATGTTTATAAAATTTTAAATAACTTTCAAAAATTTTTTAAATGACTTTCAAGATTTAAATGAATTTTTCGAAACTTAAATGCACTTTTTAAAATTAAAAAATGACCTTTTCAAGATTTGAAATGATAATTTTAAATATTCAGATTAGCTATTTTCATCTTTAAATAATCTTCGACATGTAAAAAATCTGAATATTCGAGAAATTTTACATATTTACTTCAAGAGACATACAATTATCGCTTATCTATGCGGCCTGTTTTCGTATGTGTTTGATTAGGTCCTGCAACAAGCGGAAGATTTAGGAAATTGACTTGAAACGAAAGGAACTTTTGGTAAAATTATACATATCGTACTCTTAATTTTATATGCAGGGTGTCCCATCAAGACCGCATAAACTCTGCATACAGTGGCGGTTTTAGTGGGTGGGCCGGGTAGTCTTTGACCCACCCTAATATTATGGTTATTTTTGTTTTTGAAAGGTAAAAAGTTTGAACGTTTACCAGTTTGTGAATTGGCGTTTTTTTTAAATATAATTGCAATAGAGCTGTTTTTAGATACAATTTTTATACGGGGTAAGTGTGTATTTATTGTATATAAGGGTCAGAATATGTAATTTGTAAAACGTTTATTCCTTCACGAGGATATTTCAAAAGTGTGGGAATAATTAAAAAGGGTTATATAGATTGAAACGCTATAAGATTTCATCTTAACGTGAATACAAGCTGGACTAAGTTGGAAAAAAACCCAATAAAAACTCTGTGTCTAAGTGAAAATTGTGATAAAGTGCCAACACAGCCAGAACTTGACTTTTCCCACCGACAAATGGGTGATGAGTAGGGACGGACTGAGCCGCCGGCTAGCGGACACCCGGGCTGTTGGACCCTAATGGGCGATAGCATTCGCGCCTCCGAATGGGCAACGACTCGCGCCCTTTGATAATCCAAGGTATGAGCCATTTGAGAGGACCCACTCCGCCCCTGATGATGAGTATAGATCATTTCACAGTACTTGGTATGAAAAACATGCATGGATTGAGTACTCGGTTAAGAACGAAGAAATATTTTGTTCTGTTGGCCGCCATTTCTCATTTAAAAAAAAAGAAAGGAAGAAAGGAAGGAAGGAAAAACAATGTACTCTTAGTAAAGAAAGGGTACGCGGACTGGAAACGAATCCAGGAAAAAAGGGTCGATGGAAAAAATGCCCATGGAAAGAAGGGCAGCTCACAGACAGTGGGGACGTTCACAGATTTCATAATGTTGCAATTGAAATAACTGCAATGTTCACAGCTGCAACCCTCTTAAAACGATTATCACCAGGGGCGTATCGAGGGGTGCCTTTATCTCGGATGCTACTAAAGTCACATCTACCAAATTTTATAGACAGATAGTACACATGAGTGTCTTTATACATGACAACATATCAGAGGCGTATCCAGAAGTGTCCCAGCCCCCCATTATTTATCTCGGATGCTATTGAAGCCAAATCTACCAAATTTTATAGTGTACATGTGGGTGCCTTTAACGTAACAACCTATCAGGTGCATATAGAGGGATGCCGCAGCCCCTTATTATTTACCTCGGCTGCTATTGAAGCCACGTCTACTAAATTCCATGTACATTTCTGTATCAAATCTTACTGATTTGTGTAGTTATATTTTCATGATAGCAATATGCAAATCGAGAGGGTTTGATAAGGATGATTTCCTTTGATGTACCAACTAATTTCTATAGCTATTTATTAAGAAATTTCATTTAATAATTATGCATTTCCTCAATTAGGAAATTAAAGACCATTACCATACTTCTTTTTCCATAACTATTTTGCCATTGTCTATTTTATCCAACCCATTTTTTCCGCTTACCATGATTATCCAAATTGTATGATATACAATTTAACTGTTAAATGTTCTATTTTTATTGCCGTAAATCAATTTTTTTAACCTATTTTTTTCTATAATGAAGAAAATACGCGAGAAAGATACAGACAGACATGAACATAAATATTCACATGGACCGTGCGAATGCTTGGGTTAATGTATGCAGAATGCAGTTAAACCTGTGTAAATCAATATAAGGGCTATATGTAATATTTCTTTATTTCAGCCTCGGCTGAACGGAGTTTTTCCACCATGAAGCTTATTAAAACATGCCTACGAGCAAACATGGCTGGGAAATGCCTTCGTAACTTAGCCGTTATATCCATTGAGCGTCATTTCAGCAATGCCCTCATGATTACTTCTGACACAATAATTGACAAATCTGCATCTCAAAAAGGACAACTTCAGTTTTCGTTGTAAATATTCATTAAATGAAGAAATATGTTGAAAGAAATAGCGAAAATAGAGATAAAGAGGATAATAAATAGTAGGGAATAGAAAGATAATAGGATAGTGGAGAGCAGAGATATAAGAGGATAGTAGAGATTGAAGAAAAAACAGAAATAGAGATAAAATTGCGAAGAAATATGAGAAAGTATTAATTGAAAATATTAATTTTTTCATAATATCAGAGCGCAAATTAAATTTATTAAAATGCTAAACAACAAGTTGATTCTGAAGCGTGTTATTTTTTTTATTAGGTATTGTATAGTAGACTTCGGAGTATAACCATGAGATATATGGTGTAATTCAAATATGTATTTAAGTATTTGTTTATGTAAAATAAATACCGAAAACTATTATGCATGTCAAAATAACATACGTTTTCTATCGGAGTGTTTCTACATTGTCCCAGAGATAGGTTCCTTATTCGGAGGTTTTCGTTCTTCAAAGGTGTCCGTTAATGGAAGTTTTATTTTATATTTGTTAAAGCTAATGTACGAAAATGATGCCCCCTCTTCCGTGGTACCCGCTGCAAACAGCTCCCCCTTTTGGTACGCCACTAGAAAGAACCCCCCTTCCTTAATTACCCCAATGAAGGCCCACCCATAAAAAAATTCTGAAACCGCGCCTGTCTGCACAGAGCATTCTTTCAAAATTCTAAGCAATAAAAACGTTAATACGAAAATGTTGAGAAATCCATATTTTTTAGGTATTAAGGACTGAAGTTTAACCAATTTCATGCCGTTTTCATTTGTTAACGTCTTCCAAGCTGATATTGAAATGAACTGAAGAAATCTTGTTTTTGAAAAGGCTTAGAATGAACATTTTCGATCGTTTATTCGGTAATTTTACTTTGAAAGCCAACGCACATGCGAATTTTTCTTCCCCAGCCAATTCTATAGAAGTTACGTCATACAATCAGTGATCTTAGTATGGTAACCTTTGGGATTTCGTTCTCCGCCAAGTGTCAGTAAGACATAAAAAATAAAAAGAACCACCGGGTGCATAAAAATAATTTAAAAAAAAAGTTTTTACTTCTCGGGGTAAACACATATAATTACACTTAATAACTTTCGACACTCTAGCTGTAAAAGTATTCCGACCTCAACGGAGGGACTCTTGTTCCCCTTTAGGGTGAGGGCGGCGTCTTTTTTTTCCCTATAACTAAAAGTTCTTAGAACTAAAAAGTTCCTAGAACTAAAAAGTTCCTAGAACTAAAAGTTCCTAGAACTAAAAAGTTCCTAGAACTAAAAAGATCCTAGAACTAAAAAGTTCTAGCTTGAGCTTATACGTGGTTGTCCAAAATTATTAAGTGTTAAATTATATCATACGAAGAATCCGTACAGAGTATTTATTTTGTATTAGCCTAAATTTATTCTTATTGGTTTCATAAAATGCATGGAAGTAAACATAATAACATATTATATTCAAAGAACTTATAAAATATCAATTTTATTCATTGAAACTAATTTGAGAATAAACACTTAGATGATCAACTTGGGTTTGGCATCTTCACTTCTGGGTTGTTAGGCTATTTTGGCCTTATAACAGTTACTCATAAGTTAATACAGAGGGTGTTCGAAGAGTTAGTTCAGGCCGTTTACAAATGAATTTGAAAGCGGCCTGAACTATTAGCGTACGCAAGAAGGGGGCTAAGGGGGGTGGGCATGACATACATCACGATACGATTATGAAAAAATACACATGGATGCATGTAATTGTAGCTCTACAGCTTTCTCTTTATAATCCTGGCAACCGCCCCTTTAAACTTTCTGCGTACGTTACTGGTTTTAACCCTACCTTCATTCACCACAACGGATTTACAGCAAACCGGATTGGCGATATCTCAGAATTGGCGACAAAAGGTGTAGGTAACTACATTTCAATCAGAAAAGCCCTCACCATTTCGAATATGGTTTTTGTTTTGGGCTTCGTCCAACTTATTCGGTAAATTTAAACACCCATTTCGAATTCTAAATTCACCACCTCAATATCAAGTTATGATGGCGAGTGTGTGTGCGTGTGAGCGTGAGAGAAAGAGACAGAGAAAGAGATATGATCCACCAATCTCTTCTCAATCTCAAAACAAATGTTCCATACGTAGGCCAATATTCTTTTGGCTAATTTGGTCGTTGAAGCAAAATGGTAATGAAATAAGGGTGGTTAAAAAAAAGCAGCCAAATAAAAGCAATGCTTTCAGCCACCGGGTACCATGGGTTTTAGCTTCTAATAATAGATTACAAGATCATTTAATTCCCAACAAAGGATTGGGAGCTTTTATTTTCTAACAAAGCAGAAAATGAACGTATATTCAAAAGCTTTTTTTGTTTATTTAAAGCTCAAGACAATTTCTTTTTCAGCTGTATTTGTTCAATGTCAATTCTTTTATGCTACGAAATGTTATTTTTGGGACTCAGGTAGCTATTGTAAAACGAAGTTTTCCTATTACAGGAGCGTTGAATAAATATTAAAACTTACTAAAATATATGATTTAATTTTACATAATTGGAATACACATAATATACAGGGTGTTCGCAAAAGAAGTATTCAACTTTAAATTTTATTTGCATTGGAGCCACAATAGCTGGGAACTCGATTCCTTTTCTAATTACCTGGCGAACAGACTAAGTTCTTTTTACACATTTAGAAGGTCTTCACATGAAAGGCAGTGCATGTGAATTCATAGAGCGTTTATTGTGAGAGCAAATAGTACAACGGAAAGCAAAATAATAAGAATGGTGTAGAGTTTAAGTACAGAAGATTGAAATAAAAATAGAGAAATACTTTATAAAAGCAGAGCATTGCCCATATAATGCACAACTGTAACGTGTCATATCTTAAAAAGTTAACGAATTTTCGAAAATGAAAAATTTTGAGTTAACGACATTTTCACTGCACCATTGTTATTCGAAACATGGAAGTGATTCTCCGAAATAATATGCATTTTATCCGCTAGATGGCGTTAATCCATGCTCAAAATTAATGCAAATCATGATCTTAGACTTTATAGCCGAAATGGTTTTATATTCGGGAAGAGAAAAAAGCTGAATCATTATCTTCTCCTACTATTATTTGTCAGAACCTTCTATCTTTCCTTCATCTTTTCTTTTCTTGCAAAAAGCTGCAGCATAAAACCTGTTATCCATTCTCTGAAGCCTCACTTGTATCTGATTGTAAGAACTCTTCTATTTTAATAAATTTGAGTCAACCCCAATTAAATCCTAATTTTGTAACTCCAGGACTTTGAGCAATAAAAACATGGCGTTCTCAAAATTACAGATATTATTACAATTATAGTTATCTTACCATTTAATCAAGGTAATTAAAAAACAAGCAGGAATAAAGGGGAAAATTCTCTATTCGAGAACCGGAAAAACAAAACAAAAACCATATTCGTTTAGCATTCCCCAAGAGAGAGATAGAGAGAGAGGGAACTAAAAACAAAATCAACAAATGTACCACATCCAAAATTATCTAACCACATACAAAAAAAATTAATTATGATATTAATTAAGCTGGCTTTTAATCGCTTTTCACACGCCAAAAGTTTAAAAATTAGTTTAGCACGCGAGTTTTAAAAAGCTAAATTACACTAATTAGATGAATAAAATGAAATTTTAATTCACTCGGAAAGGGCTGGTTTAATGTACTCGTATATTTCGTAAATATAGAACATGTGTGTGTTTGTATTTTATTCTTAGTGTGATGCACGTATGTAAAATTCCTCGTATTAGCCGTTGCTCGTAAAACCCGTGAAAGGAATAAAAATTTCAAACTATACACAGGTAATAAAATAATTATTAGAATTAACTTGGGTAATTTGTTTAGTGCAAGATTTACTTTATATCATTTAATAAACATAGAATTTTCAACCTTACCTATATGGGGTCTATTTTTATTACACTGTAAATAAATACACATATGGTCTCATTTCGCTTAATTTCACCTCAATAGTTATTGAAAAAATCAGTAAGTTTTAAATGTTCGCTTGGAACATTCATTGTGTGCATATCGTATATCTCAGCGTTTCCTTTTCCTCTATTTCCGTTGGAAAGAAAATGGCATGGAAAAGGGAAAAATCGCATTAAAGTTGGACAGATATTTTTCTCGTATTTGTCGAGATTCTGCTTTTGTGTTCGTAAAAAGCGTGAAATTCTTAATATAGTTAAATAGTGAACTAAACTTAACCTGCAGATTGCTCGTAATGAGTGACTTCGACTGTATATCAGAAAGAAAATAACTGTTAAAGAAGTTGTAGAGATCAAACAAATTAGTGACTTCATTTGAATCAAACAAATTTAGTTCAAGAAATGGATTATGTCTCGGTCATGGAAGGATCAATTTCAATTAATTGCTATGTTAAGGATGCCATTTTCAACAAGATTTTAGTAAACATGGCTTACCCCTTGCCTAACTTTATTACAGTTGCCTTATGGGAAGTTGTGTACGTTCTTTTTAAACGTTTTCTTCTTTGAATCAATATTCGATATTATAGTCGTAGAGTTATATGGGCTCGTGGGGCCCAAGCCCCTCCCCCCAATAATCTGAAATAAATTGCGATTTTACATATACTGTAATGTATAAATGTACATAAAATGTGTTTGCCGCCCCACAAATAATTTTGAGAACTTCATGTTCATGTTCGATATACATTGCTTAAACTTGTCCCATTAAAAAAAAACAATGTTTCTCCCAACCAGATTCGGTATTGCGAAATCCAAAGTTTCAAAGCTTTATATCTTATTCTTTAATAAGAGAAAACAAGGTATTCAAATTCTTATGAAAATACAATTATGTCACGTGTTTATGTACACAAACGTCCATTCATCTTTCAAATATTTTACTTATGAACAAGTTCTGTTTAGCTTAGTGTGATCTTCGACGTCGAAACTTCTTAAAGAAACACACTCTTCTCTTGGAAAACCAATGACAGTGTATGTAATCTGAGGAAATGTGGCCTTAGTTTAAGGAGTTCAAAAACGAATGAAGAACACCCCTCTATCTCTAGCGCCTTCAGAGCGCGAAATAAGAAAGAAAGCGTTAGATTTTGGAAGCAAAAGCGTCAACTTGTCAGATTAGGAGGAGATTCGGGAATCGACGGAGGGTATTAGAAGTTGGAGGAAACGAACAAGTTTCGGAATCTTTCTTGGAGTAGATTGGGCGCCTTGTTAAGGGGATGACTGTTCAGAATTTCTTTAAAATTACTTTCAGTTCCGTTGGCAAAGAAAGGCTCGTCTGTTTTTCTTCTGTTGTTTGGCTTTATTTTCCACCATTTATGGCCTCATATCATGAGTATATTCTGTTTATACAGTATATGCAAAACACATATATGTATATCTTAGTATATACACGATTCTGCAGGGAATATGAAAGCAGGTGGTAGACAACACTCTACACCCAATTATTCGAACTTTTCAATAAATTAACGCAAGAGAATATACAGAAAATCGTAGAAAACGGATAAGTTGCAAAATGTTTTGTTCAAATAAAACGTTCATTCATTCATTCATTCATAAATAAATAACATAACATAACAACTAGGGCTAGAGTCTAATGCTCCTAACGATGATTAACTTTTACCTCAGCATATAAAAGTCTACTACAAATTTATTTATCTATCGGGAAATCGAGTGCTGAGTGTTGGTTAACATTGGCAAACAATATACGAAATCGTGAACAGGTGTTTATTGTGCTCTAGAAGTTACAACAGTAGCAATAACATTGAGGCCCAAACCAATCCATCCTTTTCGAGCGAGTGTCGGTACTGGAACTAATCAATGCGTCAGAAATCACCTGGTAACTCTGGAACTGCTTAAGACCCCATCCACTAGTGGAGACCGACCGGGGCAGTGTTACTACAAATACACTGTGTCCGTAAAGTCATGGTGCACTTTTGACCGGTCACAGGAAATCACAGGAGCACACGCACGCACAGAGTTTTTAGGGCACCTTAGGTAACTCTCCCGTATAGCCTCTACAGACTCGTCACTTACCGATGGTCTACCAGAACGGGGTTTGTCCAACAAACTGCCGGTATCCTTCAACTGCTTATCCCACCGATTAATGTTATTCCTATGTGGTGTACACGCGACGATATTCACATTGCACTTTGGTCACGGATTCGAATTAACAAGCCACAGAACACACTGAACTTTCCTCTGTAACGTCCACATCTTGACTGGCGTGGGCTGATCCACTGCCGCGCAGCTCGTGGTGTTGCGTCATCACCTGTGTGGCATACGCTTGCACATCAGAGTACAGAAACTTGGAGAGTTTTCCTTTTATTTGGTGAAGATTTCACATTTCTATCTTGTTTCGTTGATTTCCTGTGACCGGTCAAAAGTGCACCATGACTTCACGGACACACTGTATATTAAACACATTAGCTAAACAAATAGCGTAATAACTAACTAGCGATTCTAAGTGAAATACAGCAATATTAAACAAAAGGCATTAAACTGTACTTAGTATCCGGCGGCTGACGTCTCGGGCTCTTCTACACAGGTCCTTCTAAGCACTTGGATTCAATTCTGGGTTAAATTAACAAGTCCTACTAAACCAATAAGCTAGTTCTTGTAACCGACAAATTCACTTCCAAGTTACTCTCGTTCCTTATTAACAAGTCCCGAAATGTCCTAACTGGTCAAGTAAAGTCTAAGATAAACTATTGAGTACAGTTTTACACTGGTTAGTTTTAATTAGAAGATATAACAAAACAGTATCACCCTTTAGGCAGTTCGTTGAGTCAGTCTCTTCAATTCGATGCAACAGCTTTACATCCCTTGCGGCGCAAGGTCTGCAGTTGTCGAACATGTTTTCTTAATCCACAGACGGGCAACGTTAATCGCTCTGTTTCCACTAAGCTTCTACTTCTCCGGCAATGATTCGGCACTAGCATTCGGCGAATAATTTACAGCTCCGGTCGTCCTTTCTCCGCAACCACTCGACTATTCTCCTCTACATAGCCAGGGTTGACAAGTGAATATATAAGTTAATTTAAAAAGGCAAGCCCATACTTACCAGGCCAGCATTACAACTCTACGTTGCGTCCTATTAAAAGTCCCACATGAGCACCGTGTGCACCGAGTGTGCCGAGAGTGTGTCACAACATCTCCACAGTGGATGTTAAATACTTTAATCTCATTTACAAATCATGCACAAAAAGGGAGGCCGGACTGACGTCATCCCGTCTCCGGCGCCCCTTTACGGAAACAGTAACGACCCAGTTGGTTTTGATTCTAACTTCACAACTAAATCGGTATTACCGGGCCGTTACAATAGAAATGATAGAATACATGTACAGTGGAACCTCGATTATCCGTCTCCCGATTTACCGTCTTTCTCGCCTAACCATCGGCGTCAAATTCAAGTTAGGGCCACTCCGTTAACATCGACAATGAGACAATTTTACACACTTGTGAGGCTCTACCCGCAGGAGAAAACATTGAAATTAATGACGTTGGTGAAGGGATGGACATTGATAAACTTGAAGCAGGTTTCGAGTTCCTAAGTGACGATAAACTATTTCAGCAAGTGTTGAGCACCCATGATCCTAAAGGAAACGATGAAAGTGCACAGGAGGCTGGAGAACCTACAAAAACCATCATCCCTGCTGAAGCAGAATGTATACTTTCCAAGTACATTGAGTGGTTTGAACAACAAACTGAAGCAAATGCTACTCAGCTATTACTGCTTTGAAGAGTACGGGACATGGCAACCAAAAAAAGCACGCAGTGTGCTTAAACAACAAAAACAAACAAACCAATAACTGCTTTTTTCAACCACCAACAATAATTTTACACACAGGTGCGTAATGTCTTATATTCACGTTTCATTTAATGCAAGTTCTCTTGATTCAAATAAACTTCGTTTGTGCCTTCAGCAAATTTCACAACGTATTTTTTTTTAATTGTATAATTTTAATAAAATCATACTATATTATACTATAAATTTCCATTTCCTCGCTTAACCGTCTTTTCAATTATCCGTCGAGGATCTATTCCCTTGTTTGACGGATAATCAAGGTTTTACTGTACTTGGGACTTGAGTACGTTTAAATGCTGAAGGTGCATTATTATTATAAAGCATTTATATGCTGAAGGTGCATTATTACAATGCGTTTAAATATAGAAGGTGCATTATTAATATAAATGAATGAGGCACATTCGGAAAGTAAGCATCGTTAAGCCACACTCCGTAACAAAAAAAAATCGACGCACCAAGAAAGAGTTGTCCGATTGTAATGAAATTTCGTATGCAAAGACATTTTGACCGAACATGCAAATGATTAAAATTTGGTGTCCAATGAATGAATAGCGGGAACTCCAGCGCATCGGAACTGCGCATTCAGCAGGTGTATATAAGGAGCGATTCTCAATATGTGGTCAAAATTTCTGTTGCATTTTGACTGCGGATATCTTACGTCGACTGTAACAATGCCTCGCCGAAAGATTCGTGCTCATTACGAGCATATGTCAGAGTTTGAAAGAGGTCGTGCTATCGGATTGAAAGAGGCTGGTTGGACGAATCGAAGAATCGCTGGACATGTGGGTCGAAGCGATGCGGCGATTGGACGGTGCTGGCAAGAGTGGGTCAACAACGGCAGATGTCAGCGTCGGGACGGCAGCGGTCGACCTAGGGCCACAACAGAACGGGAAGACAGAGCGATTGTCAGAGCAGCTGTCACAGCACCGGATTCGTCGTTATCAACTATCCAACGTGTGGCCCGCACACATGTGTCCAACATGACCCTCTGCAGACGACTGAGAGAGCGGAATTTACGCTCGCGCCGACCGTTACGCCGCTTACCTCTCACGCCTTTACACCGTCAAGTCCGATTACAGTGGTGCCGGGCTCGATCAACTTGGAACTGCGCTGACTGGGGACGTATAGTCTTTAGTGACGAGTCCCGTTTCCAACTGTGTCCTGACGACAACCGCAGACGTGTCTGGAGACGTCCAGGGCAGCGTGGGGATCCTGCCCTTACTATCGCACGCCACACATGCCCACAACAGGGCGTTATGGCCTGGGGTGCCATCTCCTTTGATAGCCGGACCCCTTTGGTGGTCATTTCTGGCACACTTACAGCACAGCGGTACGTAGACGACATTCTACGACCGGTTGTGTTACCGTTCCTTTTGCGACACCCTGGACTTACGTTTCAACAAGACAATGCCCGGCCGCACACGGCACGTGTTGCTATGAATTGTCTTCAAGCTTGCCCAACACTTCCTTGGCAAGCTAGATCTCCTGATCTCTCTCCCATAGAGCACATTTGGGACGCTATGGGAAGGCGATTGCAACCATCCCGGAATGTTGACGATTTAGCCCGACAGTTGGAGACAATTTGGCAAGAAATTCCGCAGGACACCATCCGGGATCTTTATCAGTCTATGCCACGCCGGGTGACAGCTTGCATCCAGGCCAGAGGTGGACCAACGCCTTATTGACTTCCTCCCTTTGTAACGGTCAAACTCTGCAATAAATCATTCAATTGTTCTGAAATTTTAATCCTTTCTTTTTCTATGTATGTTCTTCAAATCCACCAATTTTTATCGCAATCGGACAACTCCTTCTTGGTGCGTCGATTTTTTTTGTTATAGAGTGTATTTGAAAACAAAAAAAAAACGAAAAAACGAAAAACACCGAGGATATATAATTTTAATAATTTTATTTCTATCAGGTATTCCAATAACTTATATTACTTTCTACAGATTTTCCACCATTACTGAGATATTTATCACGACCGAATAGTAGTTTC
>QLNU02015003.1:33658470-33672211 GCA_006491805.2 Dysdera silvatica | reverse complement strand
TTATGGAAATTTTAATAAAGTTAATAATTACTTTAAAAAAAGTGGCAAGTTTTAATTACCTTTCGCTTCAAAACTCGCAAAATAGGGGGTTTAAAGATTTTAATTTATTCATCTAGAATTTTCATATATATATATATATGTTCCAGGTTTCTTGTCGGTCAGCAACATGCATTCTCCAGAGAAACGACCACTAATAGCAAGTCAGTTGCATCAAATGAAGAATGTCATGTCACAGTTGGTGTCAATTCAAGTAGACAATACGGAATTTTCATGCTTGAAAGCATTAGTCCTTTTCAGGCCAGGTAAATAATTTTAAAACAATACATGTATATCTGTGACCGCATTTGAGGACTGTCTGTTAAAAAAAGTTTTACTGTATTTGCTTTCCAACGGAGTACTAGAGGCCTGCGTATCTTATCTCCTTCATCAGTGTTCGTCTAGGGCAATTTTAACACACGGGGTGGGGGGCATGAATTCAATTGTTTTTCGGGACACTTTTAACATTTAATTTTTCAAAATCTTGAAGTAAGAGAAATATATAACAAAAAAACTGTATAAGTTTAGTGTTAACTGTTAAGTGTATTTTGTTAATTTGGGCTTCATTGGCCCGCCTGTTAAGACGACACTTACACTGTCATCTGTTTAGGCCCATAGCTAAATGCTTGTAATAGGGAGGCTCAAAATGCTACGGGGGAGGGCTTAATATCTGTTTATGTTTTGATGTATTTATTAATATATTTAATAATAGTAAATATCTAAGCAGACTAATATATTTAACATTAATGAATAAATTTCTTGGTGCGAATTTTCTCACTATACTCCTGTTCAACTTAACCTGACAGTGGAGGAAAGGCTATGCCTTGTAACCTTCCGCCCTTACAAAATAGTTCGTCAGTTAAGTACTGCATTTTTGTGTTAAATTCATCGTCAAATGCAAACAACATATTTATATAATTAATCTAGAATTTTATATATAATGTGTACCCAGTAATATTACATTTCGTCTTTATTTAGGGAAAGATGTGTTTATTACATCATCGCTTTGATATCCAATAGGGTCAAAGCATGTTTTGGCACAATTTGGAGAAAGTGAAAATTGCAGCAACCCTTCCACCCATCCCAGAACGGGACTAGCATCTATATCCTGACATGAATTCCAGGAAAATGACGCATTGCGCATGCCCACGGACTCGATGCCAATGCTCATGAGCCTTTCTCTAGTGGGTGGTATAAGGATTGCGGAAACCCTGTTCTTTGATAAATACGTTACGACTGTAATCGTAAACAGAGAAGAATAGTAAATTAGTGTTGACGTTTTATCCTGCTTTGGATCCCAATATGTTAGGTATTTTCCTTCTTTTTTTTTTTTTTTAAATGAGTGTTACGATGTGACTGAATTTGTAAATGCATTCCATTGAATACGTACCTTAGGATATTGGCGTAATCTGGTAGGAGCTCTTGCTCCCACACTCAGTTTTTTAGAAAAAGGGCAAAATCGTACTTTCCCCATACAATTTTGTCTTTTTTCTTTGCCCCATCCAATTTACGTTATATTTAACCCCACCCCCAAGTTACGCCTATGCCTTGGGACTATGATAATCATAAAAATTAAACTGAATATTTACTGAGTTTTTTTTGCCACCGCAAGAAAATGAATCCAGAGAGGGGTTTCGGTGCAGAGACGCAGCCAGGGGGAGGTTTTGGTGGGTTGTAACCAGGGGCGGATACAGACTTCCATTTTGGGGGGTCAAGGACAGAATTTGCCATGGTCTTGGAATAACACCCTTTATTAATGAAAGTTGGAATTTTTTACAGCAAAAAAATATTTTTTGGAGAGGGTCATGATCCCTGTCACACCCCCTGTGTCCGCCCTTGGTTGTAACCACCCATCGCAATGAAATTTTGTTGATTTAACATAGTACTATATTAGTTGTAGCTCTGTAACCCCTCCCATTAAGCCTATAACCCTCCCCTTATGAACTTTCTGCCTACGCGACTGTTTCGGTGGGGGGAGACGAATCAAACTTTTTGTAAAAATACCGTCCTTATATGCGGCCCTCGTTATAACCGATTTCCTCCGCAATTTTATAGATTGCAATGAAATACACCCCCGTGGATCCGCCACTGGCTATATATATTAATATATATATACATATATATATAACCATCATCTCCCTTAAAAATTGCCAAAATGTCGTAATTCAATACGATCGTTATGTGTGAAATCGAAGTACGACGTTTCCGCAATTCTTATACCACCCACTAAGGAAATATTCAGAACATTCGACTAAGTCCGTGGGTATGCGCAATGCATAATTTTCCTGAGATTCATGCCAGGATATAGATGCTAGTCAGAATGGGAAGACGATTCATTCTCTGTTCTTTCTTTTGGACTTTGCATTTTCATATACACGTAATAATGG
Organism: Dysdera silvatica; assembly: GCA_006491805.2. Taxonomy (NCBI): domain Eukaryota; kingdom Metazoa; phylum Arthropoda; class Arachnida; order Araneae; family Dysderidae; genus Dysdera; species Dysdera silvatica. Next base: position 33,669,788 of record QLNU02015003.1, on the reverse strand, counting down.
ATACTGTTCCTGTATCGAATAATAGTTCTTTTACATTTCAACCGCATAAGGCTGGAAAACCACGTGGAAGTTCCACTAAGGTTATTGACATGAATGTTTTTTTTCAAAATACGTGAAGATTACCCAAAATATCTGACAATGATGTCATAGCGATCGTTTCCAGCTTAACTGGTTTCTCCTTCCAGCATACACAGAATGAAAGCTGAATTAAAAGGTAAAGGGAGGTTTTCAACTCCGGGGGAAAAAACGCCCACTAAAAATAGCAAAGCATACGAGGATAAAAATTTACGATGAATTTATATTATCGGCAGTACGGAGAAAAGTTCACGCTTTCTTTTTCAGGAACGAAATTCCTACAAACCTAAAAGTTATGGCTGCCATTAATGAAGATGATATTCAGTGCGTCTTCGCCATTTGCGAGGCATCAAACGTTTTCGTTCTGAAGGTCGACCCATCGTTTACACCGATGAAACTTGGATAAATTTTGGCCATACTAAAACGAAAGTATGGGTCGATTCCACTGTAAAGTCGGCGAAACAGGCGTTTTTGGACGGCCTCTCACCGGCATTAAGGCATATTGGCGACATCAAGGAAAATGCGTCAAATTCGAAAAAAAAAAATTGTGCGGTTGCTGAAAGATCGACATGCAAAATAAGTACATATTTGGAAAGAGCAGAGAAAGTCCTATAAGATGACATTTTCATCAGGATATCTAAATTTAACGGCGAGTTATAAGCTTAGACCATACAAGTATGGTCTAAGGTTACAAGCGCTGAAACATTGGCGAAGTGCAAAATCGAGTTGTCGCCTGAGTTGTTGACTGAAACATTGGCACAGATTTTGGCGACAATTTGATTTTACACCTCGCCAATATTTCAGCGCTTGTTATGGGCCATTAAATTCAAATATTCTGATGAAAATGGTATCACCTTATAGGACTTTTCCTACTCTTTCCAAATATGTGCTTATTTTGCATGTAAATCTTTCAGCAAATGCACAAATTTTGGTTTTCTCAGAATTGAGGCATTTTCTTTGATGACGCCAATTTGCCTTGATTGACGCCAATTTTAGTGATGTGTTGAGGACAAAAGGCTAAATTTCTTCTGAAATGGAATACCGATAAGTTTATTGTAGGCTCATTCAAAAGCTGGTAGAATACATAAGTTTTTTGGCAAATTTGCCCGATTGGAGCTAAAAGGCTGCTTGCGGAATTGCCGGTTACAGATTTTGGCGACAACTCAATTTTGTACTTCGCCAATGTTTCAGCGCTTGTAGCTCGCCGTTAAATTCAGATATCCTTATGAAAATGATGTCATCTTATAGAACTTTTTCTGCTCTTTCTAAATATGTGCATATTTCGTGTGCAGGTCTTACAGAAACCTCACAATTTTATTTTCAGACGGCTCATGTTCCTTCTTTCCACCGTAACTCGGAAACGGATGGAGATAGGACAGGTTGCAGTGTTTTTTTATGCTCCACATGGGCTCTTCTATCACCCCCTTTCGTTTGGCAGATTAGGTCAAATTCACCCTGTATATAATATGCAATAATTTATAAACTTAACAAAATGCAACGTGTTTTTAATATAGTCATTGAATGTTTAAAGCAGCTTTTGACACAGCATGCATTTAGAGCAGTTTTTGTATAGGTATTTCGAAGAGCAAAGAAAAGTGATAAATCATTTTTTAGGTAATTTCTTATGGGTTGTCTTTGTTTAGTTTATATACATTTGACTAAGATGTTTTATTTTATTCTGCAAGATGGCAAGATGTTTTATTATAAATATTGAATTTTGGGTTTTTGGCATTTTTGGCACATAGGTTTTTAACGTGATGGTTTAAAACGAATAAAACTGGTTAAAACCGTCACGTGTGAAAAACTTGCCAACTCTAAATTAAACTTACAAATACGGCTTTCCAGGAAATATCCTCTGTTGCTATTAAAAAACTTAACGATTCCCATTTCTTCTTCCCTTAGACGCCAGCGGACTGAGAGATCCGGTACAAGTAGAACTACTTCAAGATCAAACACAACTGATGCTGCATGAATACGTCTTAACGAAACAACCGCCGTCCAAAGTCAGATTTGGGAAGCTGTTGTTGATTTTGTCGACTACTAGGAGAATCAACGCTCATCTGATCGAAGAAGTGTTTTTCAGAAAAACGATTGGATCAATCCCGATTGAAAGATTGCTTTGCGACATGTTTCAAGCGTCTTAGAATGTGCAATGGGAAAAACGCTAGCAGAAATGTTGCGGATCTGAGGGTTTCTTCGGTCGCCGATTCCCAGCAAGGGATCCTTTCTCGTTTAGGACATTAAAGGACAAAAAGGGATCCCTACCCTCCCCCCCCCACTTTAAAGGGAGCAACCACAAGTCTAATAACAACTCATCAGAAAGGAGTAAAATGAGAATCCCCCCCCCACGGAGGGGAACAATGAAGAAAATACTGAGACAAAAATGCATAAGCTGTCGTAAAATTGGCCTTCTTAAGTTTCCACCTATGAACCCCCTTCGTTTAAAACAAACTTCCGTAACTTTTTTTCAGACCTGAGGAACCCTTGATGTAATTTCAAGATGGCAAGGAACCCTGCACATATAAAGACATCAAATTTAGCGCTTTTTAATCACAATGATGACATTCTCTTCACTCCTGGTAGAACCCTACCATTTTGCTCAAGCGTGCAGCAATGAAGTCAATTTAAGGGATGGCCCTAGGACCCCTCTCCCGAAAAAAATTTACGAAGAATTTTAAAAGGTCTTTAGTTTCAGGTCCAGTAAAACTAATCCAGTTAGTCAATGTTAGCTCCTTTCATCCATCCAGCTGCTGAGGTTTCCGACTGTGCCCTGGATTTTGTTGGCCGCCATTTCAAAAACTCTTAATTGAGGCAATACAAAGACTATACAGACAGTCGAACTTCGTTAATGCGAACACTCGCCGAATTTTTCAAATCAACTTTTAACGCCTACAAAAATTTTGTTCGTGTTAAAAGTAGTTCGCGTTATCCGGAAAGGATGGAATCGTGTTACTAAGTTATTTATTTTGGCGAGGATTCAGAAAAAGTTCCTGTAACGAGCTTCGACTGTGTATGTACCTTTTCTGTTAACATGCGTAATCACATATTTGACATTCGTTCAAGAATACCGGTGATGATGGAAATGTAATAATTCTAGTCGGTGCATTTAAAACACTATATACGAAATTTTCTTAGTGTGAATTATGACTGTAAACAAATGTAAATAAACATAGTTGGTAAATTCTGTAGCTAAAATTTCTTTAATAATATAGGCAGGGCTGTCCTGAAGAAAATTGTTGAGAGTATGCAGTGCTGTCTTAATTAAGGAGTATTGAAATTGCGGGGTAACTGGACTTGGTGACGTCATTGCGCCGCCCTGAATAGCATTTGACTGGTCGTCTATCCAAGCCCAAGGTGGCAGTTACCACTTTCATCAGTTTTTCATTCCTCTCCTGGTCGTACGCAGGATATTATTTTGAGGCTTGGGGGAGTTCAGGGGGCTTTTCCTCATTTGTTTTCATTCAAGTTTGTAAATGACTAGGGGAAAAAAAAAAAGACTGAAGTTCGTTGAAAGTTGCCCCAAAACCTTTCTTGAGACCTTGAGAGTATGCGGTGCGTACCCTGTATTTTTCAAAATTTCTTGAGAGTACACGGAGCACACAACGCGTACCTTTTTGGGGGCAGCCCTGAATGCAGGACAAATCAAATCACATACAAACTGTAGGCCCAAATTTCCAACCCGCTTGGTCGGCGAGATCAACTTAAGGTTGTTTATTCTTAGATACTTTTATAATAGTACTGCGTAAGCCACACGAGTAGAATTTTTTTTTCTCTTATTACAATATTGTTCAAATGGGGGGTTTAACCCCATGCCCCACTTTTTGCACGACCATGATGCTACGTGTCTAATAGCACATAAGGACGCCTCTTTCTGCACAGATAATATTTGTTGTGCTATTGATGATGATTAGGGGCGCCAATTTGAATGAGCCTCAAGTCCACGCGATTCTCCCCCACCCCCCAAAAAAAATGCGGGGGGGGGCGAGTCCTCCCAAGAGTGATGAATAATAAATAAGGAAATGCAGAATGAAGTTGGGGATAAAAGACATGGCATACCACATATACAATGTTCAACGTTGAGGAGATGAGCTCAAACGAAACTGTCAATCAAAGTAGATAGATTTTTTTTTGTGGGAAGGATACGTTTTTTGGCGATTGCTCGCCAAATAAACTCGTGTCCAAAATTAAGTTAAACTTAATGTTATTTCAGTGGTAATGTTATTTCAGTACATATTTTGCTCTTGAACTCTCAATGTGCTTTATTTATAAAAAATCATTTTGCAGAAAATTAAAGAACTGTGAACACTTAATAGAATTACAACAAATCAAGTTTTTTCAGCCATCCTATGCAGGATAATCCACGACCGAAAATGGCACAAAAATTCGTAAAAAACTGATTTAGGATAACAAGTTTGCTTACATAAATATTTCAACCATTTTCTAATATTTCTGCATATAATTCGTTATTCTGAATCAGTTTCTACGAATTTTCCTTTTCGACTTTCAATGTTTACATCGATTTTAATCGTGGATCCTCCTTCATATAACATACTCCTATTTGAAAAAAATGCAACACCATGAAGGAATCACTTGATTGAGCTGAAACTTCCAGGAAATGCAAATTAGGGTATGCTATTCAAATGATTAGAATTTCAGAGTCATCGCGCATGCGTGGGCTGAGCAGCGCCCTCTGAACTGCTGATGGATCCGTATAAATAGAGGGCTGTAGCGGGGCGTGTATGGCTATCTGCTAGTGGTAAACGTTACATGAGACGTCACTATGCCTCTACGACGAAAGAGGGCGACATTTCAGCAAGTTACGGAGTTTGAACGGGGACGAATGATCGGCCTTCGTGAAGGAGGGTTTTCTTATCGTGCAATAGCAGCTCGTATGGGGCGTAACAGCAGCACAGTGATGCGAGTGTGGAAGCAGTGGGTTCAAGAGAACCAGACAACTCAGAAATCCGGGAGTGGACGCCGAAAGGTGACGTCAGCACGGGATGATAGACACCTGGTCCGCATGGCGGTGACGGACCGTTTTGCTTCATCTGGACAGTTGGCAGAACGTTGGTGCACTGCTACAGGTGTATCATTGTGTGCTTCATCAATTCGTCGGCGTCTACTGCACCGTGGACTGCGTGCAAGAGTTCCTTTATACAGGATCCTCCTGACGCAAAACCATCGGCGCCTGCGGCTACAATGGGCTCATGGACATAGAGACTGGCGTGCTGATTGGCAACAAGTGGTGTTTTCTGATGAATCCCGCTTTAATTTGGGGTACAGTGATGGCCGCATCTGTGTTAGACGCTATACCGGTGAACGCCACCTTCCGGAGTGCGTTATCCAACGTCATAGTGGACGAACCCCCAGCGTTATGGTCTGGGGTGCGATTGCGTATCATGGACGATCTCAGCTGCTACGAATTGTGGGTAATCTTAACAGCAACCGGTACATCAATGAAGTTCTGGAGCCCGAAGTTGTTCCCTTCCTTCAAGGCATTCCCGGAGCTGTATTTCAACAGGACAATGCCCGCCCACATATTGCCAGGAATGTTCAAGACTTCTTTTCATCACAACAGATACAGCTTCTTCCTTGGCCTGCCTATTCGCCGGATATGTCGCCGATTGAACATGTGTGGGATTTCGTTGGTCGGCGTCTCGCTCGTGATCCTCGTCCCATAGCTACTACAGATGAACTTTCGGATGGCATACAAGCAAACTGGAATGCTCTTCCTCAGGCACACATTCAACATCTGTTTGATTCCATGCCACGTCGTATAGCATCACTTATTGCAGCGCGTGGTGGCTTCACCAAATACTGATTTTCGACATGTAATATTGGTTTTTTTTTTTGCTTTGTATTTGTAATCGTTTATTTGTATCAACACAGGTCGTTTGTACATTAAATTTCATTCAATTCGGACGAGTCCTTCATGGTGTTGCAATTTTTACAAACATGAGTATATATATATTCATTCCTATAGGATACCTGAAAAAATTGGATTTGTTGTAAATCTGTTAAGTGATCAATTCAATTTTCTGCAAAATCATTTTTTATAAATAAAGCATATCGAAAGTTACAGAGCAAAATATGTACCCCTCCCATTGAAATAACATTGAATGTAACCTTAATTTTGGAGAGGAGTTTATAATAGCAATGGCATGTTCTGTACAAATTTGAAAAACAAAAATCCTCGTATTGCCACCCGTACCCTATTATCGTTAATCGACTGTTCCACGTTAAACTAAGGTAACTTCTAGGGATGAATTCGCCAGCGTTAGACAGTATAGTTCGTTCACGAAAAGTAGTCCGATGGTACCGTTAGAAATAACGGGAGCTGACGTCACAAACGGCCTAGCCGATTACAGCAGAGGGGAGAACGTCATTTCAGAACTGGCTTTTGGGGCAGACATCGCTAAAAACCAGTTCTGAAATGACGTCCTCCCCTCTGCTGTAATCGGCTAGGCCGTTTGTGACGTCAGCTCCCGTTAATTCTAACGGTACCATCGGACTACTTTTCGTGAACGAACTATACATTCTCTGTATCATTCTCTTCGGAATTTCCATAGAACAGTTAATCGTGACTTTTACTTTCTCTCTTCTTCTACATGTTATTGTTTTTTCAATTTATATATTTTCCACTTTCTTTTTTTTTTCGGCCAACATTTTATTTAACATGGTCTATTTTTCCCTACCCTTTACGTCGTAAAAGCCATTGGCGTACGCAGGGGTGTGTTAATTGGGTTGTAACCCCCCATTGCAATGAAATTTTGTATATTTAACATAGGAATATATGAGTTGTAGCTCTGTAACCCCCTCCCCCACAGCCTATAACCCCCTTTACAAACTTTCGCTCGCGCCTATGGTTTAAACGTATCTCAAGACAATCCACTCTTCCCTTTTGTATTATTTATAAAGTTTATTTCGCGTATTTCTGAATATATTGAAGTCATCAATTTTCCTCTTTCTAACGAATCCACAATAAACCCAAATTTGATGTCGAATTTTTTTTACCAGTTCTTCACTGGGTCTACCATCTATATATTTGTTTTTGTGTCCAACATAAATTCACTTAAACAAAATAGATGGCGCAATAAAATGGAAATAAAAAATTTAAAGTCGAACCTGAGTTAAAAACAACCCCAAAACGGGGGGACGTAGGCAAAATAATTAAAAAAATATTAATTATTAATTTTAAAATAATTTTGCCCCTGTCTAAAAAAAAATTATGACCATCCCCCCGAACTCCAGATTACGTTTTTGCTTGTGGGGACCCCCCCCCCTCTCTCTACCTTATCTCTTTTTTACTAATACCTATCATTTAGCTAACAGCAAAACCTATTTAACTAATTAAAACTAATTCAAAGATAATAAACAAAAAGCCCTTTAATTAATATAATTGTTACTATCTTTTTTTTTTTTTCAAATACCCCACAGTGTTGTACTCAAACTTCACATGTGTTAACGCGATTTTGAATTTTAAGGACCTACAAGTCCTTAAAATTTAGAACAAAGTTAATCGCCTGTTTGTGTTTTTATGTGCAAGAACAGCAAAGGTTCTGCTACGTTGGTATCTACAGTTATCCGAAAAATTCGAACCTCTACTGTCAATAGAACCCAATTCTAGTCCTAGTCTAAAATAAGTCTAGTGACCCGCATTCTACGATTCCATTGAAAGTCAAACCCCTGCTGCATAGGCGAACACATGAAGTTCATAAGGGATGGGGTTATAGGCTCAATGTGTGTGTGTGGGGGGGGGGGAGTTACAGAGCTACAACTCACATATTCCTATGCTAAATATGCAAAATTTCATTGCAATGGGGGAGTTACAATTCCAACTCCCATCAACACCCCTCTGCGTACGCCAGCGCCCTGTTGACTAATTGCGCCCTGTTTAATTATGATTAATGAGCCCGACAAACGATTGCGTTATCATGACGCGACTATAGGGCCGTATATCTATTTTTTTTTTTGCAGGAATTTCGAACCTCTAGGGACTTTGAAAACCAAGCACCGGGCTATAGCAAGCAGTTAGCAGGAGAATTCCATTTAAATTATTTATTATTGTATAAATAAAATTAAATAGTGCGTTATTCAATAGTTCTTGGAGGCTATTTGGAACGAATTTTGGCCAATGTGAATCAAACATAGCTCGCAGACATACCCACGTAGCCAATTTCGTCGCAGGCTCGCGAAGCCAAATGCTGTGAATATATTTGAATACAGAAATGGTGCCTTTTCAACGCAATCAAGGCACACGTCGCCTCATTTGATTTTCTCCAGAATCTGAGCCTTTTTTCCCGAAAAGGGAGATATCATTCCCCTGAATACTCTGGAATGAAGGATCAGAAAAAGACTATCAGAGCCGAGAGGGAAGCGAAAGAAAATCTAGGCGTAAAGACTGGTTTGTTTGGGTCTATGGGCTTTGGTTGCAGCGTAACTAAATTAGTTCTCCCCGCCTCGGTTTGTCACTGGTCTTTTGACCAGGTTGTCACCTGGTTAATCACCGTCTATTGAAGAGGGTTGTCACCGGATAAGCCTCATGATGTCACTGGGCGACGCTCCTATTCATTGGACGTAATTCGTTTAAGTGGATCTTTATTGGTCCAACTCTGAGATTGCGTATAGCGCGCTTAGAAACAATTTTTTCTTTGCTGTCTATTCAAGTAGCCCGGCTTCAAAGAGCCTCTAACCCAATTTCGCATTTCCAAAATTTTAAAATATATTTATTGAACGGCGAAGGGTTTACAAAATTAATAATTTATTTACAAATCTGCAGTAATAAAAATATATGTAATTAAACCTCATCAAACAGAAGTCATCTGAAGAAGAAGTCTAAAAGCATTTATATTGTAAATTATTTATTATTATTATTATTAACGAAAAGCATTACGCTTCTTAAAAATTAAGGTTACTACAAAAAATTGGGGTTTTTTAAAAACTAAAATTATCATTAAAACGTTAAAATTATCATCATGCAAACATAAGGATTATCATACATTAAGAAAACATTAAGGCTATTACTCATTAAGAAAACATTAAGATCATCAATTATTAAGCAAATGTTAAAGTTACCGTTGATTGAAAAATCATTAAGATTATAAAAAACTGATTACGGAAATATTGAGATTATAAAAAATTGATTAAAAAAATATTAAGATTATAAAAAAATTGATTAAGAAAATATTAAGATTATAAAAAATTGATTAAGAAAATATTAAGACTATAAATATTCATTAATCATATGGCTATAAATATTCGTTAATCATATAAGGCTATAAATATTCATTAATCATATAAAACTATAAATATTCATTAATCATGCAAGACAATAAATATTCATTAATTACACAAGACTATAAATAATCATTAAGAAAACGTTAAGGTTATCATTTATTAAAAAAATTAAGATTTTCGTTCATTAAGGAAACATTAAAATTATTATTTATCAAGACACCATATATATATATATATAATTTAAGCGTAATATAGAATATTAAGGAACATTTTTCTCTTTAAGACCTAATCGCAAGATTTTTTATAAAGCGTCTCGGGTATGTCCTCGATATGTTTTAACTTCTACGCCCCTAAAATCAAAGTTAGCCTCATCCTTAAGGATTCCACCTTTGGCCTTGATCTTCCAACTCCCTCCTTTAATAGTTTATTCTCTTATTCTTTGTAGTAGATGGTTCTTTTCTTTTTCTAGAACATGTTACCCCCTCCAAGTCTTTTCAATTACACTTGCAGTACAAACAATTGTCAAATAATTAATAAGGAAAGCAGCAGCAAAACAGTACAAAACGCAAAAATGACACGGTTGTGAGAGTCAAGTATTGATCTCTCAAAAAAAATTAAGTTAAATTCTTTCAAAACATTTTGTATACTTCCAAAAAGTATTTTGGAACAAACCAACTTTCAAATTAGCAATCTTAATGAACTTAAAAAATTTCATAAATTTGACTGATGAATCTTAAAGCTCAATCGCGTAAGATGATTTTTGGCGCAAATGCGCATCATCCTACTTCATCCTCCCAGATTCAAAAATCGGGGCAACTTTTCAGCAAACAAGCAAGTAAATGAAAATATGATTCGAAGATTTGGCCGAAATAGCTACTGAACAAAATCGCCACCTGAGATACTTATCACCCTTCCACACAGACGAAGAAGAGGAGGCTAATTTAAAAAAAAAAAAGTTATTTTCCCCCCTTAACATTTTAATACATATAGAAGGCTATCGTTGGATTCAACGATAGATATACTACTCATTCGTTTTATTAATGGTTTCCTGCACTGTTGCCACTTGGGATACAAAGTAACAGAAACTTAATAAGTACCATTTCCGAAGTTGGTAACATACTAAATTTCTTTCTTTTATTTGACCTTTTCCAAATGTTATGCATAATATCACTTCCGTGTCTGGCAACAAATATTGTATATAATTTCTCTTTGTATATTTGGCAACATTATGTACTTTTGCGTTCAGAATGTGTAGGTAGGTCAGTCTTCCCTTTACCATTGATGTATTCAGACGTATCGCTCTGCCAAAACGCAATACTAGTCTCTAACATTGCAATTGAATTAGTTTGTTGGCGTATTAATTAATGAATGAATTATCCTAAACCTTCAATAAAATATTTAATTGAGATCCGATACCAAACTTGAGTATTAACACGGCACGTGGTACAATTGTAGTTGGAGTATTTGTTGAGGATTAGAAAATATGAATTATTGAAATTACATCTCGTATTTTAACTATCATAGACCAATGATTACGTCTGTTTGAAGTCACTAAAAAAAAAAAACTTTCCAGGTTATTGAATACATTTTTTCGTTGAAGTGTTTTTTTTTTAATTAACTTCAACGTTAAAAAATTCGTCAAAATGAAAACAGCAAACTTGGGGGAAAAAAAAAAAAAACAAAAAAAACAACGGTGGTTGAACAGAACGAGAAACGAAACATAACAGGTATGTATTTTTATTTTATATAAAGTAAGTAAGTAATACTTTATTCCTTATTATTATGTACATCAGGAGACCATACAAACGATTTGCTTGGGAAATGGAAAGAGAGCAGTAGCGATGCTAGTAACGGGGCTCTCTTTCCGGGGGACAGAGCACGGGATTTCTCGTATTCAACAAGAAACAATAACGATATCGATTCGCGCGTACAGATCCTCAAAGTTATAAAGCGATTTACATTTGCAGGTGTATCACATTTACAGAGTTTATGAACAGTCTTGACTC
>QLNU02015003.1:33627739-33658370 GCA_006491805.2 Dysdera silvatica | reverse complement strand
GTTTCTCTGGATTCATTAGCGGCGTAGACAAGGACGTGCTACCGGGGCGAAAGTCCGGGGCGCAAAATGTTAGTATTGGACTGGTGGAAAGGAATGTTAAAGGCTTGGGCTTATTGACAGCCCATGCTTTGGCTTTAGTGGTGCGAAGTCGAAGTAATAACGACATAAAAGGAAAAGGATCATGTACAATTTTTGCACCCAACTTTACGGATATATAAAAAAAAATCAAGGTTTCGACTCTCTGGAAACTATAGCATGGAAAAATTTTTCTTCGTCAAAAACAATATGAGACTGAAATCTTTTCTCAAGTTCTGGTTTTGTCACCCTGTGGTGCTTCCGAAACACCGTTTTAAAGCCTTTCTAGCCGCGGCACAAAGTACCCCGTTCTCTAAGACGCAACAAAGTTAATTAAAGGTCTAGCATTTACACAAAGGTAAAACAGGTCTAGAGGGGAGAAGAAAAACAAGACTATTTTTTAATATCATAAAGTCTGATTTATTTTGAAAATCACAGCGAACAATACATACTCAAAATACCACAAACAATACTTAAAAAAATATAAAGAAAATGAACACTAAATTAAAAATAATCTTCAGGTATTCATTTATACCTAAATTACATACATAGCTGAAACGATGTACATAAGTATCCTCAAAGACTAGATATTGAACATAGGTGCACACCGAGTTTCAAATAAAACAAAATGGCGAAAATTGCGGAGAATCCAAGATATAGTCTTAACACGAGATACGATTACGATGCAGTCATCGATGAAAACTCGATTAAAATGTCATCAATACTAGAACTTTAAAGCAGAATGATTGGATATATTTTAAGATAAAAATATGAATCTTAAGGTTTATATGGTGGTTATACTAGAAGAAATAGAATTTAATTTCTAGCTATAATATAGGTAACTAGATATATAAGGAAGATATAAGTATGTTCTAGATGCTGATTTTATCCATAAAATACCGTTTCAGATACCACTTCAAATTTTTTCATGATTACATAAACTCTTTCGGTGTCTATGCTGAAAGCAGGTTACAATCTGTCATACGAACTACTTGGCTATAAGTGCTATTTTGCATATAGAAAAGTAGCTGTACTTGGCAATATTATAATTGGCAACACCAAGCGTATTTGGCTATATACACACAGATGTTTATTCACAATTTGAGCTTTACAGTTTTTGAACGATATACTGCTGAAAAACAGCTACATTTCTTAAGATGTGCATCTGTGTCGGTATCCTAAGAATCAAGCATCCAGAGAAAATGCAGATAAGAGCGTCATTAGAACACTGAAACATTTTCTTTCTTAAACAGGATGCAATTTACGAATCTTCACTGTACGATATTATGATAGCTAACTAATTTTGTCCATTTATGCTTTATGAAGCAAGGATAGCAGAGTACATACTGCGCCAGGCCCAAGAGCTTTCACAGTGGGGAGCGTCTAGTACCAATAGTATTCAAATTTAGCAAAAAGTTTCGCAACTACTCCCTGTTACGAAACATTATGCATATCTGTAAAATTTATATGTAGTCTTTAGCGAACTTTACGTTTTCACAAACTTTATGTGGTGTTATGATTAATGTGGCACGATGTACACAGAAAGACACGGTTTCAAAACAACATTTTAAACTCTAAAAAAGGTCATATACAAAATTTTGGGGGCCCCAATAATATAGGAGCCACAGCCCCAGAGGCCCGTGCATTAATCGGGCCCTGGTTATGACCCCATTATCCCCCTACCTTGCATATGCTAGTGTGAAACTACATTTTTATGGATATGTGTTCCTTTGCTAATAAAAAAGTAGATTAGCTACTTTTTTTATGAAATGTTATGTGTATCTGTAAATTTTAAGCAATATTTAGTCAACTTCAAGAAAATTTACGTGTTTGTGAACTTCGTGAAACTATGTATTTTTGTGAACTTCGTGAAATTATGTATTTTTGTGAATTTTACGTGTAAATATGTTCCTTTGCCAGAACGCTTTAGATGCCTCCGCAAGAATACATTTGGGACATTGGTGCTCCAGGCAGCTGCAATATTAGTGTTTGCCTGAATCCGTCATCGATCAGATGGGTTTCCTGCATGGTGGACAAACATGTTACCTCTACGTGATAGAAGGGCAACTTATTCCTGATCTGATGCTTGTTGAGTATCAGTAGTGGAACAATTTCAGAATTATAAGGGGGAGGCCCTCAAGCAGCTTTAAATAAGACTATATAATTCGGTGTTAAAGATTGTACCTTGGTATTTAACAGGGGGGGGCTTGAAAACCCCCTTTCCTAAGCCACTGCGAAGTATATATATAACCCTTCACACTTATATGTTCACCATTAACAGCAATTTCTATCTTTTTAGAATTTCCCGACAGAGGGACGTAACTATATCAACAGTAAAATTGATTCGGTCTTAATGAGAACAGAGGAAGGTTATTGTGTAAAAGGGAGAGATTAGTATTGACAGTATATATTTTAAATGCCTAAACTACAAATTTAATACTACATATGATTCAGATAACATCTTGCTCAGGGGTATAATTTTAGTAATGAACTTGAAGACGGTGATAATGTATTCTGGAAGGAAGGTGTTGGGGTGATGTTATCATACAATCAACGAGTTTCGAAAGCTCGTTTAGAAATTGCCACTTTGAAGATTGGTGTGCAAAACTGCTTCTAATTCTTTGCTTCTATGTGCAGTTATTTGCTTTGCTTGTTGGTGAATAAATGAACATTTGTTTTGGTTATTTTATGACTGAAGTGATTTTTGGTATGTAGTGGAAAGTCAATATGGTGCAATAGTCAGAGTGTTTGGAAATGACGAGATATCAGTACCACTTGGTGGTGGTAACTACGAGAAAAATAGGTGAATTATGAAAGAACTATATAATGCATCTTGTTCTTTAATATAAATCCATTCTTCCAATTAGAGGAGTGTCAATATAAAAACATGGCAAAAAATAGATCGAAGTTCTCTTTTGAAGGTGGACTCATTGCAAGATTATTGCTAAGATTTTAAAGTTTCCACTAAATGTGCATAAAAAAATCGTGCACATATCCAGAGCTCCTCAAGAATTTCAGCCAACTCAAAACATTTATACATTACCTAGTTTTCTTAACGTCTTTTGACTAATTCAACATTTTGAAACTGTCTCACCTTATTTAGATTTTCAAAATTATTTTCTCAGCAATAATTTTTTTTAATTGCTTCCCTGTTAAATGTCATCAAAATTTCAACAAGTTTCATGGTTAAGCTCCCTGAGGCTTACAGAGCATAAGAGTGGCCACCTAAAATCAAAGCTTACCATTCAGTGGAATAAATGCGAAAAACTGTTTGAAGCAGTATCTGAAACATAAACTGTGCGTGCATCATACCATCTACAAAATGCTACTGGATGGTAACTTGGGCAGGAGAGCTACACAAGAAAATGCAGATTGGCAATTCGAAATGTGCTACAGAAGAGAGCCGAGTCTTAGAACATTGAGCTACAGCCTCCACAAGAAGGTTTAAAATTCAATCCTTTCAAATACACAAGTTAAGAAATTACTCAGAAAAATACTACAACTACCATTTAAATAAAATCAATATAAAACAAAAATACTACAAAATTTGAACTCATAGAATTAGATATAACAAGACAGCATAGCTTTTCAATCACCAAAACCGGTTGCACAATTATAGCAATACTTACATGTTTTGTTGACTATACCATGGTTGGTTGCATTTTTATGGCACAAGGACAACAAGGATCATTCTGCACCAAACAAGGCAAGACTGTACATACGGTTGGTCATATCTTATATTTTGTGCCCGAAAGACAGATAAAGCCAGGTTGTGTTGGGTGACCTAAATCCCAATCTTTAGTAAAAACCATTTTTGGAAAATTTACAGCAATTTTGGTGGCATCAGGCCATTTATATATTTATATTATCAGGTCATCTATATATTTTATATAACTTAAAAAAAAAAGTTTGGGAAAAAAGACTTTCTTTTTCAAATAATTTAATACCTTCAGGTAAAAGTGCCCATTCTACAAAATATAAATCTCATGAAATTATTTGTATTTAAAGCATAAGGACAGCAAGGTTCTGCTGCACCAACAAGTGAGTGACCATCTTTAGAAAGTCCAAAATTTATTCACACACACATATATATATATATATTAATAGGAAATTGAGTTCATGTTCTATGGTGGCTTAATGCAGCATTTGAAATGGGACTACTGTCATCTCGAAAGCGGCAAACATCCATGCTTACTCTGGTTGGAACTTGCAGCCTTGAATTGAACTGAGCAACTCATCTTAGTTAACTAAGATTTGAGTTATCTTTGTAATACATTTATTTAAATGAGCTGAACGATGAATATTTTGCTACTTTATTATGGACGAGATACGACTGCATATAGGATGCTTTTGGTTGAAACGTGTGCACATCTGAGTCACACATTGGATTAGCTTGAGTTCTAAAAGAGGCTAAACACTTTCTAGAAAGTGTTGAACACCCACAGCCTCATTCATGCTAGTGGGATTACATTAGGTGATACCAAGAAGTACTTCCCGAGTACTGATTCTAAAATGATGGAACGTGTGTACTAGTGTCTGATATTTGAAGTGATTCCTTAAAAGTCTTGAAATATAGGGAAAATTTTTAAATTTGGCATTATTGAAAGGTACCTGGATCTATAGTTAAAGAAATACCCAGCACTGCTACTCTCGACCTGAAAATAATATTTCATGCTCAGCACAATGCTCCTTTTCCCTTATTCATGTCATCTAACACAAAATTTTCATCGACATTAGTGCGAAAAACGATAATTTCATTCGTTACAACAATTTCAAATCGTTACACAAGTGGAAGAGGATAACTGTTGTAAAGTCCATGTAAATGTGTATCATTTAACCGGAGGTGGGGGGGGACCATAAAGATTCATCTAGTTGGCTAAAAGTAATGCTGTGAAGGATTTTAGTAAAAAAAAGTTTTGTAACTACTTATTTTCACAAGACGTTACGCATATCTGTAGAATTTATATGCAGTTTTTAGTGAACTTTATATTTTCACAAGCTTTATGTGGTTCTATGATTAGTGTGCCATAGTGTATGCAGAAAGTTCGTGAAGGGGAGGGCCTTGCAAGAACCACAACTGCATATATGTAAAATTATAATGGGGATGGTTATGACCACAGCCTGTTCAAGCCAAAGTGGGGCCCAGGGCCTAATATTTATTTGGGGCACCTCCCTGTGCACTCGCAACAAAGTTA
This sequence comes from Dysdera silvatica, assembly GCA_006491805.2. NCBI lineage: Eukaryota > Metazoa > Arthropoda > Arachnida > Araneae > Dysderidae > Dysdera > Dysdera silvatica. The sequence goes on along the minus strand of QLNU02015003.1, from coordinate 33,653,100 downwards.
TTCCATAAGTAAGTAACAGACGTAAACTCTTGTTATATATATTATCTGCATAATCGATAGTTTAATGCAGTTTTCAATGATGCCTAAGTACTTGCCTAAGTAAGTCGATGCCCTTATAACTAAGAAGAAACGTAATATTAACAAATTATTCAGTTATAATTAAAAAACTAGGTTTCAACCTGACATTTTAAACTTGCAAAAAAAGATCATATACAAATTTTTGGGGCCCCCAATGATATAGGGACCACAGCCCTGGAAGTGTGTGCGTTAATTGGACCCTGGTTATGACCTCACTACCCCCTTGCATATGCCAGTGTGAAACAGCACTTTCGAGAATTGTATGTGTTCCTTCGCTAGTAAACTAAAGCAGATTAGCTACTTTTTTTTTTTAATGAAATGTTATGTGTAAGTGTAAATTTTAAGTAACATTTAGCCAATTTTAAGAAAATTCACATTTTTGTGAAGTTTGTGAAACTCTGCATTGTTGTGAGTTTCACATGTAAATACGTTCCTTCGCTAGAGCACTTTAGACGCCTCTGCAATAATGCATTCGGGACATTTGTGCTCCAGGTAGATGTAACGTTAGCGTTTGCCTGAATCCGTCATCAATACGATTGTAGCTAATGGAGAAGTTATTCAGCCCATTGAAAAGCTTCACTGTCACAATGTAAAATAAATGAAAAATTAAGCTTAAAAATCATGCTACGACAGACAATACGACTAGATGAACACATTCAATTTTTGACCATCGAACTCCACGTTAAGTTGTAAACGAAGCCATTGAAGGGGAGAATATATTTTAATGTAAGTTACAATTTTACGATAGCGATATTCTAGATCTTTTGTTTTATTGTTTGTTCAGCCTGCCCAGAATTGACAACACAGTGTCTCACAAGCACATATTGTTTTGTTTAATATTTGTTGGCTACGGTTATATTTAATAGGCAAATAGAGTCCATTGAAGACATTAGCTTCAAGACCCATCGACTTTGATTTGTACTATCTACCTCCTATCAGAGGAGGAACAAAAATAACTGCTATGTCCAGGGCAAATGGACAACTCGTTGGTGACACAGAGAAGGGCTACTCCGTGACAAACCTATTACACCAATGTATTTTCTATATAGATAATTAGGATTGCACACACATATTACTTACTGAAGAAATGGGTATGTCACAGAGCAGCACTTATCCGCATGGTTACAAAGTTTCCTACCTGTTTTGATCACCAATAAAGCCTTGAACAAAACTGGTTTTCCTCGAAGGCAAAGTAAATGCTAAGCAGTGAAATGAGAGAGTTGCCAAAGACAAGAACACTGCTCCTATATGAATTTTATAGCCAAAATATAGGCACAAAACCATGCTCAAAAACATTGGAGGAGCAGAATGTAGTATGCAGGGTAAACAATACATCATACGAACATACATATCGAATAGTTGTGATGTGTTGATAAAATTATGATGATACATTATGATACAGCAAAATATTATAAAAATATATATAGGCATCTTTATGGCGTAAATAGCATTGGAACAACAAATTTGGACATTGGAATAAAATTATACCTCACACGTTATCAAAAGCGGCAAAGTTCTTTACACAGGATGTCATTTTCCTTTGATTAGCTGAACATGCACAGGAAATGATTACGTTAAACTCACTATAGCAATTATGAAAGACAATCCCGTATTAATGATTGTTTTCCTCAATGAGAACAATCATTTGAACAAAATGATGGTCAGAAAGCAATTATTTCAGCCACTTCAATAACAAGCCACACTATTTACATTAGTTGAAATAATCACGAATGATATTTCATCGCATAAATGTTTACTTCAACAAGAACAATTATAAAAATAACGATTTGAACATAACTATATCCCTGCTATAACCATGAATAACAGTTGACCATAATTCGGAACAACTGTTATAAAACACCTTGACCACGATAAACACTACGAAGCACAAAACTGAGATTCTTCATGAACAAACAGTGGGTCTTTAGTAAAAAGAAAGTGAATTTTAATCAGATACAGAAACAACACTTCCAGTAGAAAAAATGTACAATATCCAGCAGAAATTTAAATAATTTTTTCTTAAATAACTTTTACTATTTATGTATTTTATATCATTCATGGACTAATAATAATATAATCATGAGTAACTGAATTATCTGGAATAATCATTCAACAGTTTGTTACAATAGTTACAAACAGTACCTCCCAAACGTCTGTTTAAAAACAGAAAGAAATACTAATTTTTATATCAAGGAAACAAATATAGGCAACTGAAAGTATTCTTAGAGGATTTTAGGGAATTTCACCTTTCAAACAAAGCAAAAAACTACCTTTCATTACATGAGAGAAACATCATTTCTTACCAAATAAAAGTAATATTTTTTTTATGTAATGTTACTGTTTTATCACATCATTTAGACTTTGCTTGATAAAGAGAACAGTAATTCTCAAAACATAGTAAATTTTTCTTATGCCGTTGGCAAATTTTGCTTATTTTTACTCTCTTATCATATCTCTTTCTAATTTTCCTTTTATTTCGCCTTCTTTTTCCTTGTTTTTGCAAGTTTTTCTTATTTTTATTCTCTTTCTAACTAATCTTCCTTTCATTTAGCTTTCTTTTTCCTTGTTTTTGCAAGTTTTTTTGACTTAATTTTACTTTCTAATTAATTTTCCTTTTATTTTGCTTTCTTTTTCCATGTTTTAGCAAGATTTTCTAACTTGTTTTTACTTTATACAAACAACATTTTTTTCTTAATCACCTATTTAAAGCTCATTTGCTATGCAGACGTTACTAGTACTTTTATAATGGATGAAGATTTAAACAACCTTATAACTAAAACAAATTGTGAAGTCAAACTTTACATTGATTTTTTAAACAAAATTTTTGTACTTTAAATGCAAACAAAATGTCTTTTTTAACTCTTAAATGACACACTAACGTAAACCAACTTCAAACTTCAAAAGGAAACTACATCATTCCCTTTTCTGCTGAAATAAAATTCTTGGGTGTCATTCTTCAGTTTAACGTTAAATGGAACCCCCACATACAAACAATCTCAGCCAGGGTTAGTCGAAATATTAATATTATACATAATATTCAAAACATGTTACCTGCACATACCCTTATAGATTTTTATTATTCATTTTTTCCCATTACTTTTTTTTATTTTTTATCTGGGGGACTGTGGCTACACCTAATCTTAGCCATTTAATTGTACTGCAAAACCATTTTTTGAGGATGTTCAATTTCTCTGGTTCCTTCTCCTCGGCAACTGCTGTACAGTACATTAGAATACTTACAATTGATAAATTACTTCACTATAAAATTGCAATTTTTGTTTCGGGACTATAAGCATAAAATAATAATATGATACAAACACAATTGCCCAAGTCGAATTAAACCTGGATTGTACCTCTGAAGTGGTAAAAAAAGATGGAGGAAGAGAAGGGAACTCAGTGGATATTGGGCTAAAATAGAAATTCGTCAAAGTCTCGGTGTGGCTATTCTGTTTGTGGATGGTAGTTTCCAGACCGCTGGTTTAATTTATTTATAGGCATTATAATCTAACACAAATTCAAGAATAAAATCAAAAATTATATAAATTTTTATGGTGCAGTTATTTTATAAAACATAATAACAACATTGCTTATAGCTATTTCGATAATGCTAAATGGCTATCTTCGTACGAAATGAATTCAGGAATGATCACATGACCACAATAAACAAGGTTTAGGTTTTGAAGTTTTAGGCTTTTCTATTTTTGGAACACAGTTTATGGTACATATTTCAAGCTGTAATTTTGTTTAAATTTCCATGATTCTTAGTTGGTTTATTCACAATTTTAGTGTCATTGCTCTAAAAAAAAATTTTTCTTAACAGGCTTGCAGAATCCACAGATCTTTTATGTCAAATTTAAACATAATTTTGTTTGTAAAGTGTACGATTTTCTAAAATTCTACCCTAGCGCTGCTAGGTCTCGAAAAGAAGTTAGAGCAGCTGGGCTGTGCTAGGCCTCGACTATACCACTGATGGATAAATGTTTTACTAGTAATGCCACTAGATGGCCATAAGGTAGCTAGGCCCCTGGAAAAAACAAAAACGGCTTTCCATCTCAATGAACTGTTTCAGTCCGATACGGAGCAGAGCAACCATGAAAAAACACTGGCCAGAAACGTTCCCCCTGTTTATTGGGAATTTACTCACGTGTTTGGGGGGAAGGAGTGGAAAAGAAGCATTTATTTGCTTGAAATGCATAAAATTCTACTTTTAAACATAAACTATATCTACAAACATCATCATTAACGTCTGCAAAACCAGCATAGTTCTATATTGAAAATTTTTTGTCTACAAAAATATTTCGAGAATTCAATTAGGCACATAAACCTATCGGAATAAAATACAGGGTACCAGGGAGGAAATTACATAAAAAGGTTAAACACTGGTAAAATAGCAATGAAAAAGATCACTCAAGCTTTCGGACGCATCAGCAGCAGTCCTTCATCAGGAGTAATGACGATGTTATGTTTCTGTCTCTTTTTTATACTTGAAATTTCTGGAAAACCCTTCATCAGAGTAGTCCCGCAGAATGGGAAAACCCAATGAGAACCAATGGGAGGCCTCCAATAGAATCATGGAAGAACCCCAATAGGGACCAATGAGAAACCCACACTGCGGGTTACCTAATTTGGGGATGTCTCATACATTTCAGAGTAAGAGTTGTTTATAAGTTTCTGGAAGTGGTTGTGATGTATTAATGGCTTTCCCGTGTAGTTTGTAAGTTTCCCAAGATTCTAAGAAGAGTCTACTATTCTTGTTTGTGATGTGCCGTTTTTTTTAAATATTACTTTCATCATAAAAAATGAACTTGCAGCTTTTGTGCAATCATCGTTTATGAATTGCTTATATTTCTTTTCATTTAATTTATTTAATTTTTTAATTCCTTTAATATATAAGTATGCATATATATTTATTTTTATGTTATTTCATATTTTCCTTATTATTAATTTACTGTATATATATCTTGCTACTATACAATGATCTGTAGATATAATAATTTCCATAAAACAGTTCCATAGAGACCTGGAAATTAAAGTGTCCTCTTTACGATAAAAATGGGGCAAAAAAGGTTATGATACATTCAACCTCAAGTAACGTATGTCATGTATGTAATATATAAACCCATGTTTAACTCCTTAAACAATAACTGGGATATATCGTATCTTATGGGTCCTCAGCCCTATTTTTTCCTTTTTCTGGTTGGATGACATCTTAGAACAGCTAATTATCATAGACACAGACCCCATATTCATGAACTTCTAAGCACACAGCTGTCTGATTCACGGACCCTGGTTTGTGGGCTTTAACTAGAAAAGCCTAGCTCAACGTATTGTTTATAATATACATTCTACACAAAACAAGCACAAATAGATTACATATAGTTTTATATATAATTCTCTTCAATGTAATAAAAAAATACTGAAAATTTAACACAGCTGACATGCAGATAGGGTTGTCAGGCATAATTAAGCACCATTATATAAAGAGGTGTATGGCGAATGAAAACGTGTTCATTTAAAATAATGTTTCTTCCCACTCTCATTTTGATTTCATAAATGGGCATAATTATTCATTCTATGAATGGTTTAAAAGAATGAGAATGGAGAATACATTCGACAGAATGAATTACCTTGCCCACCTCCAATCCTACATTGTGCAATAATAATAATATATAATATGTATACAGGTAGTTCTAGCTTTACGAACTCCTACGTTACGAATTCTCGGTTTTACAATTTTTTTTATGTGATTATCACAAAACCTACCTGGATTATGGGAGTTACTTCAAATGAAAATTTCATAACTGTGGAACCTCTGTTCTTTCTTTCACCCTTTAAGGCTTCGACAAAGCATTTCAGAACACAGAATAAGCAATCGAAATTTTTGAGTCGCAAGACTCCAAGTTTGAGAGAAGCCATGGACAGTTTTTAAGGATTTAAAAAGATGCTTATGCTTGCTACCGGGAAATTTATAGGCACAAGCAAATCACTACAGCTTTCCTACAAACGCAATAGCCGCTAATACATGAAAATCAAAGTGATCTTCAACAAGTTGGTTGGCTATATTTTTATGGCATAAGGACGTAAGTAGGGGTCATTCTGTACCAAATAAGGTGCCTTCAATGCAGACCCAGCCCGACCATAAGGCGAACTGGGCGGCCGCCTAAGGCGGCATCACGATAGACTTTTTGTTGCTTAATGCACCACTACACGATAATCGAAATAAACTCAACAACAAATAAATGGAATTAAATGGATTATCGCTTGCCCTGGTAAAGCCGATGGTTACTTTTGATTTTACAGACGAGAAAAAAAAAAAATAATTTCAACGAGAAAGTTTGGAGGGGCTCTTCCTCTAAACACCCATTCTGTGGTTTAGCCCCCGTGACCTCATGGTGTTGAAATCTCTTAGCTAACTAAGTATCGACGAGGTGTCAAGATATATATAGTTCTGCATCGTACATCTCAGCTGCTTATATATTTTCCTTCCTAAATATTCTTTCTTGAAATACAAAATTGTAGCATATATCTCAATGCGGTTATGACTGCATCATTCCTCCCATGCGTATGGCAGTAGTTAAAACTTAATTGCACTGAATAATACCACGTTAAACGATTTATTAAATAACATTACAGAGAGATCAGGTGTATATATGAATATAAATCTCAAAATGTAATTGGTTCGAAAATGTGATAGAGTATATATATTCTAACTACAATTGGGAGAGTTTAAATATTATATAAGCACCTTTGTGGGGGGTGGGGGGGTTGCTGTTCTTATTTTCCTATGTTAGCCAATGTTAATTTTTGCTTACCAGGGATGGCGAAGGATATAAAATGGTCAAAATATTGCTTACGTAGTCTCTCCCATTCTATTAATAAAAAATGCATATTTATGATAATAAAAATAAAATTGGGAATTATATTTTTAATTGAAAACTAAAAAATGCATAATACATAGAAACTGAATATGTGGCGTATAATTAATTTATGTGGACGTAAACCAGAATGTTTTATCATTCAATACGTATTTACAAAAGTTACGTTAGAAAAAATAATAACTTAAGAAAATTGTATTTAATTAAAAAAAGAAATAATCAGGTATTTGGTTTATGTGGAGAGTACTCTCTGGAGAGTCGTAGCTGAACATATATTTTTTAACCACTTAGCAAATTTAGATACACATCTCAGACATTCGGCAGAGTCGGAATGAAATGCTGTAATATTTCAATGATTCTATTGAATACTAGATTTCTCTTTTTCTCCAATCATTTTCTTTCAGTTTCGCTATCATATCTTCATTGGTAGTATAACTAAAAATGGGGTGGCCAAAATATTGCTTACGTAATACTTGAACACTCGCTAACTCTTTTACCTCATTTCCTAAGATATTATATAATTGCACAGGCTTAATTTATGCTACAAAGGAACCCAGAAAAAATTTCTAAGGTTCCACAAAATCTTAATCCAACCCTGCCTTTTAATGAATTAACTATTAAAATATAACAACAGAACACGATAATAATGATATGTGCATGGTATCGTTCAATATAGTGCAAAGTTGAAGGTAATTATTTTAAAACGAAATCTATGTGTAACAATTTATATTGTTATGTAGCATATATAATATGAAATAATATAAATGTGTAAATAATATAAACATATGTAATGTTATTTATTGGCAATACCTTGATTGAACAGTTCTTTTTTTCTTTTCTTTTTTGATAAGTACATTACCATTTTCTATTTCATGTATGTTGGTGGGTTGATTTTTTTGAAGTGGGTGGGGGAGGCACAGGCCATTCGCCTATGGGGCCAAGTTTGCTTGCACCGGCCCTGCTTCAACAAGTGTTGGACTATTCAGGGTATAACATTTAAAGGCTGTATCACATTTAGACATTGAGGATGATGTCGATTAAGGTAAGTTTTAAATAAGTACCGTGTGTCTATATCTATAATGGATATTATTTTGTTGTATCTTAAATTTCTATTGTATATAAATCATTGCTTATGAATTAGACATTGTTTTATCATCCTTTACATAAATAATCAATTCAATGTAATTTTCATAAGCAATCATTTTAAATGAGAAAAATAAATTGTCAGGAATGGGGAAACATGCCTATTACATTGCAACTATGTGAAATAAATAAGATCTCGCATCATGAATGAGGACTCGGAATGAATTCATTCGTAAAGGCAAGAACCACCTGTGCATTTGCAGGCAATATTTTTTCCTTATTATAATTTACACATTCTATATACACATTTGCAATATATATATATATATATATATACTTTCTCTTAAGTCCACTTTTTCGTTGTACAGTGATTAAAGTGGCAATAATCATTTTCTTTCCTTAAAATCTAAGTGAATATTAAAATAAAATTTAATTTTTAATCAGAAAGAAAATTAAAAATTGAAAGTTATCGTAAATTATTTACCCAGTTCTACGAGATGCTAGACTGTCAAAACCAGTGAATCTTTTAAATACAAAAAAATAAAAACTACTCTATCAATCAATAATTTCACATCATCTGAAAATGACATTTCTTTAGCCTGGTCACAATTGACATGTTTTTTACACCCTTTTGATAATTCATTAACATCTCACCACTTTCAGTATGTATGAACACATACACAGTACAATTGCTTTTACTTTATATTAACAAAGCATTATTGTTTCAAAATAGTCTTCATAAAATGAAAAGCATGGATGTGAAAAAAAGTGGAATTAGTAAAGAAGGCAATAATTACCTTTATCGTTTTTGAAACAACAATAGCAACCAGCTGATGAGATAAGCAATACATAATATAGGCAAAATGATAAGTAACATTTAGTTAAAAATGATAGATAATATATAAAAAGACAACTCACTGATAAAAAGATAATACAGGTAACTTAAGCTGTTCTTAACTTGTGTTCCCCAGATGCCTGGGAAGTCCATATAAAGCTTAACGCTGATGAACAACATCGAGTTGAACCCCAGAATTACTTGCTTGCTTTTGGTTTTACGGCTCAAAGACTACAGTGGTCATGCTGCGCCGGGACCTACTGTTTTCCGAGGAATCCGAACCTCTTAAGGCCTAGGGAACCAAACCCCGGACTACAGTGAGCAGTGCGATCTTTATGAGATCTCTGAGTAAGCGTTCTTTGCACTGCTGGGAGTCGAACCCGGATTAGCGGCGCACTAGGAGAACGCGTTACCACACTGCGCCACCGCAGGGCCGAACCTCATTAAATTTTCAAATATTATCAAGTATAACAATGCTTTAAAGTGAAATAAATGCAGCAACAGCCTTCTGACTAATAAACTAATCTGATGCTTAGTATTGTTATTATTGTATTTTAAATTTTGAATGTCATCAGAGTTTAATAAACATATAAAAAAAAAAAGGGTGGGCATTTATATATTTCTCCCTTCTTTCTAAGTTTGAGAATCTTAAGATTTGGGGATACATAACATCCAAAAACATCTAAAAGGGGGGTCCTTGATAAAGAGAAGGATAAAAACTCCAGTTATAGACGAATTTATAAAATACATAATTCATATTTAAAGTATTTCGTCTTGCAAACTCTTTTTTCAGATATAAAGACACTTCACTTCTCCACAATATTATGTTATTCAAAGACAAGATGCAAAATCGAAACTCAAAATGTGTAAACTCACTTTCCAAATTATTTCACAAAGTACTGTCATATATCTCAAGCTTCAATGAATTATAGAAATTTTAAGAAGTAATTAAATTCAATCGATTTATTTCATTCCTAAATTTAAAGCAATAAAATGGACAATAGGGGGAAAAAATTAAAAACATGAATTTTTTAAAGTGCTAAAAGAAAATCCCCATTTCTGATTGCAAATCCTGATAAATTGAAAATTTAAGAAAGAAGAATTGACAGAATCAATATCTTTTGTGATATATATTTGAGCTAATTGATTTTTTTAATTTAAACTCCACAGAAAGCAATTTAATATTAGGATGGGATCAAGTGATAAAGAGAAAGAGATGAAAGATTAAAAAAGTTATTATAAAATATTTCTGTGCATTTATAATTACTTTTTAACATACTAAGAGTTATTCTCAAAATATAGCGATTTTTTCTTAAAGCAGTTCTTAACTGTAGGAATGTATTTTAACATGCGTATCACAAACACTCAGATATTACGACATTTGGAATTTTTTGCAGTCTCTTGAGAAAGCTTTCCACTGGTCCCAATCACAAGTTATCGCAGATTCTTATGTATTTATCAACAGTCCCACAAAAAGTAAGAACACACTGTATGTTTTACCGACAACAGGATATACAGAGAAACGACAAAACTGATCTATTCAAACACAGCCATTCTCATTGAAATTGTGACCTGAGGTTTTGTTATGCATAACAATTGTTAATATGAATTATACGATTAAGGTTTAGTGGTAAAATGACATACACACAACCATATTCATGCTAAATTAGACGAAATAGATGACACACTGAAAATGAAACACTCTGCTATGTATCTCTTATAGGTTGGTTGTATTTTTATGTCGCAAGGACAACAATGCTCATTCTGCACAGTACACATACAATTATATTTAAAATAGGGTACTCCACTTACAAATAACCCCTGATTGGGTATGTTCAATAGTGTAAGGACAACAGATGTTACGTTGCACAACAATCTAGTTCTTGGAAAGATACAAATTTCAGTCAGCTATTGCATCAGTCTAGATTATAGATTAATAGGGAAAATGACACTCACTCAGTGCTATCTAGATTAAAAACAGAGTTTTCTATTGTCTGTTCACCGAAAGAAGTCCTTTGAAACAGTTCAAAATAATGGGTGATGATGTCACCAATGGGTTAGCCGTTTACAGCAGAGTAGGACTCTGTTAGAACTTGTTTCTGTTTGTCTCCAAAAACGAGTGTAAAACTTGAGTCTACATTGTTGTAAGCGGCTGGCCAGTTTGTGACATCAACACCTTTTATTTCTAACTGTTCCATCAGACTTCTTTTGGTGAACAGATACTGTGAGACAAACAAGTTACCCACCACCTCCCCAACAGAACAAAAAAAAAAATGTAATCTGTGTTCCATTTACCACTGAAATATTTATTTTTGCCGTTTTAATTCTGGAATATTGGACATATCAGACTTTCTTTTATTAAGCATACACTATACATACATATATCAAACTATTGGACATGCAGTTGAATTACAGAAATTATACCGTACACATAAATTTAAGTTAATTCATATTAAATCAAATATTTAAGTTAATTCACATTAACTTAAACAATGCTTCAAAGACTTGGTTAAGTAGGTGAAGAACATAATTAGTGGATTAATAACCACAATTAATATTCAAACATACAGCAATATAACACAGAAATACGTCATCGCTAACATGCTACGACCATTTTGGTGAATTGTTAAAAAATGATCAACAACTCAGATCACTTCACACCGTGATTGTGTTCAAGCAACTGCTAAGAAATGATCGTCGGTAGATACACACACACACAGATTGTGCTTAATAATATAACTAAAAAAATAATCGGTTGGTATCATGTACGCAGAAATCGGCAACCTTATTATTCATCACATGATCAGCAGGCAATGGTAAATGAATTCTATTTCGAAACGGTTTTCAAAATGCGGATCGTAGACCCCAATTCCAGGGCTGTATTTTTTTTTTTTTTGACAGAATATTCTTTAATCATATTTTCTTAGTTATTACTTCCATATACAGTGCATTGGTGCAGGTGTATACATTCTTTACTATGTATTAATAAACATGTAGTGCATATTGCAATTCTCCAATGTAGATATAAAATATTATAATATTCCGTATACATTGTTCCATGTTGGGAGTTGAACAGGGTGTTCAGCAGAATTGCTGATAAAAATTCAAGCATATTTCAAGGCTCATTCCTAAAATTTTCAAGCACTCCTTTCCCATGACCAATTACCATTTTTCTAAAAAAGCCCCCCCCCCGCCAAGACTTGGATATAACCATATTTCCAAGCATGAAAATAGAAAAGTACATTTTAGAACGCGACCAGAGCTCCCACCAGTTCGACGAATAAAAGTAGGACAATTTTAGGGAAAAAAGTAGGACATCTGTAACGTCGACAAAAAAAACCAAAAAACTATCATATAATAGTTTTTTCAAAGCTACATGCTGACCCTCCTACATTCCACACACATGTAACGTTTATCAGTATAATAACACATTTTAAAGGTAGGTCTGTAGGATGAAGATAAGAAGAATTTCTTTCGGCAAAAAATATAATATACTGTATAATATGAAAAGAGATGCCAACTTTTGATTAGATATTTCAGGTAAACAAAATCACGATTTTCAGTAATGACTATGTGATTACAGTAATGATGTTATTAACATACATATACGATTTAAATTATTAAGGATGTATACTAAGTCACACAGTCCATGTTTAGGATTACTGTGAGCTATGACGGTGTTTTTTTTGTTTTGTGTGTGCGTGTGTGTGTATGTGTGGAGGAGGGGGGATAACAATCAGCATCAAGTTCTGCGTATTAAATTTATTGGAGGTAAGAGTAAAATGCTTGAAAAGCACAATTGAAGTTGCTAAAAAACCTTTAAAAAAAGACATTTATTAAAAAAATACACAGTCCCAACCGATGAAAAAAATTATATTCACCAAAACAGATAAACAAGATCTTCTTTCTTGTCAATATTGTTTACTAAAATTATTAATGAAAAAATTGGGGCAATATTCTTCACAAGGGGGGAAAACTGGCAAATCTAGTGGAAAATTACTAAATTTTGTGGATTTCGGTTAGTTTTGGCAGTTTCTCCTTGTTAAATCTGGTGGGGAAAATGGCAACATTGTCTCGTGTACTGTTGACCAGATCATGTAAATAGATTGCAGGGGTTAGAAAATCGCGAGGTTTTGAGCAACTTGAATTTCTCAGACTTTTCCTTAATAAATAATTCACAGTTCCGGGACGGGGCGGGGGAAGTGGCGGACTACCCTGTAAATAAAAGCTCAGCTCTCCTTTTGAGTCTATGGGAATCCACCCCCCACTCCAGGGAATAAGCAGGTGAGTAACAATTGTTTATGATAGGTTGATAATCAGATTGCCACCATATGGTCATGAAACATCAGGGGTGGTTCACAAACTCAAATATTCACAAATTGTGTCATTTTGAACATTTTCCACAATTTTAAAACGGCATTGTCAATAATGGCATAATGGGAGCCAAAAATAGCGGTTAGCATCTATGTTATATTTATCAAAACTTAAGGTTGATCTATTTTTATCTTTAAAATGGTTCAACAAAATGAAAGTTATGAAACGAAATGTGTTTATTATTATTTCTTTTTTATGCATATCGATTCGTACCAAAAATTTCACAGTGTGAGTCACCAAAACAAATAGGAGGAAAACTTCACGCCGCGGACCATGAAATTAAATATTGAACATGAATTTCAACCACATTTCCCCGACTTTACCCCGAGGTAAAAATTCAAGTACATTTCCCGATCGCTGGACACCCTGTTGAGCCATCTAGGGTTTCTCCTCCCCCTAGGTGGGGCAATTGGTGTATGCTGGAACGATAAAACCGATAAATGTGGAACACCACCGCTGTAAAAAATATACATTAAGAATATCTGTCATCTTAAAGTAAAGCAGTTATAATCGAAAAATAATCATTTAGCCTACAGTTTATCGTGATTACTAAGCATGTATACAAAGATTAGGCCTCTCATTCGAAAAAAAAAAAAATAATAATAATAAAAATAAATAATAAAATAAAAACTGTTTATGAGAGAAAATGTTGTATGGGACTTGTGATTATGCTGAGGGGGAACATGAATCAATAAGAACCGTTAATAATCAAAACCTGTAATATAATATTACAAACCATACTTGTGCATACAATGCAATAATAATATAGATCATTGTTACACGTGATGTAACGATATCACAAAAGTTGCTCTTTGTAACATTAACAATATTACAGAGCATGGTTATGTGTAATGTTAACAAGATTAGTGTACTGTTACATGCAATGCAATTCCTACCTGCAACATAGCATATAATGTAACGACAGTACAGAACATTATTACATGTAATGTAACGATATTATGAAGTATTATTACATGCAAGAAAACAAAATTACAGGGCACTGTTGTATGTAGCGAAATTACAGAGAAAACCATTTAGCATAACAATATTACATAGCAGGGTTACATGTAACAATATTACAGGAAGTGGCTACATGTAACAAGAATGCTTTGCAGTACAATAGAACCTCTCTATGCTGGACCCTTCTCACTGATGTGTGGATACACAGTGCTTATACTCAAAATTTGATGTTAGACATTCTTTCAATTTTTGTGGATACTTCATCTATAAAACATGTGTCTGCGATTGAGCGGCTTCATGGTACTCTTAAGGCAGTGGCGCACCCATGTAGAGGCCTAGGCCCTTTCCTTGGGCTAATGAAGTGAAAAATTATTACGTCAAAAGACGTAAGTAAACTATTTTTTTAAAAAAGGTAAGATTGAAAGTAGTGATGTTTCCAACAACTTCTCCCTGAACTCTGGTGACATTCATGAGTCCACTGTTAAGGGAAGCAACAGCAGCGGCTAGGGGCTGTCTTCAAACGCTTTTCAGGAGGTAAAGGTGGATCAAAACACAATATCAAACACAGTTGAAATAGAAATTCTGACTGCAGATATTTCTAATTATGTCAAGAAATCTAACCTCATTGATGAAGATAGGATAAGAGTGCTGGCCATTGTAAAATTGTATAAACATAATCTACTACTTCTAATTATTTAAGTATGTTGCATTATAGAATTATTAGCAATTTAATAATGATAAATTTACATAAAGACAGCCGTAATTGGTATGGTGTTTAGCCATTTTTCCCATCAAAAATTCCTTGCTTTACCGGGCACCCCCTCTCTTGGGAATATTCTGGATGCGCCATTGTCTTAAGGTGTTCATTGGCTGGGGTAACAAACATAGTAATTATGCTCTACTGAAAGACAATTACCACTTAAACTCACAATATAATGATCATCGATCACAATGGCCCCATTAAACTTAACGCATCCTGGCATTTGGACAATTAACGTTTTACAACTGTAGCGAAACGATTAAATTAACACTCTGATTAATGTCAACAGCTGGAAGCCAGTGGTGAAGCAGAAAATCTTTGCTCGCTGTCAAGGAGTAGGAGTTGCCCAAAACAGCAAAAACGGAGTTGGCTGTGCAAGATTTTCGGCCATCGATATTTATTCAAGGCTGAAAAAATGGCTCGGGTTCAGAACAACAGGTTTTAAACAATTCTACTTCTCAAATAATTTCAATTGGACCTTCTTCTCCTCCAGCTCTTTAATGGAGCAATGGTACGGTCCATAATGGATGCAGAGTATTTTATACGATCGAGTCATAACAGCATGAGCTTCGTCAACTAGATTTCTGAAACAGATAAGGGGGGAAAAAAAACATACATATTTTTTTTAAAAATGTTTTTAATCAAGAAAATTTTTATGAAGTATATTCCAAATTTCGTAAAAAAAAAAGAGAGAAAAAAAAAAAATAAAAGCAACTAAACGAAACTCATGGAGGGAAATCCATAAAGCTTTAAAAAAAATTTTTATTTGAAATATTACCTCATTTCCTGATTAAAACTAGAACTCTCCTTTGAAAGTTGAGCGATAGCATTTAATAGCAAATCAGAATATTTCTGCAATTCATTGGCTACTTCAATGCTGTTAATGCCATAAATATGTTCTGTAGTGGCTAGCGTGGGTCGCAGGTATTCCACAGCAACTAGCATTTTCCCTAAAAAAAGTGATTCCATTTAATAACAACCAAGAGGGGAAGGGAAAAAAAGTGAGTGACAATTCAATTATATTCACTGAAAGATAAATATGATTTCGTTTAGGAATAATAGAGCTAATTAAATTCATCATAACTCCTACATCCAGTATTCCCTAACAGCACTGGACATTAGTACCATAGATAAAATCCAATGAGCAGAGCAAAATGACTAAGTTCAGATGCCTTTCTGCCATGGTATTTTAGATATAATTTAATACAAATTGATTTTTTTGGGAGGGGGGGGGGCATATGCTCCCGTTGCCCCTCCTCTGCATACATAAGAAGTGAAATGTAAGGATATTTATTACCTAAAGAAGCGTAACAACAAGCTAACTGATCCTGTACTTCTGCAAGTTGCCGATTATAACGATACATAACTTTTTCACGAGTTCGGTGACAGCGTTTCAACCGTTCGAGAGCATCTGTAAATATAAATACATTATATATAACAGGAACTGGCCTATCCATCTCATGTTTATAATTAAAGCAATATAAAAATTATAATACTTATAATTTACCATTTTTAACCAATGATATTTAACAATAACCTGTCATTTTGTGATATCTTCCAATTAGTCACACGCATTTGTATTTTATATCACAAACCTAGCTAATATTATTCTGCACTACCACCTACAGTTTTTGAAGATTCCAACTTTCGTTATTCTACGAATGAAACCCTAAAATTTGAATTGGTTGATATTTGAAAGTTAGGAAAATGATTATGCAAAAAAAAAAAAAAATTATGCAAATAAGTAATCGCCAAATGAGCAGTGGAATTACACAAACAGACAGGGGAGGGGGAGCTATTGGGCAAAGTATGTAACAGAGGATGTTAAAACGACAACGTAATGCTACACAGTGACAGTTCGAACTGACTTGAGAATAAACATTCCAGATTGGGTAATAGATAAATCGACGTTGTCCTGATTTTAAGCAAGTTGGTGCAATGGAGGAAGAACTCAGATGTATTCTGTTTAAATATAAGATAAGGCCAAAACCCTATAGTTTAAAAACAAAACAAAACACCCCTAATTGCATTCCTGACCTTGTGTACCTAGTGGAATGAGGTTTCAGCATAGCTGCTCAACTCTGTTCCAAACTAAAAAAAAAATTATAAGCAGCTCCAACCAAAGAAATAATTTCCTACTGAGATAAAATCCATTATTGGGAAATGGCTATCACTGCATTGAGCCCATTCATGGCATCAACAATAAATATAGCAACCAATAGACTAAAAATATTTGTTATGTACGTGTACTAACTGTCCAAAAATAATAATTTGTTATGGTTTTAACTTTCACTGCGTTAATTATTACTTTGACCAATTTTCAATGAACAAGACAGGGAGCGGTGGGGTAAGTCCAGGGAACGAAGAATGAAATGGTCTGAAAAGGCACAAGAGAGCCACTCATGTGAACACTATTTGCATATCATAGTTCACAAAAGAATTTTAATAAATAGCTTGATTAAAATATATTTATACCATTTTCAAATGGAAGAATTGAGTTTTTCTAGTGTAGTTGACTTTCTAGATATTGAATTTGGAAACTTGCTAGGAGTGTAGCTGAGGTAATAGACATTTAAAATAAAACTTCCAAAAAATGTTCACAATTTTTGACGATAAATTGCAGGCAAAATATGGATTTAAAAAAACAAAGAAAACTTGTAACTAACATTCTTTTTTTAAAAATTTCTTGTAAATTTTTTTTTGTAAGATGTGGGCTGTTATGGCAATAAGAAAAGGATTTTCAGAAAACACAATTTTCCTACCTTTAAAATTTCCCTTTGCTGCAAGTTGAAGCCCTTGAACAAACAAATCATGAGCAGTGAACACTTTCTAAAAGGAAAATTATAGGGGGGGAAACCCATAATAAATGAAAATTAACATACATAACAGTGATTAAAATAACATAATTACAAAAGAGAGTTCTGTAACATCGACGTTACATAATTACAACAGAGTTCTGTAACATCGACGTTACATAATTACAAAAGAATTCTGTAACATAGACATTACCAAAAGACTATTGCAGAGGAAGTATTTGGTGTCTAGTAGCTTAAAAAGGGGGGGGGGGCGTATAAATCGCTAGTTCAATCAAGAAATCTTAATAAAGTGTAGCTTCACTCAACACATGCCTTTTTGGGGGGGGGCAAAAGCCCCTAGTTCAGCTACCTGGAACTATCAGCACTAATGCTTTAGCAGGTAGTAAGTACCATGGTAGCTTTCAACTGTCAAGAACTGACAAAATTTTAACTATCATATCCCTCAATTACAAAAAAATTACAGCTGGTTGACTAAAGTCTACATATTTTTTTCATTAAAAAATGAGTTCATTTAAATAATTTTAACTTATCACTGCTTACAGCGCAGTTGTGTGTGATTCATAGTGTAGCATGGTAGCTTTTAATATGTAGTGCTGTTGTGTCTTACAGGAAGCAGAATTGTAGTAACTTAGAACCTGCAGTGTCATAACAACTTGCAGCATTATAATGACTTATGTTATTATTGGGACTTGTATGCAGCATATATGTAGGAACTTGGCATGCGTCCATATTTATAAAAGTGAAGGTCAGAAGCAAAGAAATGTAAGTTATAAAAAGTCATTTTTTGTGGAAAGGATGTTCAACGTTGATGGGAATAAACTCCAAACGCTTCTACCACATTAACTGAGATAAAACAAACTGGTTGGATTTTTATGACGTAAGGATACTAAGAGACATTGTGTACCACACAAGGAGAGATCTGATAAAACAAAGTTCTAAAATGTTAAATACATTACTAATTTTGCCTTAAAACAATCTTATTGTCATCTAAACTAAATCAACTTTAATCATTTTCTCAAACATAACTTACATGCCTTTGTTTTCGACCGCCTCAAAGAAGTTAAGAAATATTCAAGGGGGGAGGGGGACAAATTGTCAAATTAATGTTTCCCCTCCTCCCCTTCCAGGTACTTGAAAATCTGAAATACCTGAAGAAGAGATGTGCAATCCTGGTTTTTCCCACAGTCAAGACACATTGTCCTGTTTGCAGAGTCGAGAGCACCTAGAGCTCCGCTACAAAAGGTACACCGGAGCGCCTGAAAATGGGACAACAATGTATAGTTTAGCAATAATAAAAGGTACTCGAATTCCATAACACAATTTTTCTAAAACTTGGGGGGGGGGCTAACCAAGGAAGTATGGTATGCTTGAAATCATTACAATATACGAGGAATAATAATGAAGTTCTTAGTGTGTATGTTTTTGGGGAGCGGATTAGTTTCTTTCCCGCTAATAAAATGAAATTTTAAATGTGGATTAAAAACAAGTTCAAACATGTTACTTTGCATAATATCTCAATGTTTTTTCTTCTTTGCGTACATTCATTTCTTGATAAATTAAGTAAATAAATTTATCAAACAATACGGCTACCATTGGCCTTACAGATGGAATTATCTGTATCTACTTTCAATATAGTTTTACCTGAAACCTCTGTTCACGTTCGTCTTCATTGAGGCAAGCTTCGCAATCACATAAGAAAAAATATTGCTCAAGAAGTGACCTTTGGCGATCTTCTCGAGACATGCGGCGATAATGTGGACCTGAAAATTTAAAATTCTATTATTTTTCACTTTCACGATTCACGAACACTTTTAATTGACAGTTAACGGCACAGTTAATGGGCTTATGTAACCACAGTTCTTGGTTGGCGATTTTTATATCACAAGGAGAGCAAAAGTTATATTGTATGAATCATTGTTCTTAATAAGGAGGGCTTCTTTGACCTTTTTTGGTCCACCTTCCGCCTTTGAATAACTTAACTCTCTGTACCCATCTCTTTTAGATAACATAGCAGCCCTCAATGACATAAATCAGCGATTCTTAAATGGCGCTTTATTGGGTTCTTGGCGAGTGCCAAAATCGGAGTAATTTCATTTATAAAAGAGTTACCATTTTGCAAATACAAGTTTCTCTTAAATGCACACTATTGCAGCTTTCTTTTGCTTAAAAAAATTTTCAAATAACATTTTCCTGCATGTCACTATCCGCTACAACTATTTCAAAAGCCATAAGCTGGCATGTCCAACACAGCTCAATACGAGTCAGCCGAGATAGTGCTAACAGCTCGATGCATTTTCCAAACTATGACAGAGCTACAAACACGTGAGCTCTCCGGAAATCAAAATAAGCTCTTCAGGCCCAAAAGTGGCAATCATGACCATTAGACAACTGGGATAAAAAATGAAAGCCAATGGTGAAATGTAGAGTTGGTGATCTCTACCGTATCGCACCTTCAAACGTACAAACACACAAAATAAACAAATAGAGACTATTTCCATCGATTATCTAGAATTTCGGTAAAACGTTTGTGTTTTTACTTCATAAGGACAGCAAAGGTGCTGCTGCATCAAATCAACAAGTTTCAGAGGAACTCGAATCTCTGCGGCCAAAGAAAACAAAACCTTGAACTACAGTGGGTAAAGATGCCATGTGTGCTACAACAGTTTTGAAAGTCAAGTTTGGGCTGATGGCACAATTACCAAGCGTGTTACGACTATGATAAAGAAAGGCAGTGGATCCGCATCTTCCCAAACAACAGGGAATTAATCTTCGAACTAGTTAGAATAATTTTTTTTTGGGACACACACACACAATTGGGAGTACAATCCCGATTAACAGTACATTAGATGAGAGCATTGTCACTGTGCCACCGCAGGGTTGCTTTCGGGAAAATGATTATCCATACGACATTCCCAGAATATTTTCCTGCATGGATAAATTTCACATTAACTCAAACATTAGGATAGGAAAACACTACGCACATAACAAAAAAATACAGTGGCACCTGGTCAACTAACCACCTGAATAAAGTGACCACTTTTTATAAGAAGGAACAGGTAGGGACTTAGTCATGCCTGTACTAAAGTCTGTCGTGTATAGTGACCACCTGTCTATGGTGACCATTGCAGTCCAGTCCCAAAGGTGGTCACTTTAGACAGGTTCTACTATATATACAGTAATTTCTTCCAATAACAACCTTCAGGAGATGAAAACAAAACGTTGTTAAACAGGGAAAAAACGTTAAACAGAGTGACGTGTGTTTCTACAAAGCATTTGTTGGGATCTCAACATTCTGCAATTAATTATAATGTTATGGTGAGTGTTTACTGTATTGGTAAATTCAATACAACAAGAAAAAAATCCAACAGAAGTTAGGGAAACATGAGCAACGAGAGAAAAGATACATACCATAGCAATTATATACCTCAGCGCCAGCTTCTACATCTTCTATAGCACGGATAATTAGAACGTTCTTATAATAACTAAATACAGCAGCATGAAAAAAAGTTAAATTATTACCAAGAAGACATAAATAAGCAGTATAGAAACACAGCATTTAATAATTAATAAAATTGGAACACATTACTTCACAAGTGATAACGACTGGTTACCATTACAAGTTATAATGATTACAGAATATTACTTTCCATTTTCCAGATAAAACAAATCACTTAAACACTGCATGATTTCAATTATTTGTTAATATTAATTAGCATACGCGCACACACAGAAAGTTCATAAGGTGGGGTTATAGGATCAATTGGGAGGGGGTACAGCATCCCCCCTCCCACATCAACAGCCCCCTGCGTATGCTAGTGCTAATTAGCTTCTTCCAAATACGAAAATGGTGGTGAGCTGGAAAAAGGGAGAGGGGGTCATCGTGACCTCCAAATGTTACGTTTAAAAATGACCAAGTTTACCGAAGTTTAAAATTTCAGTAGGCTGAGTAGAAAGTTCAGGCACTGATTTTTCTGTGCTGCCACAAATACACATTTTTCATAGTTACCAAAGTGCCATGCTGTGGTGACAAATACTAGTCTGTCATCAATACACAGCAGAAATATAGACCATGTTGCTTAGAACTTGCTACAAGCTAAGTCACTTGTTAATTAAATATAACACTGAAGATCTGACAAGCGAATACTGAATTGGGTAAAGATAATAAAAAAAAAACCCTGAAGAATACTGAATTGGGTAAAGATAATAAAGAATACTGAATTGGGTTAAGATAATAAAGGTGGTTTTACATGCCACAAAACAAGATTTGCTTAATGAAACATAATGTTCACAATCAATCTTAACACATTTAGGGCATTAGATATTCTTCAAACATGAGTAATGGAGCAAATCAATTTCAGCATGATAATGATTCTTAGTTTTCACACTAGAGTTGGAACTAAAATACAGGGTGTTTATAATTAAAGTTCCACTTTGAAATGGACATAAAATGAAAACTACTAGACCAAATATTATCAAACTTGGTAATAGCTTATAGGAGGTCATGGGATTTTATTCTCCTCAAAAAAAGTTCAAAAATCACCACCACCGGGAATGGCACTGTAATCAATATTGTTAAACGAAATAAAAAAAATGAAGACATTGGTTTAAAACGTTTTTAATCGTTTCCAAAACGAAACCGTTTTTGGGGGGTTATGCAAATTGTTTATGGTGATAACATAAACAATTTGGCGGAATTGAAAGATGCGATACACCGACATGTCCGCAACATTCCTCCTGATATGCTAAGAGCTGCTGTTGAGAACGCAGTAATGCGATTTAACTTGCTTTCAGAAAATGGTGGACGCCACATTCAACATGCTTTGTAACACGTTTTAGAAACGATTAAAAACGTTTTAAAACGATGTCTTCATGTCTTATTTCGTTTAACAATATTGCATACAGTGCCATTTCCGCTGGTGGTGATTTTTTAACTTTTATTTCTATTTTTATTTTATTTATTTATGTTTTTGCGGAACGTAAAATCCCATGACCTCCTGTAAGCTATTACCAAGTTTGATAACATTTGGTCCAGTAGTTTTCATTTTATGGCCATTTCAAAGTGGAACTTTAATTATAAAGACCCTGTATATTCCCTTCCACAATCACTCGCTTCATTGTGGAAGTTCTTAAATTGGCAACAGGGATTATATACAAAGATTCCACATATTCTTGAAACACATGTACACACCTGGATATAACAGTCGGTTTGCACGAATGGTTCATGAGGCTTGCAGAGGGGAAGATACCAGTGGCAATCCGTACTTGTCGTTGATTTAGCACCGACCCCTCCCCTGTTTGGGACGTAACGTAAAGCTGGGTGATAGAGTTGGCATTGCACACCAGCTGCAGTATGTGGTGAAGGATGAGGCCACCCACGAACAATTCGGTGCTGATGCTATCAGTAGGCATATCAGAGTCTTCGATGGATGCAACAGAGAGTCGAGAATGGACGGGACTGCGGGACTTGTGGGTTGGGGTCGAGGGTGCTGAACCTACCCGGGCATTCAGTGTACAACTTATAAGTCTGTCTCTCAACGTTTGGTTCTCCAGAACGGCAAAGTAATTAAGTTTGTCGAACAGCATCAGCATCAACAGCGCTGTCTGGGAAGAAAAAAAGAAGAGTCAAATGAAAGCATAAAACTCTCAATGGGAAGACAAGTGTTTAACAGGGGAGAATATGGAATCGCGTTCATCTCAAAAACGGAATTGCAACGTACTAATGCATACTGCAGGGTGTCTTCAACCTGCATATCTTCAATATGAGTGACAAGATGATAAATAGAAGGATATGAACTATTGTAATTGATATCACTCGAACAGCCAGGCACAAGTGGAGGGTCTGAAGATT
The DNA here is from genome assembly GCA_006491805.2 of Dysdera silvatica. Classification (NCBI taxonomy): domain Eukaryota; kingdom Metazoa; phylum Arthropoda; class Arachnida; order Araneae; family Dysderidae; genus Dysdera; species Dysdera silvatica. The sequence goes on along the minus strand of QLNU02015003.1, from coordinate 33,629,471 downwards.
TGGTCAAATCGTGAAATTCTAGTTAAAAAGAATTCAAGTAAGTATTAAAAAAAAAATACCTTCTTAAAACTTAAATTGTCATTAAATTAAAAAAAATTTAAAAATTAAGTTGAAAACAAGATTTTTACAAACCTTGAATTCGAGTCAGTCCTGTGACGAACATTATTCGGCAGCTTAAATGAGCAATACCCACCTAAAACCCCAAAACATGGTATTTAGATCTTCTAGTGTTAAAGTAATAACACAAAGTATTGATAAATATGATGGAACAACATACGTAACAACTCAAGTACTCAACCATAATAAATCAAAAATAAAAACGTAACATATCGCATGCAAAAATACAAGCCAAGTACAAGAATGTAATAAAAAAAGAACAAGAAAGAATGTAATAAATACAAGGAAGAATATACTGAGAAAAAGAATATAATAGGTATAAGTAAGAATAAGGAAAGAGTACAATAAATACAAGTAAGAATAAGAATATAAGTACAAGTAAGAATAAGAATATAAGTACAAGTAAGAATAAGAATATAAGTACAAGTAAGAATATAATAATCACAAGAAAAGTATATACGATCAAGTATATGAAAAAACGTAATAAATCAAGCCACATAAGGAAATACCTACAGAATGTAACAAATCAAGATTTCCACATTCCCACTTGTGATATTTTTCCCATGATTCATCACAGCAAATTTGAGAACAGTAACGCACCTGAGAACACTGATGACAACTATCAACCAAATAAAAATATACACCAATCAAATACATACCACAAATATTACATAGAATACAAGCCAGGTGTTTTTATTACTAAAAGCTAAATTTTCCTACTTTTTCCTAACTTCTCTAAACTAAAAAATAGCAAACTGTGCTAGACAAGGGTTCCACTAAAAGACCAGAAGTTAAAAAGTCTCTTACTGACCAGATTAACTTACAATGGTCGGTAGATGTAACACTTCCGATACAGGAGCTCCTTGTGAGAATTGAAAATTACTTTAAGGGTTTCTCAACCCTTATGAGGCCGTAGCCCGGTAAATTCTTTCTTTTTTTTTTTATAAAACGAGGACCCGGTCCAAACAAGTGTACTTGTGAATATCTTTACATTTTTTTGAAGTTCATACAATAAACTATCATAAGTATGAATAATTATGGCATAATCATGAAAGGTATCAATACATTCCTTCTATTAATATACACTTTGCTGATACATAGGGATGGTGCTAGCCTGGCGAAAATTGTCGCCAACTCATAACCAATCGTCGCCAAATCCATAAACACGGGCAACAAATTTGTCATGTGTTCTATGTAAAAAGAAAAGAGCAGAAGTTTATTCAAAGATAAAATAAAATCGATGTAATCGAGGAAAAAGTGTCTTCAATAATTTAACCAATAATTTTAAACTTTATGCAAAAGTAAATCATCACACAAAAAGCGTAAAGGAGTTTGGCCAATTTTGGTGATTACTATAATTCTTTTTCTTACAAAAATTAGATATATATACTGTTTTGAACACCTGACAATTTAAAATGTGAATAGATTAGTGTGTGCTGTGCTATTTTTGTATAAAGGATATATATATATGGAATAATAATCAGCAATACATCATGTAGTAGAAGTATAAATATGACAATTTTAACTTGTGTCTACCACATTTGCTTTTTCGACCACAAGTTGCTGACCGAGGTGGTCCTTTTGGACCACCAAATTTCCTTCGCTGGTGACATCA
>QLNU02015003.1:33608041-33623442 GCA_006491805.2 Dysdera silvatica | reverse complement strand
TTAATAAAGATATTAGTTAAAAAACACATCAGGAAATTATACTATTCAAAAGAAAAATAGATTATATTTATTATTACTTATAAGTATTAATATTTTAAAATAAATTCATCTCAAAATGAAATACGGTAATCTCTCCCACTAGCAACTTTCGAGGGACTGAGGAAAAAAAATATGATCAGAACGTGCGCAATCCTTTGGAAAACATTTGCCGGAATTGCAAAATACCATCACGAAACAGAAATAATCATTAATTAGGATGGCGTTACTGAGAGAGTTTACTATATTTTGTCATAAAATAGATCATATCATCTCGAAACAGATCATACCACTATATGCCTGCCTTTTTGCTTGTCATACCGCACATCTAAAGCGGCAGATGCAGATGGAAGAGCTGGATGTTCACCAAATGATAATGGAGGCATTGGGGTACCCTCATTTTCCTCCACAGGAGGGGTTCTAAAGAATCAAACAATTTCAGATGAATACAAGAGCTTATCAGTCCACAGCAAAAAAACAAAAAGTAAACATGTAAAATTTATCAACGAATGCACTACTGTGAGTTTTAAGTATTCTGCATTATACACAGCTTTCATCCGTGATCGTGAAGCATTTCTTTTCCCAATAGCTATATGCACACATCGTTAGTATGTAAGATAATTTGACATGGCATTATGCTGATTAGATTTATGAGTAAAGATAACGTTATAAGCATAAGTAATGTTGTTAAAACGTTTTATTTCAACGTACGTTTCTGACGGACTTGGCCGTCTTTCGTCAGAAATACAAAATGAGAAAATAAATATTAGAAAACTGGAGATGGTGTTATTGCGTGACTATTGTGTTGCCAGTTGTGGATGAATAATTAATGTGAAAATTTTATTAAACATTTCCAAGCTTGACTAAAAGTAGGAGTAGATTTTGGTTCATTGACTATGATAGAAGAATTCTGAGTGATATGGAATGCTTCTAAAAAAATCTAATTCATGTATTGATCTTGGTTGGCAGATAATTGTGAGTTGGTTGAATTTGTGGTTATGTGACCAACAATGAACTTCAATGGCAGACTTACGGAATTCTGCCTTCTCTACGTATTTAGAGTGTTCCGTTAGTCTGTGCTGCAAGGCTCGTTTAGTCTGGCCTATGTAGGACGTTGCATTTGCTGTAGATTTGGTAAACACCCCAACGTTTTAAAATTGGGATGTTGTCTTTAAGTTTAGAGACATGGATTTTGTTGAATTGGGAAAAAATTACTCTGAAGTTTGCCTTTTTAAGAATTTTGGAGAGAAGGGAGCTAATTTATGAGGAAAAAGGGAAAAACAATGGTGCCGGAGAATTCAGAATTGGATGTGTAAGAAAGTGTAGTGCTAGGAACAGATTTTGTAAATTTTTGGACAGAAAGATCAATGATATTAGGGTTATAGCCTCTACTGATTGCAATTGATTTAATGATAGAGAGTTCGTTAGAAAGTGTTGAGAGGATTGAACAAATTTTTAAGGTGCAAGAAACATATGTGTAAAAAGAAGCCATTTTTTGTTTAACGGGGTGGCAGGATTTGTTGTGGGGTGGAAGGGAGACAGAAAAAGGCTTACGGAAAACTGAAGTGAAAAATATGTTATTGGCCTTTTTTATCAAAACATCTAGAAAATGAAAAGTGTTGTTATTTTCAATTTCAAGTGAAAATTCTAAGTGGTGATCTATTGAATTAATGATGGGTAGAATGGATGATATTTTATGTGATGGACCTTTCCCAAAGAATGAAAATATCATCAATATATCTTACCCAAAATTTGAAATTGTCTTGAAAAGTTGTTCTTCAAAATAATACATGTAGATTTCTGATAAGATGGGGGATAATGGGGATGATGGCAATGGGAAACCCTTGAGAAAGGGTAAGAAAGGCAGAGTTTCATAAGTCTGCCATTGCTGGTCACAAAACCACAAATTCAAATTCAACCAACCCATAATTATCTGTCAACCGATATCAATACATGAATTAGATATTTTAGAAGCATTCCATATCAATAAGAATTCTTCTGTCATAGTCAGTGAACCAAAATCTACTCCCACTTTCGGTCAAGATTGGAAACGTTTAATAAAATTTTCGCATTAACTATTCACCCACAACTAGCAACACAACAGTCATGCAATAACACCATCTCCAGTTTTCTAATATTCATTTTCTCGCTTTGCATTCGTGATAAAAGACGACCAGGTTTGTCAGAAATGTACGTTAAAAAAAAAAAAGTTTTACAACTTGACTTATGCTTATAATGTTGTCTTTACTTATAAATCATTAGTTAGGTCATGAATTAGCAAAGTATGCTATATTACACACATTACACTGCTTAAATGCTATCTTTAGGTCATTACTACCCACTCAGAGATTCCAATGAAATTTAAAATACAGTGTCCACCGTCCAAAAGGGACATCAACAAAGCGAGGGTAATGCCAATTTAACCGTAACTTCATTATCTCATTACCTAATGAAAATGATCATGAGATAAACATCAATCTAAGTGAAGATATATATATTACTGTTTAGAGAATTTATTTTCACTTCCCATGGCAATATTTACTGCAACTAGTAATTGCCATTAAAGATCACCAATTACTGGACACATCTATTAGGATCATATAAAGTGAATTTATTTCATATGACGTTAATTGGGATCGTGCAAAGTGAATTAATTTTACATGAAATTTATTGGGACCAATTAATTACGAAGAGAGGGAGAGAAAAAAAAATAATAGTGGATGAAGAATTACACCAAAATATAAACAGATTTAGACTGGTTAGGTTAAATAAATTTTAACGGTGAAAAAAATTTATGCCACGACAGGTATACTTAGATGAAACGATGGAAATGAATCGTGACTTACGGATCTACTTCTTCAGCAGCACTTCTTGTAGATTCTATATCCTTTTTTTGACGAGCTATGAATGAAAAAGTAAAAAAGGATGAGGATATAAAGGCTACAAGAAAATTTTCATCGCCGCTCAAAATTAAACGATAATCTACTACAATTACGTAATTCACGAATCTGCTTTGAAAACATGGTACCTTGTCAAGTAAGATCAGATTACATACTTTACAGGGTTCCCACTTGTGTCAGAGCAAAAATTTCCCTGACCAATTGTGAGTGCCATCCCTCTGTGGATTCAACTGAATTTCAGCTGTGGAAAAAACAATTTGAGAGTTGTGGGAAATCTAGCCATTCGAAATGAGAGTTAGGAAGGTATCCTTTTACTGTTCCAGATTTGAGCAATAAATCCCATCTCCCCCACCCCCCCTGAATTTTAAAGATGATTTTGAATTCCATGACATTCCAAATGTGGGGAACTCCAATTTTAAAAAATTTCAAATTGAATGCAACCATTAATATGGAACTTGATGGAAGCATTATTTGTTTGATGGTTTTAGGGCTCGAAGACTACAATGGTCATGCTGCATCGGGACCAACTTTTTTCCGTGGAGTCCGAAAGTCTTAAGGCATAGGGAATCAAACCCGGACTACAATGAGCAGCTTGATGGAAGGAGGAGGAACATAAAGCAAAGACAACAAAATAGTTTCCAAAAGGCCTATGGTATATAATCACCCAATGCTGTTTACAAGACTATTAATAAAATTTTGAAGTTGATATATTTGTGCATTAAAATTAAATTTAATAGCATTTCTCTTGTATGCCAAAATTATATAGAACTTTGTTTAGCATCCTTTCATTTTAATCATCAGAGCATATGGGAATAGATAAACTGACAGCTAAAGCTGTGAAATAAAATTTAGAATTTAATATGTTAACCTCCAAAACCACATCATTGATCTTATTTCCAGTATGTATGTATATATATACACTCCATCATCATCATTGACAACCATATTCAATCAACTGCAGGATGGAGGTTTCTATTATCACAAATAAATGTAGCAATGTTGAAAGGAATACAGAGGAATTAGTCCAAGCTCACCATGTTGGCAAGCTGGACCTATACTTTACAAGAGTTCAGGACCTTGTCTCTCTCTCTCTCTTGTACATATCTGTCATTGGCAAAAGCTTCCTTGCAACGACCTGTACCATGATTTCACCCATTAATTCTGTGGTTGATTCATTATGTTTTTCTTCCTTGATTTTTCTCATTTTTTTTTCCTCTTTCATTATCATCAGAAAATTCTTTCCTTCATTAGCCTTTGTATTTTGACTGGATTTCATTCCTTTTTCTTTAAGATATTCCTTTGAAATAGGCATGTCTTTGCAATTTACACAAAGTGTCTTGCATTATTTTATGAGATTGTCTCTTTAATTAAAACGACTTTTTCTAAACACTGAGCTGTTGTGGTCTCTGTTTCAGCACACCTTTTCCATTCCTGGGCAACTCCAGGTTAGAGGATATAAATTTTATATCGATAAGACCATTAGAAAATTAGAATTTCCATTTTCATTACCACAAGCACTCTTCTGGCTCCGCTGCATATGTATGGATCAGTTACCATTGTATTCTGAACAATATCTTGCGCTTGCCATATTTACCTAAATAAATTTTGATCGCATTCTTATCAATTCCGAATGGAATGCTCATCAGATAAATACGTTTCTGTATTTGGTCCGCTGGAAAAACTATCATATGCCGATTCTCAAAATCCTAAAGTTCCTTTTCTTACTTTAAAACGAATCCAGCCAGCTGCTTTAAACAGAAATTCACATCGAAACTTTGTAAACACTAAATTCTCTTTACCAACAAGAGAATAAATACTTTCTAAAACAAAATTATTCAAACTCACCAAAGTCCACTCTTTTTATCTTTGGCCGTTTCGGCGTGGTCTTCATATCCAAATTACCCTTTACTTAAGGGATATTCAAAATCACAACACAAAAATCCCAAACATTACAAAAAAAAAAAGGTAACTTTTAAAACATAAAGAAGTAATCTTGCATATGCAGCTAGCAAAACATGAAAATGTAGCCAATTTGCAGAGAGAGGAGAGTCTATCTCTCGACATACTGAAGTTCCACATTACTTCATTTAAATTTTAGCATTTATAAAATACGTTGATAAAATGGGCTTAACTAAAAATAATTATCAGTCATTTATATATATATATATACACAAGGTCTGCCTGTTTAGTAGGGGCACGGATTTGTTTTACGAGTACCGCATGTCTCATTGATAAGCTGTTAAAAGTAACTTGCATAGCATCTCTATGGTTATAACAGGACTAAAGTTAATCAGTTACACTGAGTCATTTCGATGTGGAAATGGTTTTTGTAAGATTTCATGACTCATACCAGTGTTATGGAGAAGCAGAAAGTGAAAATTTAGTGCTGCATAAAAACAGGTAAAACCGTTCAAGGAACTCTTGAAATGTGACATAAAGCACATGGAATTGGTATATTGTGTCATTCCAAATACTGTTCTCGCTGTCATGACAAGGAATACATGAAAGGCAATGAGAAATGGTCGCCGCCCCCACACCAAGCAAAACGATGAAAATAGGGAAATTGCCCACAACTTACAGATTGACACTGATTGCAGAACAGACAAACATTGGAAAGGACATAGTTCTTAAAATATTGAAAGATTTGAAGAAAACGCAGATGTATAAGATTTGTTCCCCACATATTCTTATCCAAATAAAACCAGAAAAGTATCGATTCATGTGGTTGTTTCTTTCCATGGCAGGAAGGGATAATTTTCTCCAAACAATTGTTATAAGAAGGAAAGCACGTGGGTTTTACCTGTGATCCACCTACAAAACGTCAGAAAGCTGAGTGGGAAAACTTCACCCAAACTATACAAGCTGAGGTTCAAAAAGTCACAAACCAAAATGATTCTTCTTCTTATTATTTTTGATTACCAAAGAATAGTAAAAAAAAAAATGAAAAGGAATACTGGATTTTATACCGAGACACATTACACTTTCAGCCCATGAAAGTACCACCCTGATTAAAAGACTTAGCCTCAGCTGACTATTTTCAGTTCCAGAAATTACAATTGACCTTAAAAGGCAGACATTTTCTGGTAATCCATTAAGTTGTAACCAGGGAGCTTAATAGTATTCGCCCAACTCCAAAAGCAAAAGGTGCAGATAAAATACTGAAATATTCCAAACAGTATATACAACAGAGAGGAAGAGTGCATTTCAACAATCAAAATAAACTTAGTTTTGTCCAAAAAAAAATTTTTTTTTTTTTTTTAAAAATCCATCCTCTGAACTAAACAGACAGACCATGTATGAACTAATTGAAATACCATGATGAAAAACTGTTTACAACTAAATTATCCGGTTAGGACCATAAATATAATCAAGGTTAATTATTGATGTTAATATATTATGATGTATATATATATGTAAGGGTTCGAAATTAGTGGGTGCACTGTGCACATGAAATTTTATCCATGCATGTAAATTTTGGATGCACATAGTGCACCTAACTATTCAAAACTATGGCTACTTACGTTTATTTTTCAAGAATAGTGAACTACGGAATAATTTTATATAATTTTCTCAATGTATCTGCATTTGCTTTGATTTTTTTTGTTTTGTTTATTACAAATGAATGTTCAATTATTTTGAAAAGTTGCATTTTTTTAGCTTACATGCTTAAATATAATTATTACACTTACATTTTACATGTTTTTAATGTTGAGGTTTACTTTCTATTCCGTTCGTTACTTGTACACTTAACTAGTATTTTATGCACCTAAGTCGTAAGACTTGGGTGCACTTGTGCACCTGATTTAAAAAGTTAATTTTGACCCCTGATGTATATACAAAATATAATATTCCTACGTTAGCAGTAATTCAAACAGACAATTTTAAAAAAGCAAATAGCTAATTATTGCAGGCATTGATTTACTAATCGACAAAACAGTGAGATTTCAGACTTTTTAAGAAAACGGTTATTTACGGTTTGTATATCTCACGATTGCACACTACTACATTGCATGTTACATGTTCGGTGACTGCATAACAGGTCATCTAAGATGAGATCATGGCCGAACCACGATACATCTGAAAACAAACCATGTTTATGGAAATTCCAATCCATGCATTCCTATGACCTTTCAGTCATGTCGCTGGTGTAATGGTTTCAGCAATTGTCTCACATGCACTTTGGTCAATGAGGCTCAAAGACAATGGTTGTAGCAAGTGATCCACTCTGGTTCATGTAGAGACTGGTTTCAACTCTTGAGCTATGCAGACGTGCCTTCTTTCCGGCCCGGGACTAGTGGGCCTTGGTTCGTGCTTGTGTATTGAGGGGACTTGCTTTGAGAGAAGCTTGCCCCTACTCAAAAGCATAGGATATTGGCTAGGTTGCTGGACGGGTGAATTGCTGTTTGTGTGCTTTCCATTTGAGACCTTTCCATCGACACATGCCACCTAACACCATCCTTCGGGGCTTGATGGGTCCATGTAGGAGCTCTCCCTTTCTTTTGCCGTCCTCGTGGTGTGCTTTCGTTCCACCAATCCATCGTTTTTGCTCTTTGGGATGGATTGGTGAGTTAGTTCTATGTTGAGTGACGACACCACTGCGAGTGGTGCATCCCTATATGCCGGTCACGATTGACTTCCCCCTAAACCCCCTCTGGCTGTTGATTTCACTGAATGTTAAAACTTGCCTGGGATTACAGCACAGCCTTTGGCTGCCACCATTCAAATTAATTTTTGCACACTACCTGCCCACCTGGTTCATGAGGCTCGAAGATAGAGTCCTGCGGTTGACCCAGTGGTAATGTATTTGGCTACCACGAGAATGATCCGGGTTTCATTCCGACTGCTATTCAATGATTATGGGCCTTTTCCTATGAATCCGATTCCTGGGTGAAAGAAGTTTGGATTCCATGGGAAAACTGCAGACTCTGGAGCAGCATTACCATAGTCGCATTTGTACCATAAAACATGAACTTGAAGATAAGGACTGCAGTACCTAATCTCTCATGTTATTTGGTTCGTATGATTCAAAGGAAATGGTTGAAACTATTAACTCACATGTTCTTCTGGGTTTACATACTTGAAGAAAATGGTTGTAACTAAAGTAGGTTAGTTACGATTTTATAAAAAATATTTTTTTCCCATTAAACATTAGAGCTTTAGCTCTCAGATACAGAGATGATTTAAGGCAACATGGGTGAGAAAAAAAAACCCTTACTTGATGGCAGACATAACTTTCCAGTGTATTCCCCTACATAAATGACCTGCACTTGCTCATATGACTGACTTAATACAATATATTAAAAGACGCTAAAAGCTTAAAGTTGCCTATGTATCTAAGCTCTTAGCATTTAGTGGTGACATTAGACCATAAAAACAAACCTATTTTCCTAGGATCCAGACGAGCTTCTTCGAGAAGTTCAAGAGATTCTTCAAAAGCTGCAATGATAAAAGACAAATGCTATCAATTCTTCTACAAACCCAGAGTGGATGCTCAATTGATATAGTAATGAAGGAAATGATTATCATGAATTACAGCAATCGATTATTAAGCTTAACAAGGTTAATCTAACGTAATACAAACCCAGCATGGCTAATGCCTTTTGACGGAGTTTTACATAACACTGCCCTTTCCTCTGCAACAGCTTGAACCTTAAGTCCCTGGGATAATTATATTGAATAGCTCTTTCGATATCCAACAGACAATCCTAATAAAAGAAATTTTGTGTTTGAAAGACAACAAAAAAGCAACATAAAACTTCAGGAATTTAAGAAACATTACTAAGTGAACATTGAATTACATCATAAGATGACTAATAATGTTAAATAAGGTAACAGACCTCGTTTGGAAGGCTTTTTTTTTTAAAAAAAGGTACATTTCTTAATAAAAAAAAGGTGTAACTTGAGTTCTATAAACTTTTTTTTTTAAACTTCTAGTCTATTCTATGCATAATAATATATAAAATCTATGTGCACAATTTCACATGATTTTATCAAGAACTTTTTGAGTTACCGTGTTCGGTGTAACGCGAATCTCGAAAAATGCCATTTTTCAGAAATCGCATTTAAAGTTCTCAACTTGACGTTATTTCCGGTTACTAACGTATTGCAAAAATTATCATCTCACTTTCTAATCAATATATCAAGAAAAAATAGATAGCTTCTGATAGCTTACGATGTAAACAATGAAAAAGCAACATAAAATAAAAATGGAACTTCTTGTCGAAATTGGTCATTTGAACGAGGTTGGTTACCTTTTTATTTTATGTTGCTTTTTCATTGTTTTCACACCTTTTTTTCTTCGAGAGTGTGTGCGTTTTTTCATAATTTCAGCAGATTGACTAACATTTTTTAGCATATCTAACCAATGATTTAAAATTTTCTGATTATTGCAGTCTATGTTATGCATGTTCTTCGTATATATAAAATGAAATCAAAATTAGTTTTCTATCATGATAATTGTTTTAGTTATGATGTTGGCCGTATTTATTTGCTAATTTCGGGCTAAAATTTCCATTTTTTTGCATGTATTTCTCAAAGTAAGTTAATTTTGCACATTTCATCAATGAATATATCTTATTTACAGTACAACCCATTAGAAACTGCAATAAATTAAGAAATGTAACTTTTTAAAAAAAAAAGCCCTCCGAACAAGGTCGGTTACCTTAAATAACAAACAGAGAGTGATATAGGCTAATACATCAACAGGTCTGCAGCTTATCTTCAAAGAGCATCAAGATTTATGCCCATCTAATCCAACACCAATCAATATGTTATTTCTACCCTACAAAAAAAAAAAGGTCACCAAAACTGCAAGGCAAATCACTCGTCGTTCCATGAAAAAGCGGTCGCTCAGAGAGGTGGTCTTTGAATGGAGGTAAATTTAGCATTCACACAAAAACTCGCGCTGGAGGCTTTTCTGTGGTGAGCACTACGTGACAGTTATGTCATCTCTGCGAAGAGTAATAATAATATCTTACAGCCTTATACATGGAGAAAGATAGCTTTGTTCCTGTCCTCGTTTGCCTAGCGGCTCAAAGAAGGGACCCTGATTCGAATCCAGGATGAGGACACCCTCTCTCTCTTTCTCCTAAAAACAAAAGCTCTAGTATGGGCTAATAAATGTGGGTTTCGGAATTTTCACATATAATTATTCCCCTACGAAAAAACAAAAAAAAACTCTTGCCTCGAAGGCTTTTCTGTGTTGACCACTATGTGGCAATTGTGTTATCCCTGTGAAGGGTAATAATATCTTACATCCTTATATATGGAGAGAAAAAGCATTTTTCCTGCCCTTGTTTGTTTAGCCGTCAAGATACTCCAGATTCAACGGAGGGACCCTGGTTCGAATCCAGGATGAGGACACTCTCTTTTTCTCCTAAAAACGAAAGCTCTAGTATGAGCTAATAAACATGGGTGTCGGAATTTTCATGTACACACATTTATATATTACAATATATGCAAAATTGCAATTTATTTTAAATAATTGAGGGTTCGGGCCCATATAACTTTACGCCTATATTTCTTAGCCAACAATAACTCGAAAAAGAAATGAAAACATTGGAAAGCATAAGACGCAAAAGGGTCATGTGAGTCACACCCCATGGAATATGCAAAATTTCGATAATGGTGGTGAGTGTTACTTCCGGTTTATGAGTGGGAAACTACACTTTTGGGGAAATATGAAGCTGGTTTCTTGGACATTTGTTTATCAGCATGTCTGAGGCTGAACTTCCACTACAAAATACCAATTTGACATAAAAAATATGTGCACTTAACAGGGATGGAAATAAGTATTTCATTTTGAGCAGCAGTACAGTTCTTCAAATTCTGATATTAAGGAGCAGTTCTTCAAAATTGAGGGGTAGTTTTAAGACATTTTCAAAATCACATTTTCAAGAAAACCAACAAGTTTAAAGAGAAAATTAATATTTAACGTGTGTATTCAAAAAGTGCTAAACAATGACTTCAGTTACAAACTCTTATGACTAAACTTACAGACAGGGTAATTTACAAAAGAGAAGAACTGGTGCAGGAGATTCTGCCATTAAACGCTTCCAAGCAGACTCTCATGCAATTCGTGCATATACATAAGATATATAATTTTTTTTTATTTGGGGAGGGGGCATGGTGAAAAATTGGAGATGGTCCATTTTTGAAATCACATTATGCCCTGGGTTAAAAGTTAAAAGCAGAACATTGGGCATAAGTGGCACTTAACAACTTTCTTCAGTTACCAAAACATTTTACTAGAGCACAATTTAAAAAACAAAAAACTGTCGAGATAAACTCTAATTGAACATTTTTATAAAGGCGCCTTTTAATGAAGCTAACGGTATTTCATATTCCGCCCCTGAGCAGCAGGGCCATAGTCAAAAGCATCGACCACCCTAGTCACCCAAAAAGTTAAAATTCGTGGAAAACATAGGGGGCATTTACAAACAATGTTATGCTAAAACGAACAAATACAATTTCGTCAATCCGGCTCCTTAAATACGACAGAAAACCGCCAAGTATCGTGGTTGGGGGGGAGTTGATCACCTTATGTACATTATGATACGATAAAATAACGATGTTTTTCCAAATTTATTTATTTTATTTGACAACGAAATTTTTATTGCCAGTTTCTATTTTCTGAAGAGGAGAGGTGGGGGAAGGCTTTTACAATTTGAAATTTCCCAGAATTTCAAGTTGAGACAAAAACGGGAGATACGCTTTCGTGGGGAGGGTGGATCAACGGAATTCTAGAAACTTTACTATTGATTTCATTTTGCGTGGCCTTTGTAATCGAGAATTGATAGCAAATTTAAAAATAAAAAATGAGCATGAAGCCAAAGAACGTCACTAAATGTAAACTATCTCTAAAAAACTTCCTTAGTGGTAGAAAAGGCAATGTTGAAACGCTAGGGGGAGGGAAGCGAGGTATCGGGGTTGGTTAGAGCTTACTAGATTGCAGACCACGGGTTACCCCCTTAACGAACGTAACAATGATTCTGCTCTTGTGACGTGAGTCTGTGAGATTGGCAAAAGGAAAAATAAAGGATTGAGCAATCGAAATTTGCATTATATAAACAATAAAAATAAAGTTAGGTGCCAAAAATAACGACAAGGTCTAAAATCTTGGTCGTCAAAACAAAATTTATAGGTGCAAAATGAGACTAACAATGCAGAAAGAGGGAATTCCAATCCTCTCGAATGAAAAGGCACTGAGGAAGATCATGTGGTAAGAAAGCAGAAGGGAGGGCAGAATGAACGGAAGCTCGGAAAGAAAAACAAAAAGCAAATGGTGTAGTACAGATGATAATTGATGGGAAGGAATTTAATAACGAAATTTGAATGTTTGCATTATAAAGGTTTTTTTGTCATTTTAAAAAGTATTTAGAGTGTTTTTTTGCATCGCAAAATTTTCAACGCAATTTGCGAAAATGTATCATCTTGCATACGTTTTGAACCGCAAACTGCGATGCGATACTGTTTATTTCCAACGCTGACACTGAAGCAGGTTTAGATAACATTAAAAAGTAGGAAAATATCTTGGGCTTAATATTTCCTGCACTTTTGCAGTGTGTACCTAAAAGGATTCGACTGTATACATACATGTAACCACATATCTGTTGCATGTGTATGTGCACCATAAATGAATGATAATAATGTATACCAAACATGCATGAGCATCGAGTACATTACCTTATACCTATGCAGATGGAAAAGGGCAGCCGACCTGTTTCCAAAACCAAGAGAGAGTTCTTCATCATGTCCACAGGACTCTTCAGATTTTGGAAATGGAGCAGCCAAAATACTCTATAAATAAAAACACTTTCATTTATGGTTTGTTCTCATTTTTGCAGTACAAGGTTAGAATAAGTCATATCATGTGTGCCATGGAACCTAAAGGTTTCCGAACAGTCTGAACCTCTGCAGTCAAGGGAAACAAACCCCCTGACTAGGACAAGGGAAAAACGGCATGTGCTCCGTGGTACCACTGGGAGTCAAACTCTAGTTACTGGCATGGCAGATGAATGCACCATCATTACCTCAGTGTGGGACAATGAACTTAGATTTCTCTGAACCTCACATGTCCTACGGAATGAACCCCTTGGACTGTAGCAAGTAATCAGTCGGGGGTGGGGTATTTTGGCATTACTGGGAGCAAGAACCAGATTAATTATTGCACATTAGATGGACATGTTAACACTGTTATACTGCAAGGTATAATTTTTAATATTTATAATTCCACTTCAATTTTTAAGAAAGTAAATTTTTTTGGTGTAAATGGAGAGTATTAATAAAGAAGTGTTAAGTAATAAGTTATAAATAGTCTCCTCTTGCTTTAAAACACCATTTGGTCAACAAATTTGACTAAATCATTCTTAGACCTCAAGGTTGTTGCCATCATTGCACTGCTACTAGGGAAAGAGAAATTTGCAAAGGGAAATACAAACAGCCTCAAGCTAAAACAGTGTAAAATTACCTAGAAATGAATTAAATGGGTCGGGCATAGTATAGGTTTAAAGAAAAGATATGTTTATAAGAAGACATCGACAGTAAATTTACATAGATTTCGATTTGATTTTATGATTATTACATGTGGCAAACTAACCAAAAGTTAAAACAAATGTATTCTTTTCAGTTATTTCCTTCTCCCATTTTTTCCCCTTCACATTTTACTTTACAGATTTTTGTGATGATTATATATAACCTTTGCAATTAATTTATAAATTCTGTTACACACAATAGATTTTTTTCTTATATGCAGGTCGGTCGCAAGCAAATTTGAAGCCCCAGGTGACTGCCGTGTGCCTCACACTGCCCCGATAAAAAAATCGATACCCCAATACGTCTTGCAACAATCGAAAAGTATGGCACGTTCTGCCAATCTCACTACACTTCTGGTTAAAATGAAATAAGATAAACACAGCTCATTTCGTAACTCACAAATGAATAAAAAAAAATGGTCTGGGATTTTGCTGTTGAAGGAGACAATTGTAATTCTCAATGCCTTGTAATAATATACAGATACCAAAAAGAAAAAGAATCCTCTAAGCTTTTAGTGTGGCAGTAGGACTTCATTACTACTTGCGCCACTGAAAGGTGTAGCGAGAAAATGTTATGCAAAGTTACGTAAATCGGTTAGAGGAAAATTTGTCAATGTAAGAAAACAAAAAGTTGAGAGTATGAAAAAAAAAAATGGATGAAAGAGACATACATAAGGAAGATTAAATATTGAAGGCATTATATCAAAAATAATCCATTCAGTTCCATTTATTTATTGACATGTTTATCCCAATCAACCCACAGTATTATCTTAAAAAAAATCTGTCATGGTGTCGTCCTCGATGGCCGCCCAGTTCGCTTACATGGTCAAGCTAGACCTGCATATTTGCAACCTAAAACATCTTTTCTCTATGGTCTTACTAAAACGTATCATTAGTATAATGAAAAAACAACCACCAACTACGCTTATTAATTACTGACCTTCGTGTAGTATTCGACCGCTTTTTCGTAATCTTTCTCTTGAAAACAAACATTTCCTTCAGCTCGAAGCTCTGATGCCTTCTCCCAAAATTTCTTGTGGCGAGAAGAGCACATTATGCTCAACCATTGTTGAACTTTGCATCTGTAAGTAAAGAAACTAGTCCATACTGAAGTTAAACAACTTTAGGGGGAAAACCCAGAAACAACACATGTAAATTATTATTTTTGATAAAATTTGATTGAAAAGAAATAGCTATTTTGATTTAAAAATAAAATATATATGTTCCAAACAACGATATTCACTTTTCATTGCGAACTCTAAAATTTAAATACAAAGGCAAACTTAGAAATAAAAAATTAGCATGAAGCAAAAGAACATTGCTAAACGTAAACTATCTCTAAAAAACTTCCTTAGAGGTAGAAAAGGCTACGTTGAAACGCTAGGGAGAGGGAAGTGAGGTATCGTGGTTGGCTAGAGACTACTAGACTGCAGACACTATCAGATCCTTCGGTAATTTGGATGGTCGTTGAGAAATTATTCATTATAATTAAGTCTGAGTTCATGCTAAGATTGAATTTTAAGATCCAGATAGATGTCCGGTAATCCAGGATGAAATAGTTTAATGTTTCTTCCAACCTATCCTAAATTTATACACAAATTTACTATAATCAGAATACAATTCGATGAATTCAAAAGCCACAGTCCCAACAAATAAAAAGTGAGTATGGTACGGTTGCAGGTTTTTTTTCTTTCTTTTTTTTGGCAAAATCATTCAAGGTTATTATGTAACGTGGATCATTGGAACAAGATGTCTACCCAAATTCTGTTTCAAGCTTTGGAAATGAGTGAACAGATGAATTTTTTTTTCCACAAAGGATTTCCGCCGGCAATACCGGAGAAGAATATTTTGATTCATACTTTTCGAAGTTTATGTGGAGATGTTATGCTGATAAGCCAGAGAACATGTTCCCAGCTTTCTTGATGGTCATCAA
>QLNU02015003.1:33580846-33607941 GCA_006491805.2 Dysdera silvatica | reverse complement strand
TATTAGAGCCCAAGGGTCATACTGCGCCAAAGACGGTACTTTCACCAGAAAAATTAAAGGTAGTAGTACAGATACTGTCCCACAAGTTCAATTTTCCCCTAGAAATGAGAAGGAAAATCGCTGTAGGTGGGGTTTTGACATCAGCGATTTTAACATGTGATGTGTGATGTCACACAGGATAGGGCATTTTACGGTGTTTCTCTGTGGCGGTGGTAAGCCGTTTTGAAGCTGCTTCGTTATTCTTTTGAGCGTCATGAAAATGTTGTAGCGATTGGAAAGATGTCGGAACATTTCAATATGGATTTTTTTGTTCAATTGCGGTTGAAAGGGAAGAGGAATGTTGTTGGATTGGTTTGTGGGAGAAGATTTGTTTGGTTTGGAGTAGAAGGGCCCGGTTTGCAAGGTGCGCTGGTATGCTAGGCCTAACGTGGATGACTGTGTAGTTAAAGAGGTGAAGTTATCTGACAGATAAAAGTTAGTATGCCGTTTTTATTTTGTTCGCTGCACTGAGAAAAAGGAGCAGGGGGAGGGGAAGAGACTGAAGAAAAGCCAACAGGAGGAAAGGTTAAAAGGCGAAGAGGGTGGAGGTTGGGAGTGGAAAGGGAACAGGAGAAAGGGATTAGAGGGTTAGGGGGGAGTAGGAAGAGACCGCCAAGAAAACAGGGGTTGGGAGGTAGAGAGGGGAAGGAGAAGGAACATGAGGAAGAGATTAGAAGGATAGGGATGAAGGAGAGAGAGGTTAGAGGGGTAGGAGTGAAGAGAGGGGTTAGAAGGGAAGAGGATGGAGTGAAGGCTGGGAGGAGGGAAAGGGGCACAGCCTGTATTGTGAGGTAAGCAACATGGCGGCAAGCCAGGACAAAGTTGCCATGTGGGCTGGAAACACTTCCCACTAAAAAACGAAATGGGACGGTATCTGTACTAGAGCCAAATTAAAAATTTAAGGACTCACGTTTGGCATGAATGCACCTAAATTGCCACCTGAATTTCCATATTTTGCGTTTGCACAGGGTACTTTAAATTAACTTTACATTCATAGGCATAGCAAATCTAAGCCCGGGTGGGGGGAAGGGTCCCCAAATGCTCAGCATGCAGCATTTATTTCTAGGCTACAATTACTATCTACATAAAATTACCAGACTTTATTCATAAAGTTACTGATGTTTTCATAGGCATCATTTTCTGATTCTGGGCTCTACGATGGATAGGGTTTTGGTGTTAGCAAAAAATTTCACAATGTAACCCAAAAGCATTTTAGCCTTTCCACTTTACTAGGCTGGGGGAGGTAGAATTTTTTTTTTTTTTTCCAGGGGAGGGGGCAATGTTTAGATTTTGGACTAAAAATATTATCCGACGAGACAAACCTTGCCGTATCATCCCTAAGACAAAAGTCCACGCGTTCTTCGCTTGTTTTCAATTTGGAGAACTTGGCTAAAACTTTAGATTTTTTCATACGAGCCGTAACATCTTCCAAAACGTCCTGCCATGTTATGTACGTCGCCATTCGTGTTGATCATTTTCAAATGATCGATTAAGGCTTGCGTTGCCAAACCACAGGTTGCTAAACCAACGATGAACTTGAAAGTCATATTAGGGTGACTTTGAAATTTCGATTTTTGGTGCAATATGAACATTGTTGTCCTTGAGTTATTAAAATTCAACTAACCAACCAAATTCGATCCCCAAATGTGTTGTCCTAATATTTGTGATCATGGTATCATTCAAGAGGAGAGGTTTTCTTCAAATACCGATTCTAGGAGCAATGTTATAATTTTTTTTATAGGATTGACATAATAAACATATTGTTAGCTACAGCTTTCAGATAAATAAATGTATGTTGGCTAACTTTTAAATAATTCAGCCTGCACTGATTTTTTTCTGTGCAAATACGGCTATTGCCCCACCCTCCATACATTATAGAATTTTGCGGGGTATTTCGCAGCGTCTATTAAAAAAAAAAAAAAAAGAAATAGTTCAGCCCAATGACCCGCAAAGCTCTATAACACGGTTGTCCAGGATACGATCTGCGGGCCACAATCCGGCCCGCCGCAAACTGCCTAGAATAAAAAAAAATTCCAAGTAAAAGTTTTAGAATTTTTTTTCCAGAAATAAGGAAGATCCATGGGAAAGCATAGGTTCCTCCTTTTCATAACGTAATTGAAAACAAATATCCAGAATAAACTCGGAAAGGACTTTATTTCTTTTTTTTTTACGAAATTCGCAAGCCTGCGTGAAATTTTTAAGTGGCCCGCTGCCCAAAAAACGTCGGAGAACCCTGTTCTATAATGTATTGCAGTAGAAGCCGAGAAATGAGATCCAAACGTGTTTGCACGAATCTACAAGCTTCTCACCCTTTAAAGCTATGTTTTCAGCAAGTGTTGCGTTAGTTGAAGCGCCTTCAAACTTGCCTTCGAACGCGGATGACAGAAGAGAAACTTTTAATACACACCCACAAAAATATTCATATTGGTGTAAATAAAGTGATTGACAAATCACGGCCAACTAGATTACTACAGGCCCGCTCACGTGAATTTTAAAGGTGTCCCCACTTTCTTTTGGAGTAATTACTGGGGTTGTTCATAGGGGACGCCAAATCACAGGTACAAACATGCCATATGCTTTCATGTGTTTGCAGCAGTTAACCGAAGATTAAAAAGGGTTTCTGGGTTTTCTACAATTTTTACATGATATTTATTTGTGATAATAATGGGAGTATATTATTGTGTTCCATTTTGTAAATCGCAGTCAGGAAAAAGTAATGTATCCTTTCACGAATTTCCAAGTGAAGAAACCCTTCGAATACAATGGATTACAAATATCTCACGTAAAGGTAATTTGTTCCCTCCTTCATAATTTTACTCTGTAGTAGCTAAGCTAAGGTGCATTAATTGTTTTAAGTTCATCCAACATATTTATATCTGCAGTATTAGGGACACAGTAAGTGTTTATTCTGTATTTTGTTTTTCGGTGACATGCTGTTCTATTATGTAGTTTGTGTTTCCAAGTAAAATTATTTTGGAAAGAATTGCTATTCATGAATACCTGATACTTTATTTTTATCATGCAGTGTATTAAAAATCTGACTTGTGTCAAAAGTTATTAGAAATCATGTATTATACATTGTGTAGTTATATCATCAGTTTATTGTAAATTCATGTGTTAATTTCATTAACATTCCATTAAAGTCTTTCCAAACAGGTGTCAAGCCTTCTAATTAATTCTTTATTTTATAATTAATTATAATAAAAATAATTAAATTATTAATTAGTTGATTTAAATTCTATATAATTCTATTTTATTAACCATTAAAATAAAGTCTGCTTTTATATGCATTTTGCAATTTAGCTTTCAGTGTAAACTATCAATTCATTATCAGTTATTAATCATGCCTGAGAAATCATTTCATCCAATAAACCGTCTTCAGTGTAAATAAAAGAGTAGAAAAAGGTATGTAAGATTTAAATTTTATTTTAAAATTTGTTATGAAAGGTTATATCACGGTAACATCAACGTCGTTGGAAAATAAAATACGATAAATTTTTGAGCAAAAAGCAATATATTTCTGTATGTAATCAGAAACTGGGCTATTAATTGGCATTTATAGTCTGTTAAATTGAGAATATTAACCCAGGTAGCAGGCGCCATCTGTCGGAGAAAAACTGCGTGAGAATCGCCACTGCGAAAATTTGGGGACAGGTTTTCTATGGCGTTGGGCTCACGTGAGCGGGCCTGTAGTAATCTAGTTGGCCGTGGACAAATTTTCGAAGAAACCAAGATGGCTTGACTTTGCACGTAACACTAAACTACACAATATTTCAACACCCACGTATAAATATAATAAAAATAAGCAACGAATTACTAAACTACTCAACTTACTAAACTTAATTTTTTTTAAAAGTTGCTTGTTATAAAAAAAGTAAAACAATTACGAAGTTTTTGCAGTTTAAATTTAAACTTGTTCTATTAATTACATTGTAAATTATCGTTTTGGTTATTGTATATGTCTCCTTTACTAGCTTATCCTTCTGTCATACTTGACTATAATATGCCTTAAACCATATAGTTTAATTAAAGGAAAGCCCAACTCTACTTCATTGTCATAAATTAAATATTTTGGTGAAGATAAAGGAAGGCCGGTCATATAACATTTACCTAAACTATTTAATAGTCCAAAACTAGATTTTACCGGTCAAGGCCCCCATAACGACATCCTGGATCCGTCATTGTGGTGAATATAATCCCTGCCCTCATAATTTATTATTAATTGCGCAATTCTAGAGGGGAAGGGTAGAAAGGATGGTCAATAGCGTAGCGATGTATTTCCGTATTATTTATAAAATAGTATAATTTGGATAATTCGAACTTATTCCATGGAGCCCGGTGAATCTAAAATTGCAGAAGCTTTGCAACTTTAATTCAGTTTATGATTCATTCAAAAACTGGTGGAATTAGCAGCCTGTATTTCCAGATGAGGATGGGATTAAGTCCAATAACAGAAAGCAAGGCCCTGACTCTTGAATGAATGAAAGTGAAACATGGAAGATGATTCACATGGATCAGAAAAAACATGGAATAAAATTTGCAAAGTTTGAAGGAGAGCCAGACTTTGAGAACAAATAAGGCTCCAAAGGAGTAAAGACAGGGCCATTACATGGAAATCACCCCCATGAAAGAAAATGAAACAACATAAAGAAACTAAGATATAGCACAAATGTGATGCAGGAAGGGTGGACAAGGACACGGAAAGGCACAGCATTCTAGAAGAATAGCAGCTGCAACAGACACGGATGTCAGGTGGCAAGAAGCCAGCTAGCATAGTAATGTGAAAGGAAGCAGTGAACGGATTCCCAATGCAAAAAAAAAACCAAAAATCATTAGACAAAACTCTAGCTCTCACAGAGGACAGCTGTGTTGTTACTGCAAATTAAAGTGTCAGGAGAGAATGTATTGAAGAGTGGGGAAAAAAAGGCAAAAGCAAACAATCGTAAAGCCATAACCAGGGAGAAAAGACAGAAAGGATTAAAAAAAAAAAAAAGTATTGTGCGGGCATGTCTGCCTTTGTTGAGAGCTGGAATCCAAGCATGTGAAAAGGGCATATAACCCAACTGACTATGCCTTTCCATGCTATAAGTGGTCAATAAAAAATGATATGTCAGCAGTACAAGTAAACACAAGTTTTACAGGGGTCATAACATAGACTTAAAAAATGTAAGGTTATGTGTGAATTTGTCAGTCACCATCTGGAGAATGATGCCACAGTAAAACTGTAATGGCAACTGCAAGTTCAGGAGGTCGAACATGATAATCAAAATGGATCTGGATGTTCCACAATGTTTTACATCACAAGGAAAGCTAAGAAAATGCTGCACTTGGACATAGCTTTTTCAGGAATTAAAATTACGTAAGGTCTAGGGAACAAATGGCATGCTAGGCAACAACATATTACTACTGCAGGACTTTAAATGTTTCAAGGAAAAAGTGATTGAAGAGATAATGCACCGTAAAAACAATGATAATGACAGAATTAGTGTTCTTGTCTTCCCTATGACGATATATACCTTGTTATATGCAATATCAAAGACTACCTTTTGGCAATGACAGGAAAAAAAAAAGCCAGACGTCTTGTAAGATACCTGTCATTGACCATTCAACACAAGCAGTACCACCTACAGTGATGTCCAATTGGAGTCACGTTGCGTTCAGTGGTGCGGTTTCTCTTTTAGAATATTTATGTATGGAAATGAGATTAATGCTCCAATCCAGCTATGATGGTCAAGCAACGCATGGGTTAATCTGCAAAATCATTTCCCTCATGACAGCCATTTCTCCTTAGTTTTGCTACATGGTATTTTAACAGCATTCTGTATTGGCTATATTGCTTATGCTGTCATGCTTCCCATGTATTATTTACCAAATAAAATGCCAGTATAAAAGTATTTTTTACCTTCTTCATTTGTATTTCGTATATTCCGACCAGTGTCAAATTTTACTAGTTATAAAATGCCAGACTCCGCACAGCAAGATGATCTTAACAATGTTTCTGTGAGTTATATATACACCCCTCCCTGCACGCATGGCCCATAGACTTTTTGCCAATCATGTGAAACCAATGCAACACAGTTGAAAAATTTTCGCATAACGACATTCTATGCACATGTTTTAGTGAAGAAGTTCAGTAATCATTTTATTCTTTGTAATTTGTGCTGTGTGTTTATCTTTCTAGGTGTACCACTTTTTCAAGTAATTGAAGAAGATTCACTGACGTGTATAGTTGTATTTAAAGCTGCAAAAAATTACTGACACAGAAATTTTTAATATGTATATTTTATTACATAAAAAAAGTCTTGTACTTTAACAATAACAGATGCTTTTCTAAACGTTTGGAATAACTAAAAACCAACCACTATCGAAATGTATACAGTAAAAATAAGCAGAAACATATTACAAATATACATCATTTGTTAGTAGATGTTGAATGACAATCTAACAGATAAAGGAAGTCACAAGGTATTTCGGAAAAACCGAGTTATACAGAACGTTTTCAAAAATTGAGAACAATATACAATATAAACATAACTATAGAACAATGAGAAATTAACTTTGATATATAAAAAAGGTAAACAGCTTAATCTTTAAGACTCATGAAAGTATATTTATTAAGTAGATTGGAATGCCATATAGGAACCAAGTATTGAGTTGGAAGAGTAGGTCATGTGTCACGCTTTAGGTCATCGTCTTTTTCTCAAGGGTTAAAGAGTTTAGGGGCTCTCAAGGAAAAAATTAATATATATCTATATCTATCAGTGGCGTATTCTCCAGACTATGAATGCTAGCTCCATAGCCCAGAGAACGGAAACGGCAAATGCCGGCGATTATATGACAAATTAAAATTTATGTCAAATACAAGTTGATAAACAAAAATCAATGTGAAAAAAAAAAAAAAATCATGACTCAAAGTTATACCTTGTACGATTCATTGAAAAAAGAAGACAGAAATCATCAAAGCTTTTCCCCTTTCCTCGCTACTGGGGAAGGAAAAAAAAAAGATGACCCCACGGTAACAGTGCGAAAGCCCATTAGAAAGGGTTGATATTTTCTTGGCAAGAACTATCCATTTGGAAAATAAACAGTTAATAAATAACATTTGGTGTTGCAAAATAGATGTTATGGTGATTATCTTTTTAACCATTCATTGTAGAAGCATATTTACAATTATAGCTTTCAAATCATGTATAAATATTGGACATACCATCAGGGGTGGATTTAGAGGTCATTCAAGGGTGGCGATTAATGACTTGATTTTTGGAAATACCTCATTGGACCTTTACCTTGTATCTTTTCAATGTTAAATTTTCATTCAAGGTGGGGAGAAGGCTATAGCCACCCCTTCAAAACACATTTTACATAAAAAAAAAGGGAATATTGTAAAGCCATATGGGGGACTTGAGGCTGTCGTATTGTTTACGAATGGGTACCCATGTATACGGCAGATATTAAAATTTTGTAAAATAGTGCAATTTTGATTTTTTGGTCAAAGTGAACAAGGGTTTGATGCATCCACAAACTGATATAAGCATAAAGTATAGACAACCCCATTTTCACATTACATACACTTCCACTCCTACGATGCACTCATGCCCAATTTAATGAATAATCCTAATGAGAACGATTTTGGAACGAGGGACTACTTACATGAGAACATACTTTACGTCACCATTAAAGTGATGGATAGTTAGGTAGTAAGTGTCTTCTGAACTATATATTAGGCTTTCTTAAAAATTAATGCAGTTAAACATCATATGTATGGATATACTGCCCACATCGTAGGCTACTATACTTAATGTATACTTGCATCCATAGTGACACACAAAACCTTAAAAATTATTTACATTTATAAAAAATGTATTCGATAGGTCATTTGGGAGGGGGCAGATGTCTTACTATGACCTCTGACACATCCAAGATTAATAGAAATCAAATTAAACTCTAAACAAAGAACTTGATTTTCACCATTGGCACATTTTTTGACAAACAAAATTTAATTGGTGGAGGGGGAGAGTTGTTTTTAATGTTTTAATTCTCAAGCCCACTATTCAAGATGGGTTTAGTATGACAGCTAAACAATGCCTAACTTTCCCAGTAAATGGAATGTAAACTGGTGCAGGAGGATAAGTTTAAAATGATAAGCAAAACAGCTTTACAGAATATTAAAAATGATGTTTAAGCAAATCATGAAACTTTCATAACAAAATGTTTAAATATATTTATCATATTATATAATATGATGAATTGTTTTTCGAATTAAAATAACAGCTGGCTTAAGGTTTTCTTGCACCTATAGTAGATGGTTATTTTGGCATTGTTTTATATATCCTAGACATCGGTTTTGTAAAAAAAAAACCCACCTCTCCTTGACTCAATAAACCGCATCTTATAACCCAGCCTGGTTAATCAGGGGCAAAGCTAGTGGGGTGGCAAGGAAGGCCCATACCAGGGACACTGGCGAGGGGGTGTAAAATCAGCTGTAATAACTCACAGGAGAAAATATGTCCATGACTAGGTGGGGGGTGAAAGATTATCTGGCTATGGTCCTACTGCTAACATCACCAGCCACATATTTAACCTTTTATTGATACACATGCCCACTGTTACCAGTAATTATCTGCAAACGAAATATATAACGAATACGCTATTCCATATAACAAATATACTTTGGAAGATTTAATCATGGAACTTGAATAGAATTTTATACAATGTAATTGTACTGTATTATATCTCCATACCAGCCTGAACTTAGGCACTATTCAATGCTCTTGTTTAGAAAAATTTCTCCTGTTCCCTGTCCCTCTTGCACATCTATCCTTCCCATATAACTTAAAGATACACCGTGGTAAGTGCTATATACTTCGGAAGTCGCCATACGTTAAGTGGAAGACATAGCTATAAATTAGTGTGAAATGAGTAATATATTTGCATCACATTTTTCCGATCAATAAACAGAGGATATGATTTTTTGATAGGCAATTGAACTTCTTTTGGTGAAGTTTAAAATTTGCCAAAGAGCCTGTAACAGTAAATGGTAGGATGGGCATAATTTAATTTGATTGCGATTTTGCTTGTAGTACTACTAATCAATAATCAACAGCAGATAACTCTACTCCAAATTACCTCCAAGAAGTTACATAAATTGCCAAGTTGCTTTTTAACAAAGAATGCCTGCAAACTTCTTGGGATGAGTAATATGATATATTATAACTATTCTGAAAATAGTTAAGCAAAGGGTGATACTCCCATACATGAGTAATAAACTAATAGTTGTATTATGTTTAATATACAGTAGAACCCTGATTATCTGAAATAAAGGGAGTGGATCCAATTTTGGATACGCAAAATTTTAGATAATCCAGAAATTAAATTTTCAGTGTAAAGGTGCAAAGAAACAATATTTATCCAAAAACATGTGTAATTACATTTGATAAACAACTATATCGGCAGCGAAAAATGTCGAAGTAAACATTAAGTTCGTTTGTTTGCGGTTTTAAGGCTCAAGGAGTACATTGGTCATGATGTGCTGGGACTTACTGTTTTCAAGGAATCCGAACCTTTTAAGGATTAGGGAACCAAACCCCAGACTATGGTGAGCAGTACGATCTTTATGAGATCTCTGAGTAAGCGTTCTTTGCACTATTGGGAGTCGAACCCGGGTTAACAGTGCGCTAGGCAAACATGTTACCACACTGCACCACCACAGGGCATATATCGCACCCTTGCAACGAAAGTGTTACAACTCAAAATTCGGTGAAAATGACTTAATGTTACAACTAGATGTAGAAAACAGTGCTGCATTTTGCCATGCAAAATGTTAGGTCATAAGTTATTCGGGTTTCTGCTAGTTGGCACATGTCATTAGATGAACACAACGTCCCTCAATTCAACCAGAAACAGTTTTTTGCATTTTCTGAAGATTGGGATTTTTTGAGTTGTAACACTTTCGTTGCAAGGGTGCGATATGTATTAAGATACTAGTTGCTTTGGGAAATGGTCCGATACCTTTGAACATATCCAATATATACATATTTTTGTACATGTCCAATATCTACAATTTGTACTGGCTTCTTTCTTCAGGCTGGAGTACACTAAAAAAAAAAATAAAAATGATCCTTTAAAATAAAAATAATTTTTTTTTTAAAATAAAAATAAAATCCTTTTTGTTGAAAATGCTAAAGGAGTGTTAAAAAAAAAAAAAGTATGCCAGGTTATTTCGGTTAATTGAGGTTCTACTATAGATCAATTCATTTTTGCTTATAATTTATTAACAATGTTACAATTTATATTCTAAAATTTGTAGCTAATGAATTTACAATGACAGGTTCTTCAACTACTTTGCATTTGAGTAGTCACGATAAATATATATGTCAACATACCAATTATAGTCATATTGCAAACTTGTTACAAAAACTGAACATCAAAATGAATTAAGTGCTGATCATTTCATATACATGACAGCATAGAAACTGTCATGAAGCGTAATTTATATATATTGATGTCATGAAGTGAAGCACATTCATGACATCAAGATTGTCACTGAGGAATTGTTCCACTAAATTTCAATCTCCTATGCAGTGTTTCCTAAATTTTGGTATCTACACCTTAGGGTGAGGTGGTCCCAACTTTTCATGCCAAGTTGGTTGCAAGAATATTTCGACACATAATATGTGGGCCATATATAAAGTAAATTTCATAATTGTAAATTAAAGTGCTCATAGTATATTTAATTACACAATTATTATATTTTATCAAATATGCAATTGAAAGATTTAATTATTAAACAAATAGATATAGATGTCGTGTTAACAGTCATTGCTTTTGATACTCATATTCAAAATGTACTTCAAAATTATCATACTTATATTTTTTATTAAAATCGTTGATTTCTGTATTTTTTCATGAATAAATGTATATATCTACTACAAGATCATTAATTCTATAAAAATTTCTATAAATAATTAAATATGTGTTAACAAACTGATTTAAATTTTTAAGGCTTTAAGATCAAGGTATTTTTTTTTTTTGTCTTGAATGTAGACGAGAATTGCTAAAATGTCTTCACAGGTTGCTTGCGGGCCGGCCACAGGTTAGACCACTCTGCCTTAGGGGGTATACCAAAGTGTTTCACGACAAGGAGATGGAGGTTAGCAAGGTACGAAGGCTACTTCTATACTGTACTTTAAATACTTTATTACTGCATGTTTATATATATATACACGCTTGGTAGTAATATATGTTAATAATGCATTTGTTTGAATCGAGATGAAATAGTATCATGCTATAGTATTTTATCTAGAACTACATTGCATTATATCTTCAAATTATTTTTGCTTCGCAAAAGTTAGTCTCATAAGGTAAATCCTTGAAAACGACGCGAAGAAACTAAGTATAGGAAGCACTGCTTTAACAGATAGGCAACTCTGTTGCTATTTGAAATTTGCAAGAATGCAGGAGTGGACATTTGCTAGATAAGCCCAAGGTTGTACTTTTATCCAATGCAGTCTTTATTTTACGTATCATGAATTGTAGCGGAATCTACACCGCAGGAACTGTATAAAGGAACTCGAAGCAACTATTTAAGCAATGTGGCACCATCGGCAAGATCCAAGATGTTTCTGTGCCTACAGAAGCTAACAGGCACATACTGCAATTTTGACACCTTATGAATTTGAGTTATACTTTGATATTACAAAAACTGCTATCGAACATATACGACACACAGGTCACATAGCATATATAAATGGGTAAATATTTTGTATCATAAGCTGAAGAGCATCTTTAATTAGTTTTCAATGTTATGTAGTATTATATGATCCCAAAGTATTTTATTCTTATATCAGGGATACTATAGTCAAATTTCTATTCAGTCAGTTATTGCTACGCCTACAGATTGTTAGTAGTATATTGTATAAATATATAAGTACAGCTCGGAATACATAAGTTGTGCAATACGGGTACACTCCCATAAATACACTTTTCTGAAATTTCATTTGATTGAACTGACTCATGCAGCTGAGGCAATACATATCTGAAAAGCATATCATTGCAGAATAGAAAAAATGTAAAACATTAATATAGAAGAATTCCAATTATCTAAAGGAATGGGACTGAGGCAGATCTAGATAATTAGAAATTACATAATTAGGTGTAGTAATACAGTGAAACCCCTCATTAGCGAACTTGCCGGACAGAAAAATTTCTCCGTGAAAAAAGGGGTGTCGTTCTGAAGTAGATGAAATATTATATTTCGAAACTTACGTATTTTTGAGCACATAAGACAAGTTTAAGATAACGAACATAAGCATTTGTTGAATATAATAAGTAAATTTACAACAAAACATTAAACATTCGAATTTATCTAGGGGGAAAAATTATCAATAGCTGTTTGGTGGGTTTTACTCATTAGTCCTTTGAAATGAATTTTTAATTGTGAGAGTAATATACTACTTATCCATCATTATGCTTACAGGAAAATGCCTTATTAAGCATTACTCATTTGAATCAGTAAATCCAAGTCAATTGCTACTCTTCTTCAATAGGAGGAGGAAATTCTTCTTAGTTCTTACGTCTTTTATCTTTAGTTTCCTGTTGTGAGAAACTCCTCCAGTTGGAGAAAAATTGGTTAACAGCTGTTTGGTGGGTTTTATTCACCAGTCCTTCTCCTTCGAAATGTATTTTTAACTGTGAGACTAAATCCACCATTTTTTCTGCCGTTACGCTTACAGGACCTGTGTGGTAGTTGAGTAAATGATAATAACAAATCAAAACTTAAGTAGCTTTGTGTGGATAATTGTGTGTTACTTTCACAAAGTGTTCCATTGTGATCTATTTATCATCAAAGTCTTTATTAAGAATCAGTCATTTGAATCAGCGAATGTGAGTCAAATGCCACTTTGTTGGGACAGGAAATTCTTCTTAGCCCTTATCCTGTTTATTTTTATTTTCCTGTTGTGAGAAATACCTCCAGTGAAGGTTTTGAGTTCAAACACATTTTGCGCTGCCTGTACAGGGGTTCTAGTCCAATGGAATGAATCATGTAAATAGTGTCCACATCGAAGGGTGACAGTTAAACAAGGGTTTCAAATATATTATTGTAAATCAGTCTCTGCTGGCAAATTTTTATCTGATCGCAAAAATAGGGTGACTGTTAAGAGGGGTTTCACTATACTATGAAAAGCTTGTAGGTAGTCACTTTGGTTACTACACTCAAGCCGCTGCTCTTGAAAAAAACTAAATGGGCATTAATTAGGGCAGTGCA
Organism: Dysdera silvatica; assembly: GCA_006491805.2. Lineage (NCBI taxonomy): Eukaryota > Metazoa > Arthropoda > Arachnida > Araneae > Dysderidae > Dysdera > Dysdera silvatica. The sequence goes on along the minus strand of QLNU02015003.1, from coordinate 33,594,638 downwards.
GTAATTCCCTTGCACAAGGCTTCAAACTAAGGAATGGGGGGCCCCCAAATGGCTAATGACACGTGTACACACACAAATATAATTATTTAATCTAACCACTCCTTACTTAACGTGTGTCATCACATTAAATTTTCAATAAACTTGTTACCTAATACATGCATAAATTATCCCTCACTATTTGTGTTAAACTAAATTAGTATGCGTGAAACTGAAAAAGTCTAATCAACGAAACCACAATACATGGAACTACAGGTACGAAAGTGAAAGTTGCATCAAAATGGATAAATTTGTTAAATTACACAGAGAATAGTAAAATACTAAATTCCAGATTACTGAAACCCATTTAAAGCTTTACTTTTTTATATCAAAGCAATTTAATTTTTGCAAGTTTTTTGTTGAAAAGAAATTATAATTATAATCGTGGCTCTTTATTTTTGTAATAATATGAAAATTCAGTGGACCTATCAAGAAGACCATTAAAAAAATAAAAAAAAATCACCATCAACATTCACATCGATGACGTTCAATTGTATTTAAAATCTGGGAAAACGAAATCCAGATAAATGTAGTATTCCACTGTATTTGAGATTAAAGGAAACTGGATACAGAATATATGACATTCTATGATACACTGAGGGCATGTAACATCGCTATATGTAAATACTAACATCAAAACTATATACCAGATCTATACACAGATGGCTACGTTCAACTATTCCACATACAAATGAAACAGCATCGACACACAACGATAAGAGTGGAACAACAAAAATATAAAATGTTCATATGTAACTGTAACACTTTACATATAATATTTATTCACATATATTGCATATCTATGACATATTAATACATGTATTAACAGATTATTAATATTCGTAACAATTCAATTTAAGGCATTAATTCAATGGCCGGATTTTAACATATATAAAATTAATTTAAATGAAATTTTAACAGTTCATTAAAATATTTTATGTTGGTTTTTAAATACTCTCAATATCAACTCTCTTCAAAGGACACTTTGCAAAACTTTCTCACTGTTTCCAAGGCAAGTAATGAGAATGGAGCATTCTCAACATACAAATACCAAACAGAGCAAAACCTATTCTGCTTGACGACATATATTGCCAATAACTTATATACAGTCAACAAACACAACCATACCTAAAAATATCGTTATTTACAATGCAAACAAGGTATCTTTTTTACCACTTAAACGACAAAGCTTGTGTCCTCATAACAACCTGAAACAGTACAACAGGACATCTTCGGGAAAGGGCTAAACTTTAAACTGTGATACTTTTTCGAGCAGTAAAGTTGATTGGGAATTGAAACCCATGAGCTCAAATGCTTCAAAAGTACACATGGGCATATCAGCAAATAAGTTAGAATCGTTAAAACAAATCAGTCAAAGGAGAATATACCAGCAAAGCCAGAGCTAGGTATCATGCCACTTGAGGCAGACACGTGTTTTGCCACTCCAAAATGATTTTATTTTTTATAATAATCCTATTTTGTCGTTCCTAAAATTGTGCTGTTAAGGGCAAATGCCCAATTTGCCCCTCCTGGCTCCAACCCTATGTACCAGACATCGTATTCACGCCCTATTCTTATTTATTCTATGGAGAATTGAATCCAGCCCGATGAGCTAAGCTGCAGGAGAAGAAGCTGGGTATTTAAAGGTAAGCTCGGATTCATAGGATACATGTTTGTTTGTGGTTTTACGGCTCAAAGACTACAGTGGTCATGCTGCGCCGGGACCTACTGTTTTCCGAGGAATCCGAACCTCTTAAGGCCTAGGGAACCAAACCCCGGACTACAGTGAGCAGTGCGATCTTTATGAGATCTCTGAGTAAGCGTTCTTTTTGCACTGCTGGGAGTCGAACCCGGATTAGCCGCGCAATAGGAGAACGCGTTACCACACTGCGCCACCGCAGGGCCCATAGGATACATAAGACAAGGGAATGTCTACTAGCCCTTATATTCACCCACACATTCTCACTCCAAATAATTTTTTTTTTTTTTACCGTTGCTCGACTTATAATATTTTATATTTGCTAGGAAATCCCTCATTCTTGAATTCAAATGGATCTGACAAAAATTAAACGTTTCTTTTTAGTAATTAAAAAGTATGTAGTAAAAAAAATTTAATGGGGTTCCCATTTTTTTTTCTAAATTCTAGAATGTCTCAGGGATATGCAAAAATTAAGTAGGCACACACACGTATATATGCCCTATGAAATGAAATACCCAAATTCAAGAACCCATGGTGAATATAAACATAAATGTGCACTTCTTAGGACACAACATGGGACAGAAACATTTTCAGCAATTTCAATCAAATATCCACATAAATGGTAATTTCAAACTACCATCATTTCCAAAATTCTCGATACAACAATTACATTCACGATTTTTTAGTATTAAAATTAAACCACGATTACAGTGCAACCCGGTAAAGTGCCTACCGTGGTAAACCGAACACCTGAAAACGGTGACCACTTTTTATAAGAGAGAACCGGTAGCAACTTAGTCATGTCTATATCAAAGTCTGTTGTGTATAGTGACCATTGCAGTCCAGTCCCAAAGGTGGTCACTTTGGGCAGATTCTATTGTATTTCAATACAAAATTTTTTTACAATGTCCTTATTTTTAATTTGCAACGATTTATCGTTTCAAAAGCGATAGAAAAACAGCAAAACCACTGACTGTTGAAGAAAAGCGTGAAGAGAGAGTGACGGATTCATCGAAAGGTTAAACGGAAGATTTAGGAGAAAAATTTAGAGTTAATTTTCAAGTGAATGATAGCCCATTGTCGAAGCTTTGGCAACGACCCTTTTCCTATGAATAATCAACATCGTTCAAACATTACATCGCTAATAGCCATGATATAATTCTTTTTCATTTGAATAATATATTTTACATCAATGCATATTATATATTTTTCCACCTTTTTGTGTCTAATATGCTATGGGGTGATTAACTAAAAAACTTACACACTTCTCTCAATTTTACAGACTTCTCTCAATTCTCATTTACACTCAAACCCTGATGAATGCTAAATGGTTTTTGTTTCAGTCGGTTTTATGGAAAAGTCAGGGATCGTCAGTTTTCCAAAGAATTCGGACTTCTGTTGTCTAGAAAAATAAACCCCAGACTACGTTGCGCAGAAAAAACGGAACACGCTTTAGGATAACACTGGAACTGAACCCTGCTTCATAGCATGTCAACACGTTATGCCACAATGCCATAGTTGTTTGCACTTTATGGCATAAGGATACAACATGCCACGACCTACAGTTTTAATGAGGATTCTACACTTTTTGCTTAGAGCAGTGATGGCAAATTAAAAACTGGTCAAGGGCACTAAATAAAACCATAGAAGCTACCATCAGAGGAAATCACAGATTTATATATATTTGTTACAGAATTTGATATTGAAAACATATTTAATCGAACAAAATGTAATATACGGGCCACCACCAGCTACAAAATTAAACTCTGGGCTGTGAATCTGTAGAAAAATCATGGCCACTGGCAGAAATTGGACTCAAAGACTATTCACAGGGAAGCCGAATAAGTTACTTTCTACATCACCATACGTTTATATTTCACTAACAGGGTGTGTATATATGCAGGGAATTCTGATTAGTTGATTGAAATTAAGTTTGATGTAATGACAGCTACTGTTTGGAAGCACCAAGCATTATTTAGAACAAATTTTTGTTAAAAAATAAATATATATCTCAGCCTACGATATAATGAACCAGCACCAGGCAGGATCCGAGTGTATGTGAGGATGTACCTTCTGTCTTTTATGCCAAATTGCATAGATGAAGCTTCCACAGTTAAAAACTTCACCCTAAAGATAAATCTACTTTTGCTACAGGATCTAGAAGCTCGTTCCTATACGAAAGAATACAATTTGATAGTTACATATGACGAGGGGAAAGAGTATATAATAATTAGGTAATACTTTGTTGCAGATACCATAAAGTAAAATTACATGGAGGAGTACTTTCCAAGTTTACAAAAACGTGAAAAGAAAGTGTCTCAACAAAGCATATTGTAGCGTTGCTGAGTTATTGGAAGTTCGACCATTGGACTTAAGTCTTCTACGGGAGAAGGCTTGTCTTCTTTCATGAGATGCTCAAACGTGGCAAGAACTGCAAATCAACACATATATACATACATTTAGGTCATAAAATATTGCACAAAAGGAAAGGAAACACACAAGTGAGGAAGTAAACCGGTATCAAAAACTAGAAAAAATATTTCAAAACAGATCATTGATATTGAACATATACAAAACAAGTAAGTTTTTCTTCTAATAAAAAATCCCACTTTGATTCTTACCCAGAAAGTCTAGCATCTTTGAAATGTGGACAGGAAATGTTTTGTATAAGTTCCATGTCTAAAGATTGTTGTTGTTGGCTGGAATTTAAGGACGTAAGAACAACAGAGGCCATGATGCATCAAACGAGGTGAAGGGCATGCCAATAGTTTAAGGGATCAGATAAAACTTGATTGATCGTTTAACATAATTGACAAATCACAGAACAGTACAGTCAATATTCAAAGTTTTTTTTAGAGTTCAATATCAATTCAGTATTTGGCCGCCTTGTTGACCGGATGAGTTTTCCTTCATCTTTGCCCCTAATGATGTCATCATTGAGGATACATACATCAAACCAACAGGGCAGCTGCCAAAGTATTTTCCTGTTTGGTTTCGTCTGTACGAAGCCAGTACTTATAATTATTCAGGAGTCTCAATAACCTCCAGTTTGACCTGCCACTCCAACTACCTCACTTAACATCAAGGGTGTAACATGCGCCCTTCGTACATTCACCAGTGGCTGTAATTCCACGTTACTGGGAACCCCAAAGCAGAATGTTTTGCAATGTTCTGCAACAAGCCTTCAGCTGATCAAAAATGTTCTGCAGGAGATATATATATATATTATATACATTTTTAAATTCTATAAAACGTAAATTCCTTTTTTAATAGAAATGCAGAAAACATTTGTCGGACTGATTTTTTTTTTATTTCTTTATTTTTAAAAAAAAAGATGATGATTCCCCTGCGATTGTTCTGCGACGTGTGTGGCATTTTTTTTTTGTACATTCTTCTTTGGGGATTGGGAATAGCAACCAGTTGTCAACATTTCTATGAGCAAGTAACTAGATTTAGCAATAACACCTTCGCATTTCAAGGCTTCCTAACAGACCATCCAAGATGGGGTAATGTAATGTGATTTCCAAACCAGAAACATATGTTTATAACCGAGATTACTGGGAAGAAACTATTTGGGTGCATTGTTCAATTTATTTGAAAGGAGAAACAGTTTATTACTATAGAACATCACAGTATACAAGTGTCATGCATACTCTCTCGGGTAAAATGTTACTTCTTTACACTTGGTTTATTCCGAAGAATTTTGGCATTTTTGGAGATTCTACGGAATATGGATAGCTAGCTCAACAGTGTTCATTGTACATGGGGAAGTATGATTCTAAGCACAAATATAATAGAATTCTAATTATCTGGAACAAACGGGGACCAAGGCAAGTCCGGAAAACTGGTTGTAATAAAGAGTGAGGTGATGATAGACTGAGTCACAGCACTACTGCGATCTTCCATATGAAGGATAAAGGTTCCATTAATTTGTTATTCCAGATAATAGGAACCCTACTGTATTATAGATATGAATGTGAAGAAAAGTCACCTTTGACCAATATGCACTCCAAATAAAACCAAATATACATATTTATATCATACCATTTGAGTACATCACACACTGGAAAACCCTTTTTGTTTTTTACAGTTCCACTGTTCCCAAAACATTATTAGATCGAAAAGGCCTCAAAATAATATAACAGTAATATAAGGCATTGTTAATAATAAAATATATACCATCATTGTCCGTTTTCCTAGCACAACACAAATACAGTATTGACAAAACAGAGATAAAACTGCACATGTAACAAATCACGATATCAGATTTTGGACGTTTTCAAAGAGGAAAAAAAAGGGGTATCGTATACTTATCATCCAGTATAAAACAAAATCTAATAAAAACAAAGAAATATGTAAAAATACATAAAACAGGAAAAGGACGGCAAACCAACAAAATGGAATCTGTATATACTTGCATACAAATAAACGAATGGCAACAACGAAAAAGTTTCTACACTAGTATTCCAAAAGGTGGCCAAGCCAAAATATCCATAATGCTACGGCATCTCATCGTCCATGGAATATACATTAGCTGCAATGCATAAATACAATATACAACATCAATATAAAAAAATGCATCAACAGAATCGGTCAAAATAAACATGCACAGATACTACCATAAACACACATGCAGCACAGAAATCGAGGCTTGTTATATTTTACGAGGTACGGCAATTAAATAACGAGACTTTCTTAATTATAAATGCATATGAAATTGAACAATGAAATTAGGCCTTCACAATATATCTCTCCTAACTCGACACAACACTTCTAACAACGTTCCTTACCCAAAAAGCAGCCTTGGAACTGTTTGAGAGTTACCTCTTTCAGAACATGCTGCATGGTCCTTTGGATGTCCTCAACATCTTCAAAACAGGTTCCTTCAACTTGACATTTCATTTCGAGAAAGGGGAAAAAGCTGCAGGAGGGGTGAGGTTGTTTTCAGTGCACCTTCAGCCGTATCATTGGATTCTCTTCCATTCTTGAAACGATACGCTCACCCACAGACATGTGCTTTCAGTAAACACGCTTTGCAGTACGTGGTCTGCAATTTTAGTTAAATTTTGGCTGGTTTTTTTTTGTGCAATTTCGCAAGAAATTTTATATAGATACAATGCCCTTTTCTTAAGTCACACATTTCTTAAACCAAGGGTACTAATACCCCAATTTTCGCCTCAAAAATTACAAAATTATTGCGATATCTGTATCATATATACTGAATGCGAATGAAAAATGCAGTAATATAGCTCACAGTTGGCTAGAGTTACCTGTGCATAAGAAATAAAGTCTCATTGGTTAATTGCCGTACCCTATACATATTGCAAAATTAAAGTCACTCTCATCTGAAACATGGAACTAGAGAAAACAGTAACAAGCATTCATCATGAGCAAAGGAATGAGAAAGAATAAAGGCATTAACATAGACAAGAAAAGGGAAAGATAAAAAACATTGTGCAATGGTCAAAGATAAGAAAAGGCACATGGGGAGCAGAGGCTAAAGATAAGACAAAGAGTCAAAAATAAGAAAATATGTAAGGAATCTTAGTTAAAACATACGTGCAGTATAAATTGAAAATTGGAAGAATAAATAGAGGAAAAATAGCAAAGGGGAAAAAAACAAGCCTATGGTGTGCACAAAAAAATGAAAATAAACATATATTTTGATAAGTGATGAAAATAATAATAAGTAATGTTAAAAATGGAACACAAGTTGAAATCATGAATTTTAATAAATTTTGGCTAAAAAGAAGGTTTCAATAAGTAATTAAACGGCCAATTATGGGTGTTAAATTAATAGACAAATAAAAGTTAAAAGTCATTGACAGTTGCTTTCATCCACCGAGATGACATATTTAAATCATACTGTTTGCACATTCTCCAAGAAATAGTCCAGATGATGGTGACCCTGACATCACATTGGAACTGCAACTGTATGAAGAAGGCCTGAAAATTCTAGGCCCAGACATTAAGTAAAATAAATGCCGACATTGGCAAATATGCCAGAAAACATCTGTCAATACCTAATGCTGCTATGAGAAACCACACTAGATAGTATTCAATAAACATATTAAATTTTTTTTCATGAACTTCAAGTTTACAAATACAGTAATCCTGACGTTTTCAGATATACACTGGAACCATCTCAAATCATTAAAAAAATTAATATTTTTACTGAAATTTTCATCTCAAATATATAAATATGTTCCACTTTAATTTAAAAATTTATTTATGTTTATGCATTTTAATATAGGCTCAAAAATAAAATTTAATTTAGTTAAAAAAAATATGCATATAGTATTGTAGTTTGTTCTCAAAAAATAAATATAAATAATGACATACGTCTTCTTAAAAAGTTTTACGAAGAAACTTTAGACAACTAAGGCACAACGTATTTGTATTTTATGGTATAAGTACACCTAAGATCACACTGCACCAAGAAATACACCAAAATACAGTTCTCAGAGGAATCCACACTTCTTTCACCTAAGGAATCAAACTAGGGATTGGATAATTTAAAGAACCAAGTCCGGATCATTCATACCAAAAGTATTAAAAGGAAGCCAAAAGTATTAAAATTATGCCAAGATAGGGCTTCTAAGAAATAAAGGATGCGAGTTCCATTATTTGGTTACATTTTTCATCTGTAAGTTTGGCATTTGGCAACCTTATAAATTTTGGTATATCAAATGATGCAGTTGAGCAGTGGTTCACAACCTTTTTCGGTTCATCGCACACTCAGTGTATCGAAATTGTTTTCCATAGAACCTTTAGTGTTTTAAAACCATGCTGGATAAGTATCATTTTTATGACACCTCAATACACAGATTGCAAACTACTGCATTGGAGTATAAGGAGGAAGTTTTCGGGGGGGGGTCAAGTGTTTAACTCCTAAGGTTTGTTTTAATGAAAGATCTTACTTAGATCAGGATTATGTCCTAACAGGGACCATAAACACTTGAAAGATTTTGGCGCTCCTATATGTGATTAAAAAACAAACAAGCAATAAGCTGAAAAAAGAAGCTATTTTTCAAAATGAAACAAAACAAAGAATAAGATGGAAAATTTTGTCACTTTTACTTTATTTGTATTTCAAAGGATTTTGCTTATGTTTTTAACCTCAAAAAGTTTTTAATCAGCTCCTCAAATTCAATTGCTCTTCCATCTTTGGATTTTCACATCAGAAATTTATATCAAAATGACAAAAATAAAAAAAAAATTCCAAAAAGTGCTGTATGCTGTGATTAAGTTGATGTATGTATTTCAGAACACTTATTATACCATCTTTCTTGTCGATGTGCTTCATTTGATAAAGAGAGCGACAATCCTCGAAACCTTGTAAATTTTCATGATGATAGCAAGCATTACTTTCATATTTTCTTCATACCCTCTCATTTTCCTTCGTATCTTTTTTCCAACTCTTCCATCCTCATATTTTTTTTTTTTTTCAATCTCACTTTTATTCTTATTGACTTCTCTGAATTTTTTTTGCATTCCAAACAAAGACAAAAATCTGTTAGTTATAGAAACCTCAAGCTTTATACATATGCAGCATGACAACTGTGCTAAAGAGGAAATTGGTCTGCATGCTTTATGTACTGTGAGAGTGGCTGTAACTTACAGTTCAACATGAGTTTGGAAAAGGAAATGGAGCAAAATGGTCCCCATTCCCTATCTCATTAAACCATATAATTTATAGCTTACTTTGAGTTTAATCTATCTATTTTGAGTAACAATCTATATTATTTAAAAACAAATTACACACAAACGCAGTTTAATTTGAGCAGGAGAGACATTTTACAATTGTTTCGGTGGAAAATCAAGCGTCCACCATCGTCAGAAAATTCGTCCAAACTGATTTGTTGCCACTAAATCAAAAACGAAAAAGGTAACATAACAAAAAGCCTGATTTGTGTCGCCATCTATTGTGCATAATGCTAAGTAATCTCAATAACCTATAGCTTATTGAGTTTAGCCTTCAAATTAAGTAATTTTATACTTATACACGACGAGATAGGATTATATTCCCACTCTAAATGCAATTGGGTTTCATCCTGTATGTAATTTAGTACTCAAACAGGATAAGACATGACCACATTCAGAATGAGACATAACTAAGCTCACTAAGATTCGATCCAAGTTCACTGATTTGAAGTGTTGCGAGTAGTTGCTGGAAATACAGAGACATTAAACCGATAGTCATTGGGAAGATTGTGTCTTACGTTTTACAAAGACATACAATGCATTTGGTACATGCCTCTTAAATTGGTTTCTGATTCAGTGATAAGGAAAAATGTAAGATGGAGATTCAGCCAGTTCTTTGCCCAATGATTTACACGAGACTGGCTCCACACCCCACTTCCTAACAGCTATGCAACTGGTCTTTCCCAGAGGGTTAATGAAACTAATTTATGATATTTATTAGTTACTAACCTGCAACAGCTTTGCTTCTCTGCATTACCTCCTGGGCTAAAGCATGGTTCAAAGCCAATAAATGAGCTCGCTTGCGTTTCTGTTCCGTGCATTTCTCGTGGAGTTTTTCTGGAGGTCCTCTGGTAGTTTCAGCAACATTTTCATACGTACTGTGGGTGGATATCATTCCATAAGAAAAGTATTTTTATATGATTATCCAACATAATACAAAAATGACAATAATTATATAAAAATGAAAGCACACTTTAAGTATAATATTATTTTCAACTTAAATATAATGAATTTTCATTATTTTCGCTGACCATATATATATATACACTCTATAACAAAAAAATCGATGCACCAAGAAGGAGTTGTCTAGTTGTAATGAAATTTCGTATTCAAAGACATTTTGACCGAACATGCAAATGATTAAAATTTGGTGTCCAATGAATGAATAGCGGGAACTTCAGCGCATCGGAACTGCGCATTCAGCAGGTGTATATAAGGAGCGATTCTCAATATGTGGTCAAAATTTCTGTTGCATTTTGACTGCGGATATCTTACGTCGACTGTAACAATGCCTCGCCGAAAGATTCGTGCTCATTACGAGCATATGTCAGAGTTTGAAAGAGGTTGTGCTATCGGATTGAAAGAGGCTGGTTGGACGAATCGAAGAATCGCTGGACATGTGGGTCGAAGCGATGCGGCGATTGGACGGTGCTGGCAAGAGTGGGTCAACAACGGCAGATGTCAGCGTCGGGACGGCAGCGGTCGACCTAGGGCCACAACAGAACGGGAAGACAGAGCGATTGTCAGAGCAGCTGTCACAGCACCGGATTCGTCATTATCAACTATTCAACGTGTGGCCCGCACACATGTGCCCAACATGACCCTCTGCAGACGACTGAGAGAGCGGAATTTACGCTCGCGCCGACCGTTACGCCGCTTACCTCTCACGCCTTTACACCGTCAAGTCCGATTACAGTGGTGCCGGGCTCGATCAACTTGGAACTGCGCTGACTGGGGACGTATAGTCTTTAGTGACGAGTCCCGTTTCCAACTGTGTCCTGACGACAACCGCAGACGTGTCTGGAGACGTCCAGGGCAGCGTGGGGATCCTGCCCTTACTATCGCACGCCACACATGCCCACAACAGGGCGTTATGGTCTGGGGTGCCATCTCCTTTGATAGCCGGACCCCTTTGGTGGTCATTTCTGGCACACTTACAGCACAGCGGTACGTAGACGACATTCTACGACCGGTTGTGTTACCGTTCCTTTTGCGACACCCTGGACTTACGTTTCAACAAGACAATGCCCGGCCACACACGGCACGTGTTGCTATGAATTGTCTTCAAGCTTGCCCAACACTTCCTTGGCAAGCTAGATCTCTTGATCTCTCTCCCATAGAGCACATTTGGGACGCTATGGGAAGGCGATTGCAACCATCCAGGAATGTTGACAATTTGGCAAGAAATTCCGCAGGACACCATCCGGGATCTTTATCAGTCTATGCCACGCCGGGTGACAGCTTGCATCCAGGCCAGAGGTGGACCAACGCCTTATTGACTTCCTCCCTTTGTAACGGTCAAACTCTGCAATAAATCATTCAATTGTTCTGAAATTTTAATCTTTCGTTTTCTATGCATGTTCTTTACGTCCACCAATTTTTATCGAAATCGGACAAATCTGTCTTAGTGCTTCGATTTTTTTGTTATAGAATGTATGTAAAAAGCAGTTGTATGTATTCATATTTCATAACAAAGTTATTGGGCCAAAAAATTAGACTTCAATGAAAAATTAGTTAGTTCCGGTAATTTGATCGTTAAGAAAAGGTTCATACGCTGTTGTCTCCGATAGCATTTTGCGAATGTTCTCGGCTTTTCTGCTTCTTCTTAGTTTCTCGCTAGCTGACAGCCTTTCTGGCTCATCTTCAATGTATCTTTCTGGAATTTTAATTTTTTGTGGAAGACCCAACTGAAATTACAAAATCATAATTACAAATAAAAAAACATTACAATTAGAAATAAATAATTATCTTCTAAAGGCGCTAAATGTACTCTGGAGGGGTCTTGGGGGGTAAACACACAAGATCATGCACTGCTACGTACTTCCCGTTCAATGATGTTTTCATCATATGCTTCTTTCTTTTTAATGGTGCTTCGAACGATGTCTGGTGTATTGGCAGTTCGGAGGCATCGTTCCATATCAACGTCGTCTCGAGATCGAGGTTTTTCCTAGAAGAACAATCATGTAGCATTGGATCAAATCAATTCTGGACTATGTACCATTAGGTGATGGAATAGGTTAATTATAGAAGAATTAACGATTAGTATGACAAGAAAGTGACCTGCGAAAACAAAAGCAGCTTATTCAGTGACAAAAAGTCTGTTTCTTGGTTAAAGACCCTGAAATTTTCTATTAAACATTTTTTTCTCTTCATTTTCGTCTGTCGCTTCATTTGGCAGGGACAAATTAATTTTTCTACGTTGTGCAATGACAACAATTGAAAACGAACAACACATTCTTACTACTGGCATCAAACTCGGAACCCTATATAGTAAAGATTTTCAAACTTTGACTATATATATATATCATCATCATCATCATCATATTCAACCATTATCTATCCACTGCTGGATGAAGGTCTCTCCAAATGCTTTCCACACAAGTCTATCCTGAGCAATTCGCTTCCACGTCACCCCAACCTGTTTTCTTATTTCATCCACCCATCTAGTTTGAGGACGTTTTCTAGGTCTTCGGTGGTCTCTTGGAATCCAGTTCAGAATTTCTGTTGTCCATCGTTGATCAGTTCTTCTTGCAATATGCCCAGCCCATCGCCATTTCAGTCCTTTTACTTTAACAATGATGTCCTCTACTCTAGTTTGCTCTCTCACCCAAGTGTTTCTTTTTCGATCTCTCCTAGTTATTCCAAGCATGCACCTCTCCATGCTCCTTTGCGTTGTCTGTAACTTTCGTATTGCTCCAACTGTTAGACTCCATGTCTCTGATCCATAAGAGAGGACTGGCAATACACACTGGTTGAAGACCTTTCTTTTTAGACACAAAGGCAATTTCCCCTTCAGGATAAAACTGTTTCTTCCAAATGCACTCCAGCCAAGTTTAATACGTCTGTTGAGTTCTTTCATAATGTTGCCATCCATTGAAATCAGCTGGCCAAGGTAAATATATGAATCAGCAATTTCTAGCTCAATGTTGTCAACTTGTATTTTTGTTTCCTCTACGAAATTATTGAACATGATCTTAGTTTTTTGTAGGTTCATCTTGAGTCCAACTTCTTTACTTCTAGTTGAGAGCTCCTGTACCATGTCTTGGAGTTCTGATGGGTTCGTTGAAAAAATAACAATGTCATCAGCAAACCGCAGATGATTTAAATATTCACCATTTATTTTTATTCCCTTGTTATTCCAATTTATCAGCTGAAAAATCATCTGTAAAGCTGAAGTAAAAAGTTTTGGAGAAATGGTATCTCCCTGCCTCACCCCTTTGCCAAGTTTGATAGTTTTGGTATCTTTATGTAACCGAAATTTTGCACTTGCATTTTTATACACACGTTTCAATATGTCAATGTACACATCCTCAACGTCTGTTGATCTTAAAGAGTTGATGACTGCTGATGTTT
>QLNU02015003.1:33563966-33576144 GCA_006491805.2 Dysdera silvatica | reverse complement strand
CCCCCACCAAGCAGCAGGGCCTAGTTAGAAGGGTTGAACCCCTGCCATCCCAAAAAATAAAATTTCGGGAAAATGTAGTGGCATTTACGGGAAATTTTATGCTAAAACGCGATTTTGTCGATCCGGATCCTGAAATGCGCCAGAAAATTGCGGAGTATGTGAAGGTTTTATGATTACCTTATGTACATTATGGTAAGATAAAATAACGACGTTTTTGCGAATTAATTCTAGTTCATAACGAATTTTTTATTCTAAATTTTTATTTTGTAGGGCAGTGGAGGCTGTTTCCCAAAAACTTTCGGAATTTCAAGTTGAGGCAAAAACGGGAGATACGTTTTCGAGGAAAGTCGGATGGACGGAATCCTGCGGACTAGGATTACAAAAAAACACCTACCGCCTTTTAAAATTTTGTGGACACTTGTCCATATACGTATAAATCCGAAAATTCCCCACTCCCATCCAAATGTAAAGAAACACCGTGAAAAATGTAGGGGTGGGCGCTTACTAATAGTTTTCTGGTAGAAGAAATGAGAATTCGCCGATCCGTCTTCAAATACGACTGCGACAGAAAATAGCGGAGGGCCCGTGAAGTGGGGAATCTCAGATGACCTTATGTGCATTATTATAATATATATATATATATATATATATATATATATATATAACATTTTTAAATAAATTCTATTTTATATGAAGACGAATTTTCCTGTTATGTTTGTGGTGGGGGATGAACACTATTCCAGTGAAAGAGAATCTTGATGGAGGTCAAGGACAGTTCGGAAAAAAATATAAAATCGGTTTCGATCGCGCATGATCACAAAACAAATATTATGAACATGTAGACCAAAGAAACTTTACTACAGATTTCGTTTTGCGCAGTTTTCATGATCAAAAATTGATAGCAAATTTAAAAATCGGAAACAAGTATGAAGCCAAAGATTATCATTAAACGTAAACCATCTCTAAAGATCTTCCTTGTAGGTGGAAAAGGATACGTTGAGATGCTAGTGAAAAACTAGGGGAGGGAATCGAGGTATCATCATGGTTGGCCACAGTTCACTAGATTACAGGCCATGGGTTCCCCCCCCCCACTCACTAATGAGAGCGACAATGATTGTGATCTTGCGACATGCATAGGTGAGATCGGTAGAAGGAAAAATAAAGGATTGAGCAATCGAAATTTGCATTATATAAACAATAAAAATAAAGTTAGGTGCCAAAAATGACGACAAGGTCTAAAATCTCGGTCGTCAAAACGAAATTTATAGGTGCAAAATACGACTAATGATCGCTAATTACAAACTCTGGTTGCGGGGTGTAATAAACATAATTAAAATGAAAATAACAAAACAAATAATAAACATAATTAAAATGAAAATAACAACAAAACAAATAATAAACATAATTAAAATGAAAATAACGACAGAACAAAAACTTACTCTAGAAATTTCAGAAAATTGGGGGTCACTCAAATATTGACAACCAGACACGGTATAATGCCTTCGCTTAGATCGTTTGACTGATTTAACGTTATTAACCTTTTTGTGAGTCGTTAACTCGTCGTCTGCTTTAACGATACCCAAGCTGCCAAATAACCGCTCATGAGCTGATTGGGATCCCTTTAAACAAAATGATAATGAAAACAACTAAAAAATAAATTAACCAATATAAGAAAATTTTTTACTTTCCCCACAATTTTTAAACACATTGTACATAAAAAGCATACTTACAGACTGTTTTTGTACATTTGTAGGTGGAAGTGGAATGGTGGTTGGTCGGGCACAATTCAGTACAGGATCAGTTTTCTTATAAACTTCTATAAAAAAAATTCATAATTTAAAATTAATTTAACTTTTCACAAACACGTTAAATTTCTTCAAAATACAAATTCTTAGCTCTATACAACAGGAACAGCTTAGTATATGTTGTGTAAAATGAAGCTTTTATTTATCTCCAGATAGTGGGTGAGCTATAAAATTTTAAAACAGATTTTTAACATATTTAAAAAGAAATTTTAACAAATTTTAGTAACTGGCTCATTGTAAATCCTCTCTAATATTTTTTTTTATTTAATTGGTTTATGTGTGAATCATGTGAAGTAATGATTTAGGGAATACTGAACAATTATTTTAATTAACTATCGCACATTTACTAATTGATTACACTGTTCCGCTAAACAACAGCAACTAAAAAAAATTTTTTTTTTCTGTATCCTTTTGCAACACGTAATACACACATACAACATATATTATACATATGTAATATACATGTTGTACATACTTAAAAGTTTGTCTTGATTAAATTATACCATAAGTATAACCTGCTCGTGATTGGTGGATGCCCCTCAGTGGCACTAATTCACATTATCAATCAATCATATTCTATTTCTCTATAATCCTCAAATCCTGTCATTAATCCATTTTTCAATGTCTTTTTAACAGGGTGCCTACCTAAATTATTTTTCCAGGTTTCCAGACCAAATCTTAATCGATTTCCAGTCGCTAATTACAGTAAACAACACACAATGCACCCGCGAAAATTTGCCCAATCAAAGCAAGTTTCAAGGCCATGAAATCAATTAATGCAAACCCCAAAGCCATTTATAACTCAATTATAGTGAATTTACAAATTCAAAAGCTGTATTAAAAAGTATTTCTTTACACTAAAAACTTGCACTAATTAAATACGAGGGCGAATCAGAAAGTCTTTGCCCCTATTTTTTATTAGCCAAAATAAGGTACATACAGGTAATTACAAATATACGTACTATTCTACGTACCTTACACTATTTTTCCACATAGTCCCCACACCGGTTCAGACATTTGTCCCATCGCAGCACTAAATTTGAGATGCCCCTGTGGTAGAATTCGTCCGGCTGACTGTGGAACCACCGTCGGACTGCTGTCTTGGCTTCATCGTTGCACGTGAATCGCTGTCCTGCCAGGAACTTCTTCAGCGGACCGAAAACGTGGAAATCACTAGGGGCGAGGTCCGGACTGTATGCAATCAGAACCGCCGATAAGCTCCGGTCATTTCACTGGGAGAGTCTGGACCATTCACCATAGTATGTATATTTGTAATTACTTGTATGTACCTTATTTTGGCTAATAAAAAATAGGGGCAAAGACTTTCTGATTGGCCCTCGTACAAAATTATTTACCACAAGATGGAGGTGCCTCTACCTCTGTCATCACACATACATATATTATGGTGAAGAAAAACAAAGGATTTGGCCTTAAATTTATCACACTGACCGGATGTGTTACAAGCTTGACTTACAGTTTAACAAGGAATCAGAACTTTAGCTGCTAAAGATGATGCCTATGACATGGCAGGACTCCTTGTGTCATCGTCCAAGAAAGTGAACCTTGTCCAGACTACTTCACATTTGGTGCGCAGACAGAATCAGTATTCTCAACATGAGAATATTATAAATATCCCATTTAGGAGGCTCGGGAGTGATCAGAAATCATCGTCACACCTGAGACGAGTGGACTGAGCTTCTCGGTTGCTTTCCGCCAATGTATGCAATGACGTTCTGATAATCGCTAACCTGGCATGATATTGTGCACATTGTCTCAATAAACTACTCAGTTATGTGATTTATCTTTTCTTGTTGTACTGAGCCCATCCACTTGTTGTGTGAACCAATGGTTGTGTGATTCCTCTTCCAGACCATTCTCTCCAGATGAATGAAATACGAAAGTACGTCGAGTTAACGCAAAAACGAATAATTTAAAATAAATATGCACGATGGACATTTTGTTTGCTTGTGGTTTTATAGCTCAAAGACTACATTGGTCATGCTATGTTAGGACCTACTGTTTTCCAAGGAATCCGAACCTCTCAAAGCCTAGGAAACCAAACCCTGGATTACAGGGAGCAGCGGGACCTTTAAGGGATCTAAAGCTGTACTTTGGGGCACCTAATGTTGGGGAAATCCCGTACACTTCAGAGTAAGAGTTGCGAAGAAAGCTTGGGTGAGCTTTTTCATTTGTTATTTTACCAATGTTTAACCCATGTAAGTAAATTTCTTGCCCTATCTTATTTCTATAATTAAATTTGGCTAATACAAACATGTATCCCATCATCTTGGAAGATAAAAAGAGTAACGATCTCGTACACAGCACAAATAATCACTGTATAGTGGTCAGGGGTAATCATACTCCATATTACTCTTTCAGGATTTCCGTATGGAACATTTTACACTCCCACCAAATTTCTATTGTTGGTGTTTTTACGAAGCAAGGACAGCAACGATTATTCTGTGTTGGGACCTACAGTTTTCTGGTAAACCCAAATCTCGGATTACGGTAGGCAGAAAATTGATAAATGTTCCATGATACCGTTGGGAGTCAAACTTGGGTTAATAGCAAGGTAGAGAAATGTATCACTGTTGCACGTCCATGTGGCAGTGGAGCTACATTTTCGTCAAGGAATAGAAGCCTTTCAACATAGTTCACACTCCTTTGTCCTGATGAAATTCAAGGACTTTTCAAGGACCAAATATTTTTTTCAAGGATCTTACATAGTACATTGGAAATAAGGGAAATATCCCTTTTTTTTTCTTTTGCCAAAACTTGAAAAAGGGTTTTGGGAAAAATTCAAGGACCAACTACATTTTTGGCAGTTTTAAAGTACTTTTCAAAGGTCCTGTTTTGGCAAAAAAAAAAAATTCAAGGACTTCCATAAACCGTGGGAACCATGTTTAAGGCCCTGGGAACCGACCCCATAGTGAGCAGTTGATCAGTAAGCATATTTTAACAAATATTGGAAGTTGACCCCAAATCAATGGCAGGTTAGAGTAGGGGGTCAGCACTGTGTCACTGTAGGACTCGAACCAACTTGTGTAGTTCCTGCAAGTCAGTGGCATAGGCAGAAAGTTCGTAAGGTGGTTTATAGGCTTAATGGGAGGGGTTACAGAGCTACAACTCATATATTCCTATGTTAAATATACAAAATTTCATTGCGATGGGGGTTACAACCACCAAACCTCCCTGGCCATGCTTATGCTATAAGTTGCATATAAATGGTCGAATTCCACTTGAAATTTTTGAAATTACGTAACGATAAACCATTTTAATTCAACAGTAAAATAGCATTGTGCTTCCTTAGAAGAAGCATACATTATGGTTTATAGATTAGCCTTTGTTTCTGCATACCGAGTATAATCAGTTTACATACGAACTTAAGCTTACTAACCCTAAACTTTAAAATCTTAATTAATCAAAACTAAACACGAACAGGACGTCATTAAGAACTGAGAAGGTGAATTTTGATCGCTAGAAAGCAGAAAGCCACTTCAACCATTTACCAAAACATTTCAGTGGAGTTAATGTAACTATTGCAAGTTGTCCTCACGAGTATTACCCACCTTCGTCCGTTTCTATGTGATCATCTGAAGAAAAGTCGGGTTCTTCGATCATCCAGATTGAGGACTGATCGCCATAAGTCACCCGTTTTTTATCTCGTTCTTTGTTGCGACGTTCAGACTGCCTTTTGACGATTCGAACTGTTTTTATTTCACATGGTTTTTCGCGAGGCAGGATACCTAAAATGCAGAACAATTCGGTATCTTAAAACAAGGCATAACTGCATGAAATTTAGGTATGTTGCATGTTTATTTAAAAAGATGTTTCATCTTTTATGATTGCTCGAGAAATATCACCAGATTGTGTGGATGACATCTTGGAATCATGGTATCTTTACAAATATCCATACTTCACCCACATTTTAATACCTTTATTAATATCCTATGGTATGAGGGTAATTGAGGTTATGTTGGATAGGATTCACCTTTAAATAATACAGCGTTGTTTCAGTTATTCAGTTTTCTCATTCATTTAAAAGCAGCAGTATGACAGTAGAAGTTAAGACGCCTAACCTTGAAGGGAACCGGTAATAATCTTAATATAAATCAATGCTATTATGCAGGGGTTGGGGAACTTTTTCATGTCGGAAGGCAGCATTTAGTTATAGTCGAAGAAGGCTGCATTCAATTAATTTCAATTGGATACTGGGATGTAGCAATTCAAAGGGCTTAAGTTTTTTAACAGATTATGTGATTTGATGTTAGTAGATTGCGCATGATGTTGATGGGAAGGGTGGCCGCCGAAAAACAGCACTGTAATCCCAGACAGGTTTTAAAGTCAAGAGATCTTGACTGCCAATGGGCGAAGGGGAGATTGCTGACCCATACTGGTGTGCAGGGACACACCAATCACATTGGTGTCATCATTTAACGTCAACTGAAAACCAATCCGCCCTGGAGAGCCAATGAAATAGAAGCATAGCATGGAAAAACACCCTGGGCCGGCTGATGCTTCTATATGAGCCAGCTGGACATTGTTGAACAGGTACCAAGTGCCACAAAGTGGCAAGGGAGCAGTCATGAGCTGGCCCTGCAGCCACAGCACACGGAACGCCATTCATCCCATCCAAGCGTCTAGCCGGTGTCCCACCCGCCTGCAAACGAAAGCTTCTCCAAGGCTATCCACACCGAACACTGGCAGAGACTGTGGCACTAACAGCCTGGAACAGAACAACGGATGGCTGCACAACCTCAGAGACAAAGACCGGTCCCAGAATAGTGGGCACAAACATCAATCCACCACAATCTGTCGGCCTGGTCAATGTCCAATATGCTCCAACATAGTCAAACCCCACTACAAGCAGGAACCAAGGCCCACCAGACCTGGACCACAGCAGAAAGACGTCTGTACGCCACAAGAGCTGAAACAATGTATTTTGATACCTAATGGACGGCTTGAGCCCCCTTTCTACACCACTGATTAGATATATAGCAGAATCTCGATTATTCGAACTTCGTTTAACCGAAATGGTCAACTGTACTTATTATTATTTTAGTAGATACTCGTTCAGTGCTTTCAGTAAAAATGTTCGTATTCACTTTCTAATGTACTCTGACCTTAAGAGGGAGACCGATATAAATGGTAGATATTGGGCATATAAAAATAGCCCTTTTGGTTTCTAATGCTTTAATGGTGATGGACAGTTTGAGAAGATTATTTAGTAAATACTTCCTTTATCTTTAGTAATTTAAACGCATTCATTTAAGATAATAAAATCAAATAATGTTAAAGATAATAATAAAAACAAATAATACATTTGGGATAATAATAATAATAAAAGCAAATAAAAAATTGGATGAACAAAATCATATTAATAAAAATAAAAGGATTTCGTTTATAAAATTTGAATTCACCCAAAAGACCACAGTTAAGGGCTCCAAAGGCCGCATGTTCCCCACTCCTGCTATTACATCTTTATATGATCGCGTTCCCCAGAGAGATTCAACACCTTTCAAACGAAGGTTGTTTTTCATCAGGAAATTATTTGAAGTAGACTTTAAACGATATTCTGGCAAAGCACAGACTTTGTCTGTTCGAAATACATGGAAATTCGCTGATGAACTCAAATATAAGCTTTACAAGTGATTTTTCCTATTTGAATGTATTGTGTAGTGCCATATCAAAAATTCATGCTCATATGAATTAATGCTGTTATAGCGTGATATGAGCAGACATCGTTGCACTCTGATAGGGTTGCATATTGTTGCACCTTGATACAAATACATGTTACATCTTGATATGACTTAAGGATTTCATCACAGCTTGATACAATTTTCCACGCACTCGAACACAAAGTAAGTTTTTGTTAACTTAACACATGCGGAGGACAGTTAGATCATGTGTTTTTCCCCATAATGGGTTCATAGTCTGTGGCAAATATCAATTGTAGAAGCAAAAATACATTATTGAATACCGTAAAATCTTTTCATCTTATCATCGGCCTCATTGATGTCTTGTATAGAGCACTGAGAAATATTTTCCTTATCACTACTGCCCGAAGATGCTACTTTTCCGGTTTCTGTGTTGGCAGTTGGTTCCCGCGATGACTGAAAAAAAAAAAAAATATTTATTTTAAACTACATATCTTATATGGCAGCTCAGAGTGGGTATGGCAACAAATTATTAATTCATTGATTTTGAACTACATGGAACAAATTAAGTGATTTAATCTTGATCAGTAGAAATGTAATGATAAAATTGACAATGTTGGTAAAGTAAGGTATACATAATGAAATATATAAATTTATATATCTTCAACTTGTGATGCATTGCATGCAAATGAATCGACCAATTCGGACCAGTCTTTTAAGTGTGTGTGAGAATAAAGGTATATATAAAGGAATGTTCAGTCAAATTTTAAATGATTTGAAAGTGACCAACTTACGTTCTGCTTTTGAATAACCCATTCATCATGAACAAAATATAGAACAGACACATTTACGGATGGTCATATTTGATGAATCTCAATAAAAAGATCAATGCCGAATACAGTGAATTTGCAGTAAGTCGAAGTCTGATAAGTCAAAGTTTTCTTCAGCCACGTCATCATCTGCCGTAAGAGTTTTTAAGCAATCTGAACCTTTTCCAGCTTTCCTGTTTGAATTTCCCAATCCCGCTTTCTAGATAGTAAAGTGTTCGTGGTTGCTTGTTAGAGTGGTTAGTGAATGCTACAAGGTGTTTCATTGATTAAGCATAGGGTTTTAAGATATGTAAACGAAAATATCCTTAATTTGAAACAAAAAGTGGATTTAACAAATAATACTGAGCATAATCCAAACTTAAGGGAAAAGGATCCAGCAGAGAAATATGGCATTCCACCCAACATGCTATCAACCATTCTGATGAGTAAAGAGGAAATCTTGAAAAGATGCGAGTGCAATATTTATCCAAAATGTAAAAGAATAAAAGTGTATGCTTTTCCTGATGTTGAATCCACTTTTTGAAGTGTTTTAAATCGTACAGGAGCCAGAACGGTAAGATTCCTCTTAGTGGTACGATGCTACATGTAAGAGTTATGGACTTTGAAAGTCTGTTGAAAGTGGAGGGCTTCAACGCAAGTGCAGGATGGCTTGAGAAATTCAAGACAAGGCACAATATTGTGTTCGGGACTTTACATGATGAAGGAAAAGATGTACCCAATGAAGTCTGTTAAGAGTGAAAAGGTAAAATTTCGTGACGTGGTATCAATGGCGCTGCCATTGCAAAATGCTCAGTACCTTGAAAGTAGAGATAACGTATACGAAATTTTGTTCGTATTTTTACAAAAGGTAAATAATTTCATAAACGGTGAATTGTTGCAGGAACAATCTAAAATAATACAATTTTTTGAGAAAATATAATTAATATAAGTATCGTTTCGTGCATTTAAAATATGGCTAGGTAATGCAAAAGTTGCATTGAGCAATAAATAGTAAATAAAATGAATAATTTCAGATTCTTAATGTAATTTATTTTATATAAATCGAACACTACGCAGATTAAATCAAACAACAATGTCAATCAATCAACGTTTATTGGCGTAGTGATACCAACGCCGATGGTATGGCGTGATTAGATGGTGAAACGTTCGAAAGAAAATAAATATTTCTGCCTTCGGTGGGACCTGAACCCACGACCTTCCACTTGCCGGGCGGAGGCTCTACCCACTGAGCTACGAAGGACAATATATAATCTCTTTACGAACGTATATATATTGTTGCCAGTTATTTCGCAGAATGGTGTAGTACATAGACTACTATTTAAACCAAATTGCAAAGAGACTGGTATTAAATTGATCGAAATGCACGTTGCAGCATATGTATTTATTTTATATAAATCGAACACTACGCAGATTAAATCAAACAACAATGTCAATCAATCAACGTTTATTGGCGGGTAGTGGATTCAGGTCCCACCGAAGGCAGAAATATTTTTTCTTTCGAACGTTTCACCATCTAATCACGCCATAACATCGGCGCTGGTATCACTACGCCAATAAACGTTGATTGATTGACATTGTTGTTTGTCTTAATGTAATATTCTGCTTTTTGCAAACGAAGTTACTGTATAAAACGATAAGTAATTTACGTTTTATACAAGTCCAATCAACGACAAATGTTAAGTTGAACTTCCGATAACTCGACGTTTTAATCGGTCCCCAGGAATTCGACTTATGGCGAATTCACTGTATTTAGTTTATATATTCATTTCATTTCGATTTTAAGATAAAATCGTCTCACTGGGTAAATAAGGATATTGAGTATTTTGAATTAAGTAAAACAGCAAAACAAATCAGCCATGGACTTCTAAATGGTTCTGATAATAGGCATTCTGCAATGTAAGAGAGTTAACTATCTCTACTACTACTACTACTACAGAGTCCATTTCAAATATTCTCTATGTTGTTTTGAATTTATTTGCAACTTATATAATGTTTAGTTAATTTATCATTAATTATTTGTCTATATTAGTAATATAAAACTAAGGCTATTAAAATATTTCAAAGAGAAATACTAGTTTGGGGGTTCAGAAGCTAACCCTTCCCGGGCTACCAACTCTATGGGAGGGTCTATATTGTCTATAAATGCAGTACACAGTTGAGGTTAAAAAGCATAACATAAAAATATCCATTTTTGTTTTAAATGTAGTTGTAAAGACGTAACTAAACTTTATTTCGGAGGCAGCAGGCCCATACCTCATTATATCAACATAAGCTCACAGCGTTATAATAATTACCAAGCAATTAGTTATTTTTTCATTGTTGCCTATTTAACTTTTTTGTGGATAAAAAGTATGGAGCAAGGGCAAAGACCCCTCATTATTTTTGTCGGTTGGTTGTATTTTTATGGCACACGGGCAATTCTGTGCCAAACAAGGTAAACTCTCCATTATTTTATGATGCAAGAACATCTAAAATTATGCTTTACTAGGACACGCAGTTTTCCAAGGAATCTGAATCTTTTTTTTTTGCTCAGGGAATCAAATCTTGGACAATAGTGGATATAAAAACATTGAGCATTCTACGGTATCATTCTAATCAAACATGGTTTAACGATGCAATAGACAAGCACATTACTATTCCGCCGCTGTAGGGTAAACATAGGGGTGAGGTGGCCCTCTACTGGTAAGGATATGTATTAGTGATCTGTCAATCAGGAAACGAATTATTCATCATACGATTAGGAAGTTGTTTTTACAGTATGGAGACAGTTTGTTTTTGTTTGTTGTTTTTTCGGTTCAAAGACAACAATGGTCATGTTGTGCCAGGACCTACTTTTTTCCGAGGAATCCGAACTTCTGGACTAACAATTTTCTGAGGAATTAGAACCACTCAAGACCAAGGGAACCAAACTCCGGACTACAGTGAGCAGTGCGATCTTTATATGACCTCCGAGTAAGCGTTCTTTGCATAGTTGCGAGTCAAACCCGGATTAACGGCACACTAGGCAAACACGTTACCATACTGCGCTACCACAGAGCCATATGGAGTCAGTAAAGCTAATGCTGTACGGGACCTACGGTTTTTTCTGGAATTTGGACCCCTTAAGGCCTAGGGAACCAATAACCGGATTATGGTGAGCCATTGGTCGAGTAAGCGTTACTTCTTTTGGTACCATTGGGGTTATCACAAAGGGTTAATGGCATCCTAGGAGTACGAATGACCTTTGCATCACGCAAGGCACATAATTAGGAACTAAATTATTGGTTATATGATGACAGAACACAGGATTAGTGATTGAGCGGCGATCGGTTTATTAACTTATGTTTGTACTTACACTGTTGAGTTCGTCTGCATTTGCATACACAGGAATGTCATCAATATCTCGTCCAATAGTCGATAAGTCGTAGGTTTGCATAGTGTCCAAATCAGTTTCAAGGTAAGTGCTTTGCTGTTTCTTTCGTAAAGGCAATGGAGCTGAGCCTACAAGAATCAATAGGAGTAATATAAAATTCTTACAAAAATGAACGTTATTTTTGTGTTTCGACACTTTGTTTTCGAGAAGATGATTTCAATCACGATAAATGAAATAATTTAGATTTAAAATTTGTTAAAAAAATATCTTTGATTTATTGGTAACACACTGCACTAATCTAATAAAAAAAATTTCACAAAATGGTTGGTTCAGTTACATCGAAAAAAAAAAAAAAATGTTGCTTATACTTATTTCGATACCCATGTGTTATCCTATTGGAACGTAATAGCTTATCATCACTTTATTCTATTCTAAAGACAGCATATAGCTATTGAAACCACTGTAAACAACGTTTTCCCCAAAATATGAATATAATCGCACCAAATGATTTGTGTAATTATTTTTCTATTAAAA
>QLNU02015003.1:33535981-33563866 GCA_006491805.2 Dysdera silvatica | reverse complement strand
ATATTAAAACATACAATTAGTAGGGTACAAAGTGCGCAAAAACAAAAACAAACCAGCACATGTAATTGAAAACGCAACACTAATAAATTGAAGCTAGAAAAGAGCATGTTTAATATTGGATAGCAACGGAACAGTTTTTATCATACATAGGTTATTTCTTCATCCCTTAAGAAGAACTTGTGACATGCCTAACGATAATAGTTATTAGTACATTATTCCTCCATATGCTCACTTAGCACTTCGGTAAGTTCATTACGAAAGAACATATCCACTGCATTTTAACAGGGTTCCCACTCTTACCATTGGAAAAAAAATTCTGGTCAATGACATGCAACTTTGAACCAAACTTCGGTTGCAGGGAAAATGGTTTCATATTCATGGCAGATTTAGCTATTCAAAAGGGAAGTTAAGGTTTTCCCTTACTTTTTCAAGTTTGACCAAATTTTTTTCTGACCTTTACGCGATGATTTTGAATTCTCTGACAATTCCAGACTTTCCAGGTTCTCGAGGTGCATGGGAATCCCTTTTTCAAAATTTAAATACTATATAATATAATCAGTTAGTAAATCACCGCTTGTGTAATATCAAGCACTGCTTCTCTAATAATCAATAAAATTTAAATTTTGTGAAAGCAAATCATATATAAATTTTGTAAAAGCAATAAAATTAATTGTGGAAATCTTCGTCAAAATGTTTAAACATCTGTAAAGCTTCATTAATAACAAAAATATGTGTTCCAGGGTGAAAGGATAGATAAAATCATGCTGTGTCAGGATCTGTACTTCCAAGGAATCGAAACATCTTTCACCTAGAGCAGTACACATAAACATAAGCAATGAATCAATATAAAATGGTACGTGATACAACAGCTAGGAAGGGACAAGAAATTTTTTAACAAAATAAGAGAAGCATTTGTTGATGAAAATTTTTAATGCGATAAATGGCTTTGTTTTTTGCTATCATAAAGTTTTTAAAGTTCAATTGTATCAAAGTAAGTCCATTTTTACGCCAATCCTGAGGGGGGAGAAAATGACAGAATTTACAAATTTTATGAAAAATTTCGGTGCTGTTTTACAAATTGCTAGAGGAAGCCACGGGGGAGTCATCGTGTATTTCTAAGCTTCTGAAGTACAAGATTCAGGGAAACACCGGACAAGGGAATCAAACTTCAGATCAGGGATCAGCAGAGAAACGGCAAGCAGCTACTACCATTCAGATTAAAATAAATTCCACTTTTCTGTATGGTAAACCATGTTGCATAGGCGTACGCAGAAAGTTCATAAGGGGGGAGGTTATAGGCTCAATGAGGTGGGGTTACAGAGCTACAACTCACATATTCCTATGTTAAATATACAAAATTTCATTGCAAAAAGGGGGGGTTACAACCCCCATCAACACCACCTGCGTACGCCAATGCCGTGTTGCCACCATATGTCCAATGAAAATATGGACCAGATAGTAGCATACTGAGATGGAACAGATGACTACCCTTTGCTTTTATATATCCACTAACAGAACAATTCTGTTAAGACTTGAATTTGCTCGTGCTTTACGGCACGAGGATGGATAAAATACTGCTGAGTCAGAATCGACAGGTTTCCAACAGAGCTGAATCTGCCACCTTGGAAAACAAACTTTGGAATATAGATTGATAGTAAAAAAAAAACGGCAAGTGGACAGCAGCAGCAGTATTCACATCTAAATTTTTAACACAGTAAACCAGAATACTCGCTTTAAACCATTGTATGGCTTGTTAGATTCAGATGAATTTTGTTTGACTGTTTTGTTATGAGAACCAAAGATTTTGTTAGAGAAATGTAGGCTGAGAAGAACACTACTAACCTTATCTTGTTGCAATGAAGAAAAACTATGAGTTTCACGTGACAATCCTTTATCGACATGACACATCTCATTCAGGTGGTCCTAGAACATAATTTATTAATTAAAAGTAGCTAAGAATTTCCCGAATATGTAATTTCTTTACTTACACACTCGCAAAGGAAGTTTTATGGATAATCTCAGGGACGTTAATTTAATGTATAACATTATATAAAATAAAACACATAATCACAGTTTAAATAAAATGGTTGATAGATATTTAGGAAGCACTTTCGGCTTCCTTCTTCAGAACCATAGTTAAACTGTCTCTAAATCGTTAACATAGTTAATCACATATCATATCTCATGGGGAACTGCATCTTGGATAACGACGATTTTGGCTAATGACGGTACCATGGATTACCGCCATTAACCAAAGCACCACTTTATATACATACAGGGTGTCTCAGATTGACTATACCATGCTTAATAACTAGAATTCTTCTCAACAGAAAGAGTTCGTTGATATCTCATTTCACAGATTTTTGACTGCGTCATTTTCCTGTGTCATGGAGAATCCCATAGAAACAGGTGGCGTGCATTAAAAAATGGAAAATACACCTTTTCTCCCTCATTTCAAATTGCTCCTTATGTCTTTACTTTATATCGAAAGAAAGCTCACTCTATTGCAGTTTTCATGAGACTGAAATGTGAGGCTCATGTGTGGGCCATAAATTTCCAAATTTCATAAATTTGACCATGGGGAGTTGTTTTGGATCGTAGTAAGTGGTGGAATCTTTTCAACTATGGTTCTAGGCTGAATGGCAAATTTTGTTACATGATTAACTAATGTGGATGCAAATAATAGCATCCCTACATTTCCAGAATGGCTCATTTTTGGACATAGGTTCACTAGACCGAAGTTGTTTCTTTTGATCTCCTTCACCTATTACACATGCTTGACAATTCTTGATTGCCCCCAGAATGGGAAAACATTCATCTTCCATACCTTTGATGACTAAATGGCAACACTACTCAGGGCCAGGGAAGGGAATTTATTATCTTTTTATATGTCTTTGCGGCATTATTGGATCGATCACTTAAATTATGTGTCAAAATTTTTTTGGTTCATGTGACTGCCTACGTAGGAACAAGGTGGACGTAAATAACACTTTCACTCTACAAGCCAAATCGGGTCCTTTGTGGATATGGAGGTCTCGCCAAATATGGCACTTATTTGACATTATTTATCATCCCTTTCAGTTTGTTCCATTAGTTCTGAATCACTCTGTATATATACATTCCAAACATACAGTAACACCAATACAGAACTTTTAAATACAGCGGAACCTGATAAAGTGAACACCTAGATAAGGTGACCACTTTTTATAAGAAGGAACTGGTAGGGACTTAGTCATGCCTATACAAAAGTTTGTAGGGTACATTGACCACCTATCCATGGTAACCATTGAAGTCCAGTCCCAAAGGTGGTCACTTCAGGCAGGTTCTATCGTATTTTGAATAATATTCCAAATTTATTATTCACCAACTGTAAAAACTGAATCGTCAGTGGCGACCAGGTTTGTAGAGCCCCATATATATATATGGCTGGTTGTGATCTATATTTCGAGATTATAGAATGAACTGAGATACATCAGACATTATAATGTAAATTCCAAGTAAAAAAAAAGTTTAAGAACTTTTACACAAGCTAATTAAAAAATATATTGTATGAATTATACCTTAAAGCATCCACCAGTGAAATAAAAATCTGAACATTCATTTGCCATTCGTGCAGTAATTGTGCTACAGAAAATTGAAAAGTGCCAATCGATAGTGAACAACGAAATATATCTACCAATTCATGTGCACAAAATTTGCATAAGGGACCGTCTTTATATTAAAACTTGCAGAAACTTTGAAAATTAAAATGGCAACACCCGAATTTGATATCATAATCAGATTTTAGACTATATAATTATGCTAATTTAAAATTTTGGCGACATTCTGACTATTGAAACTTGAGATATTCTATAAAACATTTACAGGGGCTTCTACTATGATAAAAAAAAAGCTAACTTGTGAGTAGGGAATCCAATTTTTTGATCAAACCTGTTGACATTTCTTTTTTTCTCCCACTGCTGCAAATTTACCAATATGCCTGCTGAATGATAATTAAGAAATGGCACTCGACAACAGCTTTAAAGCGTAAAATAATCTTTATTTTATTCTTTTCATTTTACTTTTTGTAACTATGCAATGCTGTCTTAAATCGTCACCTTAACTAATATTAAGCACCCCCCCCCCACTGATCGGATTGCGCTGAAATTTCTGTATAGTAAGTAAAAAACCATAAGGTTTCAATTCCTGTTACAAAATTAGTATGTTTCCATTCATATTTTTATGGAATATTGTTTTTATAATTAATATTAGATATTATTTTGAAAATGAAAACCATCACAAACTTTGTTTGGCCTGTTGAACTTTAAAGCAATAAAAATATTGGAGAGATATGATGAATATTTCGGGAGAAATTGATAAAAATACCATGAAATATTTTAACATTATGAGCTCAATATATCTAATATTCAGAATTCATGAACTCTTGAACCAAATGAATTGAAATTCAGCATTAGTTTTTTTTTTTGGTTGCAGATTCAAAATATTTAATCAAAACTGGTTGTTGCCATTGGAATTTTCAAAGTTGCTGCCAGTTTTAATATGAAGATGGTTCCTTATGAAATTTGCTACCTTTGACTTTTCTGTAGCACAATTATTAGGCGAATGGTAAACTGGTGTTCAGATTTTTGTTTGACTGGCTGTATCATGCCAATGGTATGTGGACAAGAAATCTCACCGGATTTCAGTGGTCCTAAAGTATTACAAATTTTAAAATGGAATAATCTACACCTTTTCTGATTCAAAAACTTCAAATCATAATTTGGAAAAAAATACCTGCAATTCTGTTTCTTCAGTTGATGACCAAGTACGTGAATCTAATGGCATATTGACATACACTCTTTTCTGAGATGAAAAATCGCAGCTTGTATCCTAAAAATAATTTGCAAATTTGACACTAGTGCAATGATAATATGTTAATGATTTTATACTTTTCAAGCTTCCATACACACATGCATACACCTATACTTCGCCTAATGCAATGGCAAATCCATACTACATAAATTGGAGTTACGCACGATAATTATACCATGAATAGAGAATAGGTTAAAACTTTCAATGGCTTATTGAAAGCTTTATGCAATGGCAGTTGTCCTTGAGAAGGTTTAACTTTGCATAAACTGAATTTTCACCAATTTTATCCCAATACAAATTTTAATTTAGAAACGGCATTTTGATGAATCGAAACTACTGCCTGTGCATAAAAGCAGGGGGTGGGGGTGGTGGAAAAGGGAAGTACAGGTCAAAAAATTATTTAAACATTTCGACCTCATCAACCCATTTCAAACAACCTTGAGACAATTTGTTTTTGTCAAGGTGTCATCCAAAACCTAGTAAATATTAGACATATTTTTTAAATACGTATATATGATATATTATTATCCTTCACAGGGTTAAGGTAATTGCCAAATGGTCGGCACATAAGGCCACCAGGGTGTATTTTTTGGTAAATTGCTCGCAAAGAAAAGAACGATTTCATGGTGCCTGGCGGGAATTGAACCTATGACCTCTTGGTTGGATTCACACCAGGCATCATGAAATCATTCTTTTCTTTGTGAGCAGTTAACCAAAAAATACACCCCGGTGGCTTTATGTGCCGACCATTTGGCAATTGTGTTAACCCTGTGAATGGTAATAATATCTCACATAAAAAAAAAAAAATCTGATACTGCCACATCAGCAGCCATGATGAGAAAAATTTCCCGCCTTTAATATCACATAGTAAATAATCATTTAGCAAAATTTTTAGTATGCTTTGAGCAGTATGTTGTATGTATGTTCCAGCAGTATGACAATGACAGATGCAAAACTATCATCAGAGTCGGGTATTTTGGCAACCATGAAAGATGGGAGATCGTCACTACAGGCAAGAGGCTTGTAGTAGTTTTGAGCATGTTGGGTGGCATATCTCAAAAATGAAAACAAGTAAAGTGTAGCCAAAAAATGTTGTAGATATCTTGACTTTGCACACTCATGGCATGACTCATGCTCGACTCATGGTTATCTTGACTGTGCAATATGAATGCTAATTCCTCTCAACAAATAATATGGTTACACACAGTCATGTGTAAATTTGCTACGAGTGCGAGGACAAGTGTTCCTATAATTCAATAATAAAACGTTTATGTTTCTATGGAACGAGGATAACAATGGCCATACTGTACCGGAACCTATAGATTTCCGAGGAATATGAACTGCTGCTGCCAAGGACGCCAAGTCCTGGCCTATGGTTGGCAGAAAAATGGCACACAGTTTACAATACCATTCGGAGTAAAAATGCAGTTAATGGCATGATAGACAAATAAATTACCACTACGCCACTGAACCTGGACCCCAAAGAACTCTATTAACTACAGTTAATAGAGGTTTTTTTTTGGGGTGTGGGGGGAACTATTGGAAATCAAATGTAGATTAACTGCACGTTAGATCAGCGGTTGCCAACCTTTCGGACCTCATGAACCACTAAATTCATAATTTTAAATCCCGCGGACCACATTTCGTGAATTTAGTGCAATATAAAGGTGGAAATTGTCATTCAGAATATGAGAATTTCTTAGAATATTATTTTTGTTTTATTATTAATAAAACATTAAAAATGCAAATAATGTCCAGATTTTTCTGTGGACCACCGGTTGGCGACCGCTGTGTTAGACGAATGTGTTATTGGTGCATCACCGAAGGGCCAACGGTAAAATGCTATCTTAGCACAATTCACAACATGACTCTGACTTCACTTTCAACGATCTCACGAATCTCTTTATAAAGTACAATGCGATTCTTTGTATTTTTGCAATTATCAAAACAGTGCAATAGATTATCTGGAATGGAGTAGATTAATTAATTAGCTTTTCAAACAGCGATGTACAATTAAATGTAGCAATACTTGAAATTAAGTTTTGTAGCATAGATGGGTGCTTTCATCATTTTCCAGAACGAAGTTGATGATTTTCCCTATGAGGGTCATATGGAAAATAACAACATTTGCACATTTCCATTGCGTAAGTAACCAGGTTCTCCTGGTTCAAAGATATCTGTCCCCCCCCCCAATGTAGTTTCTCAGTATTCTGCAAGCGTTGGTTGCAAGAGTTTACTTTTGTGGGTTTTGTATGTGTCTGAAACAAACTGTGTAATAAAAAATCATGACGAATGGGGAATGTTAATTGATAGTTGAATGTTCGGAAATTGGAACTTGTGGAAATTATTATTTTTTAACCAAAGGGAGTGCAAGATAATAAAGTAATGAGCAAAAGAAATGTGAGAAAGTGGCGTGCAATGTTCTATAATGGACGAACAAACTCGCTTAATTAAACATGACAAGGATGGCCATCACTTAGACATCTAAGACAAAGAAAAAAAAAATAGCATGTATACGGTCAGTCTCTTACCACTGAATTGAACTATATATATATATATATTTATTTTGCATGTAACTTCCATAAGGCGGAAACCTGCATACTGCGGAATTTTTTTTTTTGGTCCCGTGAGTTTTCACCTTACGACAGGTTTCACTGCATTTGAATAAATAATTTTTTTAAAAATTTATTATAGTCAAACGGTTACTACTTTTTTGGATGACTCTCGTAGAATATACAAATGAGTAGAATCGTTCATTTTATTTCAAAAAGAACGCAATTACCAATCTCTAGCTTGAAGGCCATAATTGCAAAAATTAAGCAAATGGGAAGGAGTGCTCAAGTTATGAAAATGAAAACTCACCAAGTGCGGAAAAGAAGAGCTTCTTTTATCGTTGCTGCCATATAAACTTCCAAGTTTCACCATGTTATCGACTAAGTTTATGAGTGGTCTCGTCGTCTCAAACTGTTTCTCAAGCAAGGTCACCTGTTGCATTAGCTCGCTAAAATTCTTGGTGTACATCTGTTTCATGCATTCGTTCCTTTGGTGAAACGAAAACTTTTTAAATCAAATACAATATATTTATCAGGTATGTGAACAAATTAGATAGTATAAACAGGAGGCCTAATAATACAAAAAGGATATACAGAAAGACACTTTAACAAAATTACCCAATGGATATCGCAGAACAAAAATATAATACTCTATACACGACTGTGAGAACATCAGGTAGTAAAATTGAAATAAAAAAGACTGATAATAGAAATAGAAACGTTAAAAAACATACATAGTTGAAAATTGTTGAACGTTTTCCAGCTGCTGCAGACATTTTTCCTTGGCCCGGATGATGCGAGCTTGATTACGTCGAAGCTGAATCAGAAGCAACACTAATTCTTCATGCTGGAGAAAGAGAAAACAAAAAGTCGAATGATATTTCACACTTATTATTATTTTTTAAATTTTCAATTTTGTTCGTCCTTGGGAATGGTGAACCACCAAAAGCGGCTCTGTTTTCCAAGAAAATTTTCACATTGACAAACACAAAGTACAGTAAGAGGCATAAAGGCAGCTAAGAACATATGGCACCAGATCCAAAAAATTTCCGATAGATTCAAATTTGTCGCCTATGGACCCCGTAATAAGGGTTGATAAAAAAAAAAACAACACAGAGCACTATATACTAGTAAGATTCAAACCTTGATGTTCCACACAGTATCTAAAAGCATAACCTCTACACCGCCACCATCTTAGTAGGATTTTGTAGTCATAAAGCATTTACGAACATATGTGCTTATATATAATTATTTTGACGTAATATATTGAATAAGAAAGGTCTTCAACCAGTGTGTATTGCCAGTCCTCTCTTATCGATCAGAGATATGGAATCTAACAATTGCAGCAATACGGAAGTTACAGACAACCCAAAGGAGTATGGAGAGGTGCATGCTTGGAATAACTAGGAGAG
Source organism: Dysdera silvatica (assembly GCA_006491805.2). NCBI lineage: Eukaryota > Metazoa > Arthropoda > Arachnida > Araneae > Dysderidae > Dysdera > Dysdera silvatica. The sequence goes on along the minus strand of QLNU02015003.1, from coordinate 33,555,051 downwards.
ATCGAAAAAGAAACACTTGGGTGAGAGAGCAAACTAGAGTAGAGGACATCATTGTTAAAGTAAAAAGACTGAAATGGCGATGGGCTGGGCATATCGCAAGAAGAACTGATCAACGATGGACAACGCAAATTCTCAACTGGATTCCAAGAGACCACCGAAGACCTAGAAAACGTCCTCAAACTAGATGGGTGGATGAAATAAGAAAAGAGGTTGGGGTGACGTGGAAACGAATGGCCCAGGATAGACTTGTGTGGAAAGCATTTGGAGAGACCTTCATCCAGCAGTGGATAGATAATGGTTGAATATGATGATATAATTATTATGATTATATACAATTATAAATTATTATATAATAAGCTTATGTAGATTATGATCTAGTTGGAGATATATTTCATTCAAGTGGATGTTATTACTTGAGGTTTCCCTTTTCCTGACAGATCATCTTAGATGTGACAAATGGCTTAACACGTTATCGTTAAATAATATATTTATATACAACTAATCATGATGGGAATTGTACCCAGCTCAGTACTCTTATAGAGTTATGTTTAGGGCAGTGCTAATACCTGTCTTTTTGTAAAAATGTACTCGCAGCATTATATTTAAATGTGCATGCGATCATAATCTTACTTTTATGAAAACCATATTTAGGATATACAAAAAACTCACTGTTTTTCCGAGAAGGTCACCTGCTGAAACACTAAGCCTTTTTCCTTTGTTCATAACGCCCTCTGAAAGCTGGACAAGTTTCTTCAAATGACAAGGCTAAAAAAAAATAAAATAAAAACTCCACAAATTAAAAAAAAAACACAAAAAACATTACATTATTATGCATCTTAAATCACTGCCTTCGTTTCCAAAATTATGATTAGCATTTATAACTAAACGTGAAATTTAATTACTACTTGACGAGCCCGACAAGAGGCAACATTCAATGTTTTTATATGTCTAAAAATTTCATGATGGGCCATGTAACAGACAGAGAACTTTGAATCTTGATATAACAATTAAGCTTACACTTTCGCTTTCTTTTTGGTTTTACGGCTCAAAGACTACAGTGGTCATGCTGCGCCGGGACCTACTGTTTTCCGAGGAATCCGAACCTCTTAAGGCCTGGGGAACCAAACCCCGGACTACAGTGAGCAGTGCGATCTTTTACGAGATCTCTGCTGAGTAAGCGTTCTTTATTGCACGGGGGAACCCGGATTAGCGGCGCACTTGGAGAAGGCGTTACCACACTGCGCCACCGCAGGGCAAATTAAGCTTACAGAAAACTGAATTTAGCGTCGTGAATTTACTGCAGGGTTGTTTGTGTTTTAAGATTCAAGGGACAGCTCAGGACATACTGTACCAAGATTCAGAAGGATACGAACCTATGTTACGCAGGTACTTAAATCCTGAATTACAGATTAGACAAAAAAAGGTAAAATGGTACCATCCGGATTCAAACTCTGGTATTTTGCTTGATAAGACAAACATTTACGAGGGTAAAGTGGATCAACTGAATGTAAATGCTACTTTATACAATGTACAAACCAGGGTTGGCTTTCTGCCGGAGGAAACTGGTTATAACTGGCAGAAACTAATAAAAGTATTTAAAACAGTACGATATCATTTAGTAAATGATAGATTATAAATATGCATTTTTATTACAATAATTTAGTATATTATAAAGCTTTATATTAATAATTTTAATAATTAAAATATTTTAAAATAATTAAAAAATACTCAGAGTAAATCAAGGATTCGTTACAAAAACCATCTTTTGAAGGCCATATTATTTAACTTATTATGCCTATTTCATCTTATTTATCTTCCCTACCTCATTAGACCTTTGGCTATAAAATAAAAAGTAGCAACATTGACAGACTGGCAGTAAGAAAAAGCCTTAGTGGTTTATGACTAATCGAATAAGCTGTATTACAGTGAATGAACCACACTTTTTGTTTTTAAGTCTGTTGTAAAGCATGTGGTACCTGTTTAGAAATATTTTAGAAATCATTACAGACAAGGTGTTTGGCTAAAGGAATACATAAACACTGTGGTCAAAAATACCCAGCAATGTGAGGTGAAGGAACCAGGCAGATTACTTGGAATCATCCCTAATGAATTATCCATGTTACTTAGGCCCTGCGGTGGCGCAGTGTGGTAACGCGTTCGCCTAGTACGCCGTTAATCCGGGTTCGACTCCCAACAGTGTACAAAGAACGCTTACTCAGAGATCTCATAAAAAGATCGCACTGCTCACTGTAGTCCGGGGTTTGGTTCCCTAGGCCATAAGAGGTTCGGATTCCTCGGAAAACAGTAGGTCCCGGCGCAGCATGACCATTGTAGTCTTTGAGCCGTAAAACCACAAAACAAACAAACATATCCATGTTACTTGCAGATCATGAAAATGATATGGATGATAAAGGAACTTTTCAGGTCATAAATAATCAGATGATTAATAAAGATGTAAAAAGACTTGTTGTGGCTCTTAATATTTATTGCTGTTACCCTGTTTGAGATTCGAAAAGATAATTTTTCTATTGCAGCTGCATGTGAAATTAACTCTAACAGATGATGATGATGACAGTTTCATAGTTTGGCAAAAAAAAAAATTATTGTATAATAAATTCCCCCACGAAAACTCACAAAAATCTCGCCCCGGAGGCTTTCTTGTGTTGACCATATTTGGCAATTGTGTTATCCCTGCGGAGGGTAATAATACCTTAACATCTTTACATACGGAGAAAGAGAGCGTTGTTTCCTGTCCTCATTCGTCTAGCGGTCCAAGACACTCCGGGCTAAACGGAGGGACCCTGGTTCGAATCCAGGATGGGGAAAGCGTCTCTTTTTCTCCAAAATTACATAAGCTCTAGTTTGAGCTAATTAATACGTGGGTGGCAAAAATTATTGTATAGTTTCATAGAAATGAATCAAAAAAGGGTAAGAAGTAAATATAATCAGGTAATAACTCAACATCATATATGCCAGTTTATATACTTCATCCAAAGTACATGTGATCTAAATTGTCACAGGAGCAGGAAGACAATACTAGGAAATTCCTTAATGTCATTAACCTAAATTTTGTGCTTTACAATATATATTTTTTTGAGAGAAAATCAGTTCCTTTTCCCGAAACATACTACTACTTAGAAAATGTCCAGACTTCCACATTCAGATGTTCAAGTCTTCCATCAAACTTCTTCATTCTATGTGGTATAGTTTAAAGAAAACTATAAATGAAGATTTTGTACCTGTTTGTTTATGCACCGACGATATTGATTGTAGTACTGTGGGCTTGGAAGAATATTTTTCTTAAGCTATTGGTCTATTCATAATAAATTAAGAAATTGTTTGAATTAGGAAATAGCAGGAAAACTGATCTTTTGCTATAGATTACTTCATTGGAAAGATCAGCCTGAACTTAAATGCTAGTGAATTTGCTATGATGTAACCTTTGAATAAATACTATACACATTGTAGCGAAACCCACTTTATGCATTTCTTCTTGTCATTTGGGGTATTCTGATAAGTTTTTAACGCATGAAATAACTATTTTCTGGGTTTCTGCTGGTTATTGCCACTTTTGTGGCAGAAACTAGTTTCTGCCATGCCAGTTTTAACCAGGCTTTGGCAGAAACTTGCCAACCCTGGTACAAACCAATGTTTCATTATGTGAATTGCTTTTTTAAGAGAAAACACATGTAAGAAGTTCACAAGTAGCACAATATGAGAACAAAAATTTTCTAGAAGTAATAGAAAGTAAATGGAATTTTTTATCCTCAAATTGATGTAAACAAGTACTTACTTCTCGAACTTGGATTTCAGAATCAGAAACATTTTTGGTTTGATTTAACGAGATTTTCGACCTAGAACTTTTTTGTCTGTATGCATATTCAGTGTCAACTGACGCTGAAAGGACAAGGAAAAAGAAAGTGAGAATAAAAGTGGGGTAAAACGTTAGTTTTAAAAATGAGACAGACATTCATTTACTTTAGTTCTATGTTCCGATTCTACTTAATTCATCCAAAATATGGTTTAACATGATTTAATGATGGTTTAACATGACCTTAAAAATTGTTTAATATAATCACCACAAATGGGACCAACGGCTTAAAGTGACTTGTAAAGTAAGAGCACTTTTTCGTTAAGGTTTGTACCATAAATTACAACCTATGAACATAGCATCTAATACAATGTGCATTCTAGCACTGCGATACATTCAATTTTGGAAACTGAATTCACAGAATATTTAAATTTTTAAAACTTAAGTTCTAATCTAATGAAAATTTTCAGCATAAGGCAATTAATTTGACTCCAAGTGCAGCTACACAGTGAAAACTAGCTCTTCCAGAATGGATTTTCAGGCAAAAACAAAGGCTATTAACTACACTGCTGTCAAACAGTTACAAATACATAGTGCTAACTAGTTGTAGACTAATAACATTACGAATTTTACCTTCATCAGAGGATGAGGACGAAGACGAAGAGCTATTTTCATCTGTGTCACAAAGGTATGGTGCTTTATCAGGCAAAATATTTTCACTTTTCGAATGCAAATCTTGATCATTTAGGGTGGTGTTTTTACCCTCCACAACAATGTCATTCTTCACACAACATTTGTAATCTTCATTCACACTGTTAACAGACTGATTTACTTTTAACTGTAACTGCTGCTGCATATTAAGAAGATTTGACTGACTTCGAAGCTTTTGGGTAGTCCTTTCTTTCAAGTGACCTAAGAAATACTGTTGACTAACTCGCCGAAGTTCGTTTTGATTAAGATAATTATTGTCCAAGTCAAAATTGTCCTTGTAGTCTTGCGGATGTGTGTAAAGTGAAGCTTGGTTTTGAATGCTGGAGATCTCCTTTTCCACCTGTTGTTTCCCCCAATTTTCTTGTTGAACTTGAGTGCTGAGAATATTAGGTTCAAAATATAGGTCCTGTGGCATAGGCAATTGAGGTGAGGGAGAAGGTAACGGAGCTTTATCAAATGATTTAGATTCACTCGGATGCTGAAAAAAGGTCAGGTTTTCATAAACAGGACTTTCTGGTCTAAAGTCTTCGACAGTTGCATAGATATCGGTTTCGGGATTACCAATTGGGTGTTCTGGGGGCTTTGATATTGCTTCGAGTGAGCAAGAGAGGCGTTTATGGAGAGTAGTCTTCCTCAAAGTCAAGTTTTCATATACAGGCTCAACTTGGCCTTGAGAGCCTTTAAGATCAGGTGTAGAAGAGCGTTGTTTAAGGTAAGTTAGGGTAGAATTTATTCTCCTTGTTTTCTCTAGCGTGTGTCCAGCTTCATACTTGTTTCGCTCGGCATCTAAGTACTTTGATTCTGAGGTATAAAATGAATTGAGCGACCGTTTCAAATCAGCAACGGTTATTAGAGGAGCTTCATTTTTAACAAAAGATTTCTCGTTATTGTTCATGGTAACTTTCTCAAAGTCAGTTGGGATGGTCTTGTTACTAATTTTGTTGACTTTGCGACCGATATCACCTTTAGAGATGTAGGTTGGACTCTTGCCTGAGACATTGTTTAACACAACTTGAGCTGGTTTGGTTGTAATGCATTTAGCGATGTCTGTAGATTCATTGCGCTTTATGAAATCTGTAACATTACAGATGTGATGACCTTCTGGCAAGAGGTCAGAGTAATAATATGGAGCCGAGTTCGGTGAACGATTCAGCAACGAATCTTTGTCAGAACTCAGCTTTTCATCAATGCACTCTGCGGGAATAACATCTGGAACAAAAGATAAATGCTGCGGAATAAAAGTAGTAGTCGTATCACAGTCAATCTTTAAAGGTGACTGGCATTCGTTAGGTATGATACTGGGGAATTCCGATACACTTTCCTTTTCAGATTTTGCTTTCAACGTTGTGTCAGAACCTTCGATGTCATATGGCATAGAAGCTAGTTTTGAGCTTTCAGGTTTTTTCCCTTTTGTATAAATCCTAAGCTTACGCAAATGAACTTTTTTCCCATCATCAGTGTAACTCGGAAATGAATCTGGAACCTTTGCATTGGCACTGTATGTTTCATTTGGCTGGTCATTAGGACAATAATTCATGTTTTTATCACCAACCTCAGTTGATGAATAAGGAGAAACATAGGGAGTCGTCTGTGAATAATTGTGTGTGCTGCCCAAAGAGTAAGTAGGAGCGTTTGTTCTTGACAAAGAATCTTGATTTCCTGGAAGTGACATTATTTCTGAATCAAAAGATGAGTGGCCATCATATCTAGTGGGTAACACAATTTCTTTTGCATTTTCACTCTGCGTGAAGGTCACAGATTGATAAGATGGCAATTGCAAGCTGACAGAAGTGTCGAAATCACGACTGGCTTCGTCGTCAGCATCAGATGCCTCGCTGTCTTTAATATCTTGGAGCTGAAGCAAGTCTGGAACAGACTGATTCATATGGGCTTGGGCCATATGTTTGTTACCAGTACACAGCATTTCGGAACTTTGACGAAAGGTTTTGTATTCACATGGTGGATACACATTACTTCCAATTTGCTCAGCACTCCTACTGTTAGATTGGAAATTTCTGTTAGTGTTTCGACTTAATAAATTACTTGGATTCAAAGGTGGTGCCTTCAACTCTGCAGATCTAATTGTTCTATGGTTTGCACCTTTGTACAGAGAAGGCTCAGATGTAGTTATGGCATATCGAGGCTTTTCATATATGTGCTCCGAAGAGGATTCATCGGAACTGCTACTATCAGGTTCAAATTGGACACAGCGCCCTTTCTGCTTGCCATAAACATCATGCAAGAAGCTTTGTGGAGGAGATAATGGTTCATTGTACACAGGTTCTTCAGTCACAGGAACCTTTGTAGATTTAGAAGCAGCCAGTTTTGATGGATTATCATCCATTGCTACATAATCTGATTCTTTCAAAATTTTCAAACCATCCATTGGCAAATAAGCTTCTTCTTCTGGTTCATACTTTGGTTTCTTTTCAGGACCAAATAGTTTTGAATCAGAATTTACTACACTCAAATCATCACCACATATACCCGTTTCTTCCAGACTATATGAATGCTCATTGCCTTCCCCCTTTTCTTCTTTGCCATGATCAGCAGTTTTTCGTAAATCAGCTAACACCGAAGACAGTGGGGAAAGAAGGATAGGTGCCGATTTCATTGTCATGTCATCATCTGAACAGCTATCTACAGAGTCAATAGCAACAACTGCTTCGGTATCACTGTGCATGGTACGTTTCGGATTTACTTTAGATTGCTGGGGATTTTTATGTTTAAACTTCCTTTTGGATATCTTCTCTACTTTATGATTCTTGGTAGCTTCCAGAGCTTCTAATTTACATGTATCTGTTTCTGCATTTTGGGAAATTGTCTCTTGACTATTAGTCCCTTTGCTTTCTGCACATTCAAAACGCTTGATCCTTTCTTGGACGATATTTGGCGGAGGAGCTTCTCGTTGCCGTTGTAATTGCAATCTCAATTCCTCAAAACTAACATGCTTTTTGGAAGTCTGGAGGCCTAAATTATCGAAAGACCTTGTTACCAAACTATCAATAAAATGTGATTTTGAGGACAATGTATTTTCGGTAGGGCTTTCGATTCTTCGCTTGGTAATGTCGACATCCAATTCTAAAAACTTTGGTTGTTGTGGACATTCGTCGTGGTTACTGCATACATCAACAGTTTGTTTCGAGGTTTTACTGATGGGCATATGAGTATCACTTCCTTCTGGCAATACAGTTTGATTCTTGGATGATATGGCGGGAGGCAAGGGTAACCCAACATCCTTGTCAAGGTCAAGAACTTCAGGAGGCTGTTTATACTTCTTCTCCATATATTTTTGCATAGAAGAAGAGCTACTATAGCTTGGTGATGAATCCGGAGATTTACACGATGGAGGTGAAAGTGAATTGTTTTTGCTCAATGATGAAAAAAACATCTGACAAGCTCGGTGATAGTCTTCTCTGTTCATGTCTAACATACCTTTCATTTTATGTTTACTACTCTGCTTAGAAACATGTTTATGTGAGTTTTCACTGAAACTTGACCTCTGACTCTCCTGCTCGTCGGAGAAGTACATAGGAGGAAGATATTTCATCTTCCCCAACTTTTCATCAAAATGGCTTCTTTCATCGTTTGAGTGTGGAGAAATATCAAGGCATTTCTTATTCATGATGCTAATATTGACGTAATCGGGAGATGCTTTCGAATCAGACCTTGGCTCATGAATTTCAACAACCGTCGCTGTTTCAATTTTCTTCAAGTTACCAGAGGCCGTTAGAAATTTCTTTTCTTCATTATCTTGGGACAAAATTAAAAAGAAATCATTTAAGTGGATTCTATCTGCCATTAAAAGTCACACTCTCCAAATGTTAATTCCATCACCGAATATAATGGCCACCAAAGACTTTTTGCACAAAAACTGGAGATAGAGGCATGCTTCTTCCCATAGACAAGGAACACCGATGATTAGTATTTGCGAAATAATGGTCAATAAATTTAAAATAACAGTTAGTCGGTAAGCCAAAACACAATGTAGAGATTTTCACAGGCATAAGCAGAGTGTTTAAAATGGGTTAGTAAATTAGCTGGGTAGGTAAGTGTTTTAGTATTCACACCTATACATCTGCATCATACACATAAACACATGCAAACCTAACTTTATATGTAGATTGCATACACACACACTTGTAGGCAAAAACTGTTAGTTAAGTAGCGGGCAAGCAACAATATTACAAAATACGAAATATGTTTGGTGTTTAGGAAAAAGGACAGTACAATTTAGTTTTATACAAAGTATATCTGTTAGGTGATGACTTAAGGCAGTGGTTCCCAACCTTTTTCAAGCCGCGACCCATTTTTATAGTAACCAAGTAATCCGCGACCCCCTTTTATAGTAATCAAAAGATCCGTGACCCCCCTTTGTCTGCCGCCGCCACATTTGCATAATAAAAGCATTTTTAACAGAGTAAAGAAAACACATTAAATAGAAAATTATATTATATTAATTATATTAATGTATATTACAATAAAGAACATAACAGATATTAATGTATACGTAGGCCAGTACTTAAGTTTTTAGAATCTGGCAACACAAAAGACCACAGCTTTCATTGTTGATGATTTTTTAAAATTTCAATTTTCATGTGAACATTGGGTATTACAGAACCAGAATTGCTCTAAAATTCTTTTTATGGCATTGTTTTGAAGTTAATAAGGTAGTGAAAAACATGGATTTAAGTTATAGGGATTTTCGAGCCATGGTTTTGTATGAATTTCGACAAGGTTTGACACAGCAATGTTTGTCGATCGTATGAATTCGACTTTTGGTAATGAAGCACCATCTAAAGCAACAATTTACAACCGTGATGAATTTCGTAATGGTCGACCAAACACTGCTGTGACACCACAAAACATTGATGCTGTGCGACAACTAATCACTTTAGATCGTCATGTCGCATCTGGTGAAATTGAGGCATCTTTGAACAGTTCAGGGACCTGAGTACATTCACTTTTACATGATCATTTAAACATCAAGAAGGTACGTGTATGTTATATACCACATGTTTTAAATCAAACTCAAAAGGATGCTCGTGTCAAATGATGCAAGGAAAATTTAAAAAGATTCAATTGTGGTGCCTCAAAACATCTTTGGCATTGTAACACAGGTGATGAAATCTAGATTTATTCCTATGAACCTCAAACAAAAAAAAAACAAAACCCAATCTATTGTTTGGGTGTTACAAAATTAACCCCATCCTACAAAAGTTGTTTGTGCACAAAGTGCTTCAAAGAAAATGATTGGCTCGTTTTTTGGTAAATACAGCCAGGTTGCAACCATTGCATTGTAGAACAGTAAATGCTGACTGATATACGACAATTTGTTTGCCAGAAATAGTTGCTGAAATCAGAGAAAATAACTCGAAATGTTGCATCGTTCTTTATCTTTATGACAATGAAAACTCACATACTACATTTCAAACTGTCAATTATTTGAAGCATGAAAACATTGATTCATGAGTCATTGCCCTTATTCACCTGACTTAGCACCCAACGATTCCTTTTTGTTTCCAACGATCAAAAATAAAATACGTCGTCAATGATTTAACAGCCCAGAAGAAGCAGTTGAAGATAAAAAAGCACATGTTTCTGCTATACCAGCCTCCAAATGGCATAACTATTTCGAAAATTGGTTTATTCGAATAAAAACGTGTATTAATAATAAAGGTGAATATTATGAAAAGAGATAAAATGATTTTTTCATATAGAAATATTTTCCATATTATCGTCTAAAAAATTAAGAACTGGCCCTCGTATAATAATAAGGTTAACACCTATTAGTAGAATATTGCAATATGTGTAGCCATGTTGAAATATAAAAGCGTTGGAAACATTTGGTATGAAATTCTTTATAAAAATAATTGCAACTAAAAATAGTTTCGGCCATTCTCCAGAAACCTGTTCACGACCCCCAGGTTGGGAACCACTAACTTAAGGCACTTGAGTTTGGATAGACTTAAGCCATTTGATTTTTTTAAAGGTACATCAAAATAGAATTAAATTGATGGTTTAGTTATTTTTAGAACATCCATTTGCATGAAGATGCCACAAAACATTAATTTAATTTTTTACTTAAATCTCTTTGCCTAAACATCAAACATACACAGTCATAAGAAAAAAAATTCTAACTCTCAAATTACATCCTATGATAAAGGTTTGATATAAAAATTTTAAGAAAAGCTCAGTATCCAGCATTTTTAATTAAAAAAGTATATATATATATATTCACATATAGTAGAGCATCATTATCAAAATTTATTGCATAAACATTATTAATAATATTAGAATTTATTCTATCAATTAGACACAACAAAATTCGATGAAACAAGAAAAACCAGACTAAAAAATCAGCTCCGAAGATCGATGTTCAAAGAAGCTAGGTTCTAAAAACCAATATCTTCCCTTGCATATATAGACAGGAAAGTACCGAAACATCCTATATAGTACAGCCCGTCTATTTAGGACATCCTTAGAATGAGAAAACGATCCAAGATAGCTAAGTTTTGAGACACAGGTTCTTATATACAATGTATACAGGTTTGATTGAAGGTATTTTTTTAATAAGTAATATCAAGTACAGGTGCAGATAAAACATTTGCGGAATACCTTAACAAAAAGTAGTATTGGCGCAGTACACTACGCCAATAAACGTTGATTGATTGACATTGTTGTTTGATTTAATCTGCGTAGTGTTCGATTTATATAAAATAAAAAGTAGTATATTAATATATTAATGGTTTCTGACTTTCTTCGATTGGACAATTTTTCAAAGTTTCTGCTTGCTTATCGCCTCCACCCTTCAAATCGCCATTGTCCAAAGTCAGGGATCACACTCGCACCAATGCCATTCTTATCAGCTTCGTAGCAGGAAAAATGGTCTTTTGTAGCAGAAAAAATGGCATTCGGTATCTAATTCGAAGCAAAAGAAAAGCTTTTGCATCAGTTTTGTAGCAGAAAAAAGCCTTTGCACCAGTTTTGTAGCAGGTGAACACCAGAAGTTTATTATTTTGTACAAAAAAAATTGGTTCAGACATCAGTTTCGTAGCAAGCAAAAAATACTTCAATCAAATGAATGTGCATGATAAAAATGAAAAGTAAAATGTTTTATTGAAAAAGTAGAACTTCATGCACATCAAGTTCTTTGTTTCGTTTTTTATAATTTTGAAACCTCTTCCCTGATTTCCTCTTGAGAAGCTAAAATTGTTGAAATACGCAAATTAGCTTTGGTCAACGAAATTTGTCCACTTTCGACTGCAGATGTATTTTTTCTTTGTATGTAAATTTATATGTTAAAAAATATGACCAACGAACGGTAATTTCGTACTCCAAGGTAGGTGGTGCACCAGGGAGAAATTCCTCTATTTTGATGGAAAAATACTAAAAAATGACCAACAGTCATTAATTACAGCACATTTACAAAAGTTTACAATTTTGCCGGTAGGTAGCGAATCAAAGACAAATCGCACATCAGAAAAAAATCACTCGTTAGTTAATCAAAATCGTCTTTTAAGTGAAATCGTTAATTTCGCTTTTTTTTTACGGAATAGAATTATAAATTACGTAAATTAATTAAATTTATTTAATAGGTAAATTTACTTTTAAATTAATCTACAAGCCTCTGCGTGTGTAGATAACGAAAGCATAAGGGGGAAATATCCCGAAATATATGCCGCAAAATCTTGGCACAAATCGCACGCTATTTTTTAAAGTATGATGAGGAAATTTTTCTGAACTTTTAATAAAATGCTGCGAGTAAAAAGTTATTCAAAATATGGTAAAACTGCGAGTTCACATAAAAATTTAAATACTTTTGATGCTTCGCAAAACGGCCATTCCTTACTACAAATATCGCGATACACTTGCAGGTAAATTGTCTGCCCCCTTTTTTTCCCACAGCTGTTCCACAATCATGGCTGCATTTCATTTCGTTGTTTTAATCCAAATTTGAAGCAAGTTTCACATACAAAGCTGGACGTAAAAAATAAGAGAAACAAGTATACGAGCCGGAAACGTCGCGTCCAAACGTAAAGGCGCGAGCCATCTAGAAAGTGCGTTGTTGTTTTTACCAAAAAACCATAAAAAATGTGGATTTTTGTGAGGCTAATAGAAAATTGTACGTGAGGGCCTTGAATGAGGTTTTCCTTAGTTTTCTTGGTGTCGACCGTAATACAGTAAGGTGGAGTTAAAATCCGTACAAACTACGGAAAATCCGTAAAAGTTGGCATCTCTGGACGCGGAAACGCAGAAATGCGACAGGAAAAGCTATTTTCTCCTGTCGCCTGAGGCTAGTGTTTTCTAGTCAAGTAAATATTATGGAATGGAAACAGTGATAGGACTTTTTCGCAGTCCATGCACATGCGCAGAAGGCGGAACAGGTACTGTCTCTAGACGCTAGTAGCAAATAACCAGTTCATAAATCATTGTGTGACGTGAGTGCTATTGGCGAGATTTAGCGCCAACGACTTGGAGAAGAGAAAAAATACTACACACTATAACCAATAATGATGTAAGCTAGAAAAATGGCCCACTTTGTGAAATAAATAAGTGATTTTGGCGCAAAAATGGAAAAATTTGCACTTTTGTTATCAGTTTGTAGTAACATTTTCGTTTTGGTGCAAAAACGTACAAATTCTTGCTTTTGTAGCAGTTTGTAGTAGCATTTGCGATTTGGCACAGTTTGGCACAGGCGTGTGATCCCTGCAAAGTTTGAAATCCATACCATATTGAAGAAGATTGTTACTTATTCACGGGATGTTTTCTAACTGCCTTCGAATTTGAAATTGGCACTTCAGTAAGTAATTCAAAATGTAGAGGTTTTGGGAGAAAATTATCTAAGATAAATATGGAAATATATATTGAATTTAGGTCAAAAATGTAGAGAAATGCATAAATTTAAAGATATGGAAGGTTTTGAGATAAGCAGGTATATATTCAGACTATTCTTACGTTTTCAAAGATGAAACAGTGATATAAAAACGAAGAGGATAGATCTATCATTTTAGCAAATATTCAGCAACTGTGCGATGGAGGGAAATCTCTTTTCTATGGTATTGCCATTATGAGTATGGATATTATGTTTCATTTCAATGTCTGTGAGTATGTGCAAAGAGGACGAACAATTAATTGCTTTAAAGGTCTGTCTCATTCATGACCCATAAAATTAAAAAGATTTTATTTCTGACATCAACTTGGAGGGGTCAGAGAGATTATTTTCAAAATACATGGCCCTACAATCCACGTTTTAAGAGATCAAGCTTTTAATAAATAAAGATAGGACATATATTTTTAAAGAATTTATTTTAAAAATTTGCTTTCTAAAGCTGCAAGTAATTTGATGCATACCTTCATCGTCAGAAGAGTAGCTAGTGATACAATGCTGAGAAGCAGGAGGTCCTTTTGCAGAAGTTTCTAAAACAAAGATAAAATATACATGCATAAAATTTACTTCATGTTTAGTAAGTACGTTATTTTTCTCCATATCATTAACATTGAAAATGTGTCTTTCTGGGGAGAGGAATTTATTTATTACATATTATATTATTTAATAATGTTTATTAACAGAGTTCTCATTCAACACAGAGAAAAAATTCAATAACTTTCTCATTTTTTTTCCCCTCTGACTTTCCGGACAAAATTCCATGACTGATTGCAAACAAAACTTTAAATTGAACTCCAGTTTCAGAGAAAATAGTTTACGTTCGCATGAAATTCAGCATAAAATATACTCTATAACAAAAAAATCGACGCACCAAGAAGGAGTTGTCCGATTGCGATAAAAATTGGTGGATGTGAAGAACATACATAAAAAAAACGGTTAAAATTTCAGAACAATTGAATGATTTATTGCAGAGTTTGACCGTTACAAAGGGAGGAAGTCAATAAAGTGTTGGTCCACCTCTGGCCTGGATGCAAGCTGTCACTCGGCGTGGCATAGACTGATAAAGATCCCGGATGGTGTCCTGCGGAATTTCTTGCCAAATTGTCTCCAACTGTCGGGCTAAATCGTCAACATTCCGGGATGGTTGCAATCGCCTTCCCATAGGGTCCCAAATGTGCTCTATGGGAGAGAGATCAGGAGACCTGGCTTGCCAAGGAAGTCTTGGGCAAGCTTGAAGACAATTCATAGCAACACGTGCCATATGCGGCCGGTCATTGTCTTGTTGAAACGTAAGTCCAGGGTGTCGCAAAAGGAACGGTAACACAACCGGTCGTAGAATGTCGTCTACGTACCGCTGTGCTGTAAGTGTTCAAAGGAGTTATCAAAGGAGATGGCACCCCAGACCATAGCGCCCTGTTGTGGGCATGTGATAGTAAGGGCAGGATCCCCACGCTGCCTGGACGTCTCCAGACACGTTATCGTCAGGACACAGGTGAAAACGGGACTCATCACTAAAGACTATACGTCCCCAGTCAGCGCAGTTCCAAGTTGATCGAGCCCGGCACCACTGTAATCGGACTTGACGGTGTAAAGGCATGAGAGGTAAGTGGCGTAGCGGTCGGCACACGTGTAAATTCCGCTCTCTCAGTCATCTGCAGTAGGACACATGTGTGCAGGCTACACGTTGGATAGTTGTTAACGATGAATCTGGTACTGTGACATCTGCTCTGCCCTTCCGTTCTGTTCTGGCTCTAGGTCGACTGCTGCTGTCCCAACACTGACATCTGTCGTTGTTGACCCACACTTGCCAGCACCGTCCAATCGCCGCATCGCTTCGACCCACATGTCCAGCGATTCTTCGATTCGTCCAACCAGCCTCTTTCAATCCTCTTTCAAACTCTGACATATGCTCGTAATGAGCACGAATCTTTCGGCGAGGCATTGTTACAGTCGACGTAAGATATCCGCAGTCAAAATGCAACAGAAATTTTGACCACATATTGAGAATCGCTCCTTATATACACCTGCTGAATGCGCAGTTCCGATGCGCTGGAGTTCCCGCTATTCATTCATTGGACACCAAATTTTAATCATTTGCATGTTCGGTCAAATGTCTTCGCATACGAAATTTCGTTACAATTGAACAACTCCTTCTTGGTGAGTGGATTTTTTTGTTATAGAGTGTATATATATATATGGTCAGCGAAAATATTGAAAATTCATTATATTTAAGTTGAAAATAATATTATACTTAAAGTGTGCTTTCATTTTTATATAATTATTGTCATTTTTGTATTATGTTATATAATCATATAAAAATACTTTTCTTATGGAATGATATCCACCCACAGTACGTATGAAAATGTTGCTGAAACTACCAGAGGACCTCCAGAAAAACTTCACGAGAAATGCACAGAACAGAAACGCAAGCGAGCTCATTTATTGGCTTTGAACCATGCTTTAGCCCAGGAGGTAATGCAGAGGAGCAAAGCTGTTGCAGGTTAGTAACTAATAAATATCATAAATTAGTTTCATTAACCCTCTGGGAAAGACCAGTTGCATAGCTGTTAGGAAGTGGGGTATGGAGCCAGTCTCATGTAAATTTCATTACGATCGGACAATTCCTTCTTAGTGCATCGATTTTTTTGCTATAGAGTGTACGTTTCCTCAATTCTTATATCACCCCACCCCCAAGTAGTGTTTCATCTAGAAAAAAATTAGGGCAGGACGCATGGCCTGGCAAAAGCCATTTTTTGGTGCTCTAAATACACAGATACAATGAATATCCACGGTTGTGTCAGCTTTACTGCTACTAAGTCTTTTAAACAACGTCTTAATTTGTTTAGTTCCTATAGTTGCTTTCTTTAAATTTTTTAGTTTTTGTTTGCAGGTAACCATTTTTTGGAGGTTTTTTTTAGTTTAGTTCCGAGTTAAGTATATGCGAAAGGCGAGCGGAAAGTGTGCGTGATTATTGCAATCTAATGTCAATGTTGCCAGATGGCAAGATTAAAAAATCTCAACTTCATACAAAATAATAATTAAATTAATATAACTATAATTTAGTTAAACAATATCCTATACTATATGACAAGTAAGAGTAATAAAATAGGGATGTAAAACATGCTTAATTTAGTGCTTAAAGACAAACAAATTGATTTTAACAAAAATTTGATCTCAAAAATAGGTGGAACCGCTAACGTTTATCGCAGTAGTCCGTGGTTGAAAATCTACAAACCTAGTAACAGTGCTTTGTTTACAAATATTCGCCAGCAATTTCATTTTGCCAAAACCATCAGTGTTATTACGAAAATGAAATGCTGGAGTACAAAATTTTTATAAATCAACAAATTTCGTCACGCGTTTTGGATTCTAACGTGAGAATTTGAATTATCATCGGGGAAGGATGATGTGTTATTTTCCCAGGACTGGGCAGGACATATGGGCACACGGGCGGACAAGTTAAAGGGCAGGGCACTAATAGGTATGTATGGCAGGGCATTGCGCCCTTCTATTTCGCTTTAGATGAAACACTAGAATTAGAAGTCAAGTATGTGGGCATGCGCAGTGTATTATTTTGGACGGTGCAATTCAAGTTCCTAAGTTCTAATTCAACACCCACGTCCAGTTCCCACTAAGTTGGCGACATAGGAACTGAAAATTTGAAGTAAAAAAAAAAGTACTGCAATATTTTACACTCAGAGGTCAATGAGAGGAATCCTTTCCGGGAATCCAGTAATATATGAAGGGACCACACAGGGTGCTATCTTGCCAATTTAAGGACAAAAAGGGAAGCATTTTTTCATTTTAAAGGCATGTAGGGTGGGATTTTTGCTTTATAGGACGGGCAGGGTGCAGTGCCCTTTGAAAAACGCTTAGAATGAACACTGCAATAATATGTTTTACAAAATAATGTTTGTACACATAATAAAACTAACCATAATAATTAATGGAAGGGAATGAACATATTATGTAATGGCACTTTTATTACAGAGTTTATAAACTCTAAAGCATGGGTGTTGAATATAGTATTACTATATATATAGTATAGTATGAGCTAATACATGTAGGTGTCGGAATTTTCCTGTATAATTATTCCCCAGGAAAAAACACGTCCTGAAGACTATTCTGTGTTGACCACTACGCGGTAATTGTGTTATCCCTGTGAAGGGTAATAATAATATATCTATATATATGATCTTTCAATTTTTAAAATGTTTTTAAAGATGTGTTTAGCATTCTAATAAATAAAAAAAAATTTAAAAGTAACATGTATACAGAGCTGGTTTTGATTTAATATGACCATAATAATAAAATAATTACTTAAATACTAATGCTTAATCATTTATGCAACAAGCAAAGTAAATTAAACTATTTACCTTGCGATGGCAGGTGAGATTTGATGCCTTTTGTCAATGTATTTCTTGCTGACTCAACATCATCGGGCGTTACCTTTTTACTGGAAACTGGTTTGTTTGATATTACTTTTGCACTTGACACAACGTTTCCTCCATTGCCACATTTCTTTTGAGAATAGTAAGCGTCTTCGTTAATATCAGGTACATCAGCGACATAGTTGTCACCATATATTAATAGCTCATTATTTTCAGAATCAACGCAGTAAAGAATATTCTGCTGATTGTCTGTATGGCAAGCAGGCTGTCCTACTTTCTCTGAAGGATATGCAATGTTATTAAGTGAGACATCCTTATTTGCAACAGAGCCAGGCACACTGTAACTTTGCTGATGAACATTGGAAGGTTGGTTCCTGAGAGTATTGACCTCCATTTCCGCTTGGTAATATTGGTCATTGAGGTAAGTAGCAGAAGATTGTTGATTGGAACGAATGTCTGAGTGTGGGTGTTGAGTTTTCTGTCGCAACCGAGCTTCATGAGCAGCTAAATCGCGCATTACCTGAGCATGGTAATTAGGGGGCTGTTGACCAGGGAGTCTTCTCGGAGAGCCAGCATCGGAAGATGAGGAGGAATATTGAGCAGTTCTACGGCTCAGAGGTGATTGCATCATTCTTTGCTTCCATTCCATGAGTCTCCTCATAGATTCTTCATGTGCTCGCTTCTTTTTAATTGGCTGCATCGACTGTGGTTCATAGGACAGAGGAGGATATGATTGCTCTCGTACAGGATATTTGTTTTTCTGTGAATAATTATGAGACTGAGTAAGTGGATCAAAATATGGTTGATCCATGCCATAATTCAAATTTTGGAGCTGATCCACATAAGGTTGTTGTTGTTGTTGTAGTTCTCGATGCAAATGGTTATTCTGGTTAATGTACAGATCCTCAGGAAGATTATTAGTGCCTTTATGATAATCGTATTGGCCATTTGGCTCTTCTGCTTCCCAATACTTATCGCAATATTCTAAACTAGACTTAGGCCGCCTTGGCTGTGCTTTATGGTCTTTTGTACCTTGTGAGAAGCACTCTGTTTCTCGTTCCAGGAAATCCGCAGAATGTGGTCTCGGAGGCCGATCATACCCTTGTACCATTTCCTGCAAATCTGCAGGATTTGCTTGCGAAGGGTAGGAGTTACTATATGGTATGGTCTCTTGGAAGCTCGTTTCCTGTGGATAATCCACATAGGGCACAGGACCTAATTCAATCACTGCATCTGAGTAAGTCAAATGTGGGTATTCAGAGTAATT